>CM019069.1:1636216-2090330 GCA_009667805.1 Leptobrachium leishanense | reverse complement strand
ATTACAGTGAGGATGGGGTTTAATGGTGTGATTCTGTCACATTATACAGTGAGGATGGGGTTTAATGGTGTGATTCTGTCACATTACAGTGAGGATGGGGTTAATGGTGTGATTCTGTCACATATTCAGTTGAGGATGGGGTTTAATGTGGATTCTGTCACATTATACAGTGAGGAGGGGTTTTAATGGTGTGATTCGGTCACTACAGTGAGGATGGGGTTTAATGTGTGATTCTGTCACATTATACAGATGATTATGGGGTTTAATGGTGTGATCTGTCACATTATACAGTGAGGATGGGGTTTAATGGTGTGATTCTTTCACATACAGTGAGGATGGGGTTTAATGGTGTGATTCTGTTCATACGGTGAGGATGGGGTTTAATGGTGTGATTCTGTCACATTATACAGTGAGGATGGGGTTTAATGGTGTGATTCTGTCACATTATACAGTGAGGATGGGGTTTAATGGTGTGATTCTGTCACATTATACAGTGAGGATGGGGTTTAATGATGGGGTTTAATGGTGTGATTCTGTCACTTTATACAGTGAGGATGGGGTTTAATGGTGTGATTCTGTCACATTATTCAGTGAGGATGGGGTTTAATGGTGTGATTCTGTCACATTATACAGTGAGGATGGGTTTAATGGTGTGATTCTGTCACATACAGTAAGGATGGGGTTTAATGGGTGTTGATTCTGTCACATTATACAGTGAGGATGGGGTTTAATGGTGTGATTCTGTCATATTATACAGTGAGGATGGGGTTTAATGGTGTGATTCTGTCACATACAGTAAGGATGGGGTTTAATGGTGTGATTCTGTCACATTATACAGTGAGGATGGGGTTTAATGGTGTGATTCTGTCACATTATACAGTGAGGATGGGGTTTAATGGTGTGATTCTGTCACATTATACAGTGAGGATGGGGTTTAATGGTGTGATTCTGTCACATTATACGGTGAGGATGGGGTTTAATGGTGTGATTCTGTCACATTATACAGTGAGGATGGGGTTTAATGGTGTGATTCTGTCACATTATACAGTGAGGATGGGGTTTAATGGTGTGATTCTGTCACATACAGTAAGGATGGGGTTTAATGGTGTGATTCTGTCACATTATACAGTGAGGATGGGGTTTAATGGTGTGATTCTGTCATATTATACAGTGAGGATGGGGTTTAATGGTGTGATTCTGTCACATTATACAGTGAGGATGGGGTTTAATGGTGTGATTCTGTCACATTATACAGTGAGGATGGGGTTTAATGGTGTGATTCTGTCACATTATACAGTGAGGATGGGGTTTAATGGTGTGATTCTGTCACATTATACGGTGAGGATGGGGTTTAATGGTGTGATTCTGTCACATTATACAGTGAGGATGGGTTTAATGGTGTGATTCTGTCACATACAGTGAGGATGGGGTTTAATGTGTGATTCTGTCACATACAGTGAGGATGGGTTTAATGGTGTGATTCTGTCACATACAGTGAGGATGGGGTTAATGGTGTGATTCTGTCACATTATACAGTGAGGATGGGGTTTAATGGTGTGATTCTGTCACATTATACGTGAGGATGGGGTTTAATGGTGTGATTCTGTCACATTATACAGTGAGGATGGGGTTTAATGGTGTGATTCTGTCACATACAGTGAGGATGGGGTTTAATGGTGTGATTCTGTCACATTATACAGTGAGGATGGGGTTTAATGGTGTGATTCTGTCACATATATACAGTGAGGATGGGGTTTAATGGTGTGATTCTGTCACATTATACCGTGAGGATGGTTTAATGGTGTGATTCTGTCACATTATACAGTGAGGATGGGGTTTAATGGTGTGATTCTGTCACATATATACAGTGAGGATGGGGTTTAATGGTGTGATTCTGTCACATTATACAGTGAGGATGGGGTTTAATGGTGTGATTCTGTCATATTATACAGTTGAGGATGGGGTTTAATGGTGTGTGATTCTGTCACATTATACAGTGAGGATGGGGTTTAATGGTGTGATTCTGTCACATTATACAGTGAGGATGGGGTTTAATGGTGTGATTCTGTCACATTATACAGTGAGGATGGGGTTTAATGGTGTGATTCTGTCACATTATACAGTGAGGATGGGGTTTAATGGTGTGATTCTGTCACATTATTCAGTGAGGATGGGGTTTAATGGTGTGATTCTGTCACATTATACAGTGAGGATGGGGTTTAATGGTGTGATTCTGTCACATTATACAGTGAGGATGGGGTTTAATGGTGTGATTCTGTCATATTATACAGTGAGGATGGGGTTTAATGGTGTGATTCTGTCACATTATACAGTGAGGATGGGGTTTAATGGTGTGATTCTGTCACATTATACAGTGAGGATGGTTTAATGGTGTGATTCTGTCACATTATACAGTGAGGATGGGGTTTAATGGTGTGATTCTGTCACATTATACAGTGAGGATGGGGTTTAATGGTGTGATTCTGTCACATTATACAGTGAGGATGGGGTTTAATGGTGTGATTCTGTCACATTATACAGTGAGGATGGGGTTTAATGGTGTGATTCTGTCACATTATACAGTGAGGATGGGGTTTAATGGTGTGATTCTGTCACATTATACAGTGAGGATGGGGTTAATGGTGTGATTCTGTCACATTATACAGTGAGGATGGGGTTTAATGGTGTGATTCTGTCACATTATACAGTGAGGATGGGGTTTAATGGTGTGATTCTGTCACATTATACGGTGAGGATGGGGTTTAATGGTGTGATTCTGTCACATTATACAGTGAGGATGGGGTTTAATGGTGTGATTCTGTCACATACAGTGAGGATGGGGTTTAATGGTGTGATTCTGTCACGTTATACAGTGAGGATGGGGTTTAATGGTGTGATTCTGTCACATTATACAGTGAGGATGGGGTTTAATGGTGTGATTCTGTCACATACAGTGAGGATGGGGTTTAATGGTGTGATTCTGTCACATATATACAGTGAGGATGGGGTTTAATGGTGTGATTCTGTCACATTATACAGTGAGGATGGGGTTTAATGGTGTGATTCTGTCACATTATACAGTGAGGATGGGGTTTAATGGTGTGATTCTGTCACAAACTGGATGTTTCTTTGTACTCGCCCCCTCGCGCGGCCATATTGTTCTCCCCAGCCCCCGCCATGTTGTGTGAGAGCGAGCGGCGGCTTTAGCTCATCCTCATTATTCCTGTGACATCTGAATTGTGTCTCAATTAACGCGGTGGCGGCTCCTCTCTGTTCTGGCTCGCTGGCTGCTAAAGGTCGCCTTGTTATTAGAGGATGGTGCGTGCGGGGAGCGGCCGCCGGGTGGTGTGGCACATGCCCAGTTGGCAGCTCGCGGCGGCTCTCGTTGTCCTTAGAGCTTGTTATTAGGGACAGACGGCATTTTGCCCCCAGCTGATTGACTTGTTTGTGTCCGGGGTTATCAGACACAGGGCCTGGATGCCGAGGGCAGGACCGGGGTGTCCGGGGATAGGACCGGGTGCACCTGTGTGCCTCGCTGGCATTAATCCAGCCCTGACGGGTGACTCCTGCCCGTCGTTAAGGGGTTAATATCTCTGCGTAGGATCCAGATCTCTGGTTTCACGGGCCTGGCCGCAGTGCGCAGTGTGCCAGGCCATGGCTGGGTATGTGTATGGACGGGAAGGGATGTACGGTGGACCAGGCCATAGCTGTTTATGTGTGTGGATGAGAGATACGTAGTGCGCAGTGTGCCAGGCCTTGACCGTGTAAGTGCGTGGACGGCGAGTGATGTGCGGTGCGCGGTTGTGGGCTCGCTGCATTCTGGGCTTCCCCTTGTCTCTCAGGTTACAGCACCATCGCTCTCTGGGGGCGGTTTATTAAGTGATGATTATATTGGACGCAGCTCGTTCCATTAACTCCGCTCTTTAATTTGCCGACAGAGGTTTCTCAGGATAAATTAACCTTTTCAATGCCAGATGGAATGTGAGATCTGATTACCGTTTGCCATGAAAGGGTTTATCGATGTGTAACGAGTACAGGGACAAATAACCGAATGTGCTGAATATACAGGATGAACCCACACAATTAAACCCAACCAAAGGGCTGCAGGGTCTTGGGGGTTAATAGCAAGATTTATGGGCTCTCTGGAATTAGATAGCAGCGGGCAGACTTCCAGCGTGAACGGGCAGATTCTCAGTGTCTTGGGGTGAGTGGGGAGATTCTCGGGGTGAATGGGGAGATTCTCGGGGTGAGTGGGGAGATTCTCAGTGTCTCGGGGTGAGTTGGGAGATTCTCGGGGTGAATGGGGAGATTCTCGGGGTGAATGGGGAGATTCTCAGTGTCTCGGGGTGAATGGGGAGATTCTCGGTGTGAGTGGGGAGATTCTCAGGGTGAATGGGGAGATTCTCGGGGTGAGTGGGGAGATTCTCAGGGTGAATGGGGAGATTCTCGGGGTGAATGGGGAGATTCTCGGGGTGAATGGGGAGATTCTCAGTGTCTCGGCGTGAGTGGGGAGATTCTCGGGGTGAATGGGGAGATTCTCGGGGTGAATGGGGAGATTCTCGGGGTGAGTGGGGAGATTCTCAGGGTGAATGGGAGATTCTCGGGGTGAGTGGGGAGATTTTTCGAGGGTGATTGGGGAGATTCTCGGGGTGAATGGGGAGATTCTCGGTGTGAGTTGGGAGATTCTCGGGGTCTCGGGGTGTATGGGGAGATTCTCGGGGTGAGTGGGGAGATTCTCGGGGTGAGTGGGGAGATTCTCTGGGTGAATGGGGAGATTCTCAGGGTCTCGGGTGAATGGGCAGATTCTCAGGGTCTTGGTTTGTGGGTAGATTCTCGGGGTGAGTGGGGAGATTCTCGGGGTGAATGGGGAGATTCTCGGGGTGAATGGGGAGATTCTCGGTGTGAGTGGGGAGATTCTCGGGGTTAATGGGCAGATTCTCAGGGTCTCGGGGTGAATGGGGAGATTCTCAGGGTCTCGGGGTGAATGGGGAGATTCTCAGGGTCTCGGGGTGAATGGGGAGATTCTCAGGGTCTTGGGGTTTGTGGGTAGATTCTCGGGGTGAATGGGGAGATTCTCGGTGTGAGTGGGGAGATTCTCGGGGTGAATGGGGAGATTCTCGGGTGAGTGGGGAGATTCTCGGGGTGAATGGGGAGATTCTCGGGAGTGGGGAGATTCTCGGGTGAGGGCGAAGATTCTCGGGGTGAATGGGGAGATTCTCGGGGTGAGTGGGGAGATTCTCGGGGTGAGTGGGGAGATTCTCAGTGTCTCGGGGTGAATGGGGAGATTCTCGGGGTGAGTGGGGAGATTCTCGGGGTGAGTGGGAAGATTCTCGGGGTGAATGGGGAGATTCTCGGGGTGAGTGGGGAGATTCTCGGGGTGAGTGGGGAGATTCTCGGGGTGAATGGGGAGATTCTCGGGGTGAGTGGGGAGATTCTCGGGGTGAGTGGGGAGATTCTCGGGGTGAATGGGGAGATTCTCGGGAGTGGGGAGATTCTCGGGGTGAGTGGGGAGATTCTCGGGAATGGGGAGATTCTCAGTGTCTCGGGTGAATGGGGAGATTCTCGGGGTGAGTGGGGAGATTCTCGGGGTGAGTGGAGAGATTCTCGGGGTGAATGGGGAGATTCTCGGGGTGAGTGGGGAGATTCTCGGGGTGAGTGGGTAGATTCTCGGGGTGAATGTGGAGATTCTCGGGGTGAGTGGGGAGATTCTCGGGGTGAATGGGGAGATTCTCAGGGTGAATGGGAGATTCTTGGGGTGAGTGGGGAGATTCTCGGTGTGAATGGGGAGATTCTCGGGGTGAGTGGGGAGATTCTCAGGGTCTTGGGGTTTGTGGGGAGATTCTCGGGGTGAATGGAGATTCTTGGGGTGAATGGGGAGATTCTCGGGGTGATTGGGGAGATTCTCGGTGTGAATGGGGAGATTCTCGGGGTGAGTGGGGAGATTCTCAGGGTCTTGGGGTTTGTGGGGAGATTCTCGGGGTGAATGGAGATTCTTGGGGTGATTGGGGAGATTCTCGGGGTGATTGGGGAGATTCTCAGTGTCTCGGGGTGAATGGGGAGATTCTCGGGGTGAATGGGGAGATTCTCGGTGTGAGTTGGGAGATTCTCAGTGTCTCGGGGTGTATGGGGAGATTCTCGGGGTGAGTGGGGAGATTCTCGGGGTGAGTGGGGAGATTCTCGGGGTGAGTGGGGAGATTCTCTGGGTGAATGGGGAGATTCTCGAGGTGAATGGGGAGATTCTCAGGGTCTCGGGGTGAATGGGCAGATTCTCAGGGTCTTGGGGTTTGTGGGTAGATTCTCGGGGTGAGTGGGGAGATTCTCGGGGTGAATGGGGAGATTCTCGGGGTGAATGGGGAGATTCTCGGTGTGAGTGGGGAGATTCTCGGGGTTAATGGGCAGATTCTCAGGGTCTCGGGGTGAATGGGGAGATTCTCAGGGTCTCGGGGTGAATGGGCAGATTCTCAGGGTCTTGGGGTTTGTGGGGAGATTCTCGGGGTGAATGGAGATTCTTGGGGTGAATGGGGAGATTCTCGGGGTGATTGGGGAGATTCTCAGTGTCTCGGGGTGAATGGGGAGATTCTCGGGGTGAGTGGGGAGATTCTCGGGGTGAGTGGGGAGATTCTCTGGGTGAATGGGGAGATTCTCGGGGTGAGTGGGGAGATTCTCAGGGTCTTGGGGTTTGTGGGGAGATTCTCGGGGTGAGTGGGGAGATTCTCGGGGTGAATGGGGAGATTCTCAGTGTCTCGGGGTGAGTGGGGGGATTCTTGGGGTGAATGGGGAGATTCTCGGGTGAGTGGGGAGATTCTCGGGGTGAATGGGGAGATTCTCGGGGTGAGTGGGGAGATTCTTGGGGTGAATGGAGATTCTCGGGGTGAATGGGGAGAGTCTCGGGGTGAATGGGGAGATTCTCAGTGTCTCGGGGTGAATGGAGATTCTTGGGGTGAGTGGGGAGATTCTCGGGGTGAGTGGGGAGATTCTTGGGGTGAATGGGGAAATTCTCGGGGTGAGTGGGGAGATTCTTGGGGTGAATGGGGAGATTCTCGGGGTGAATGGGGAGATTCTCGGGGTGAGTGGGGAGATTCTCGGGTGAGTGGGGAGATTCTTGGGGTGAATGGGGAGATTCTCGGGGTGAGTGGGGAGATTCTCAGTGTCTCGGGGTGAATGGGGAGATTCTCGGGGTGAGTGGGGAGATTCTCGGGGTGAGTGGGGAGATTCTCGGGGTGAATGGGGAGATTCTCAGTGTCTCGGGGTGAATGGGGAGATTCTCAGTGTCTCGGGGTGAGTTGGGAGATTCTCGGGGTGAGTGGGGAGATTCTCGGGGTGAGTGGGGAGATTCTCGGGGTGAGTGGGGAGATTCTCGGGGTGAATGGGGAGATTCTCGGGGTGAGTGGGGAGATTCTCGGGTGAGTGGGGAGATTCTCGGGGTGAATGGGGAGATTCTCAGTGTCTCGGGGTGAGTGGGGGGATTCTTGGGGTGAATGGGGAGATTCTCGGGGTGAATGGGCAGATGTCAGTTTTGGCTCTCTTGGCCGTGGCACAGCGGGCGCCGCCGGTCATTGACCCCCTGAGATCCCACATGTATTGATCTCTCATTCAGAGCCCATTTGCAGACGCTATTTATTGAGTTTTATGACGGGTCGCGTGTTTGTGGATCCCCTGAGTATTTAATGTCCGGGTTTGTGGTTTGATGGAGACGCCGGGTTGTGTTTTATTTCACATTCATTATATTGTGCGGCAGAATTACAGGTTATGGCGCCACCGCATGCCGACTCCTATTGACCCCTGCGAGGGGGTCACACATTTCTTATAGGGGCGCTGCCAGCCCCCGCACACACACAAACACAGGCCTATATAAATATACAGCTGTGCTGCTCAGTTTGCATTCGCTGCCGGCACAGCTTGTGATTTCTCGGCCGTTATTCAGGGAATATGAATGGGAACACGGTGACGTTTCTTTCACTCATGGTTCATGTTTGAAGCCATTTATTATCAATAAAGTGCGTTTACTCTTTATAAATCATAACGACAACAGAAACTCCCCAAATCCCCCAAAACCTTTACACCCCCAGCTCTTAATAGCGCGTGTCGCCCCCTTTAATATCAGGGACAGCTTGTGGTGTTTTGTGGTGTTTTTGGATGAGGCTCTTTATCTTCTCAGATGGTGAAGCTGCTCATTCTTCTGGGTAAGAAGCCTCTGGTTCCGGTAAATTCCAGGGCTGTCTCGCATGAACTGCACGTCTGACATCTCCCCAGAGCGGCTCCATGATATTGAGGTCCGGAGACGGCCAATCCAGAACCTTCACTTTATGCTGCTGTAGCCAATGACAGGTCCACTTGACCTTGTGTTTTGGGTCATTGCCATGTTGGATCATCCAAGTGCGTCCCATGAGCAGCTTCCGGCCTGATGAAGGCACATTTTCCTCCAGGATTTCTTGATCACATACTGCATTCATCCTGCCATCAATTCTCACCAGATTCCCTGGGCCTTTGTGGCTCAGACATCCCCAAAACACCAGCGATCCACCTTCGTGTGTCACAGTAGGAATGATGGAGCTTTCATCATAGGCCTTGTTGACTCTCTCCAATGTAGCGTTAATGGTTGTGACCAAAAAGTTCAATTTTGGTCTCATATCTCCAAATGACTTTGTGCCAGAGGGTTTGAGGTTTGTTTCTGTGCTTTTTGGTGTATTGTAAGCAGATACTTTGTGGCATTTGTGTAGTAATGGCTTTCTTCTGGCCACTCGACCATGCAGTCCATCTTTCTTCAAGTGCCTCCTTATTGTGCGTCTTGAAACCGCTGCACCACATGTTTTCACAGAGTCCTGTATTTCACCTGAAGTTATTTGTGGGTTTTTCTTTGCATCCCGAACAATTTTCCTGGCAGTTGTGGCTGAAATTTTTTGGTTTACCTGACCGCGGTTTGGTTTCACAGAGTCCCTCATTTTCCATGTCTTAGAGTTTGAACGCTGCTGATTGGCTGATTCTCAATTCCTTGGATATCTTTTTATATCCCTTTCCTGTTTTATACAGTTCCTTTATACCTTTTCCTGCAGATCCTTTGACAATTCTTTTGCTTTCCCCATGACTCAGAATCCAGAAACGTCAGTGCAGCACTGGATGAAAGATGAGAGGGTCTGTCAGGAATCCAAAAACGTCAGTGCAGCACTGGATGAAAGATGAGAGGGTCTGTCAGGAGTCCGGAAACGTCAGTGCAGCACTGGATGAAAGATGAGAGGGTCTGTCAGGAATCCAGAAACGTCAGTGCAGCACTGGATGAAAGATGAGAGGGTCTGTCAGGAGTCCGGAAATGTCAGTGCAGCACTGGATGAAAGATGAGAGGGTCTGTCAGGAATCCAGAAACGTCAGTGCAGCACTGGATGAAAGATGAGAGGGTCTGTCAGGAGTCCGGAAATGTCAGTGCAGCACTGGATGAAAGATGAGAGGGTCTGTCAGGAATCCAGAAACGTCAGTGCAGCACTGGATGAAAGATGAGAGGGTCTGTCAGGAGTCCGGAAATGTCAGTGCAGCACTGGATGAAAGATGAGAGGGTCTGTCAGGAATCCAGAAACGTCAGTGCAGCCCTGGATGAAAAGATGAGAGGGTCTGTCAGGAATCCAGAAATGTCAGTGCAGCACTGGATGAAAGATGAGAGGGTCTGTCAGGAGTCTAGAAACGTCAGTGCAGCACTGGATGAAAGATGAGAGGATCTGTCAGGACTCAGGAGTCCAAAAACTCATTGACCTTTTATACACACACACTAATTACAAGCAAACAGATCACAGGTGAGGATGGTGACCTTTAATAGCCAATCAAACCTGTTCGTGTCAACTTGCGTGCATGTTATGAGGCCAAAACTACTAGGGTGTGTAAACGTTTTAATCCGGGTGATTTGGGGAGTTTCTGTTGTAATTATGATTTATAAAGCGTAAACACACTTGATTGATAATAAATGGCTTCAGCCAAAACACTACCCATAAGTGAAAGAAATGGAACCGTGTTATCATTCATATTCTCTGAATAATGGCCAAGAAATCACAAATTCTGCCGGCAGGGGATGCAAACTTATCAGCACAACTGTATATATCCATACACACGGGCACATAAATTAAATATATATACAGACGGGGGCATATACATACGCGGTGTAGAGAGTATCTATGACTGTGTGTGTGTCCATCTGCCTTTTTGCAATGTCAGTTACTGTGGAATAAAGTGATGGGAGGGTGAAGGGGACATGCGGGTGTAGAGGGGACGGCAGGTGGGGAGGGGACGGCAGGTGGGGAGGGAGAGGCGGGTGTGGAGGGGACGGGTGGGTGTGGAGGGGATGGGTGGGTGTGGAGGAGACATGGGGTGGAGGGGTGGGCGGGTGTGGAGGGGATAGGTGGGTGTGGAGGGGACGGGCGGGTGTGGAGGGAACAGCAGGTGTGGAGGGGATGGGATGTGTGGAGGGGACGGGCAGGTGTGGAGGGGATGCAGGTGTGGAGGGGACGGCAGGTGTGGAGGGGACGGGCGGGTGTGGAGGGGACAGGGGGTGGAGGGGACGGGGTGGAGGGGACAGGGGGGTATGGAGGGGATGGGCAGGTTTGATGGGACGGGTGGGTGTGGAGAGGACGGGTGGGTGTGGAGGGGACGGGCGGGTTTGGAGGGGACGGGCGGGTGTGGAGGGGACGGGTGGGTGTAGAGGGGACAGGGGGTGTGGAGGGGACGGGCAGGTTTTGGGGTTAATGCTTTGTATTTCTGGAAATTGAGCTCTGGCTGTTCTGTAACAGACTCGCTGTGTGCCGGCTCAGTAACATCCGGTGTGTCTCTCTGCTTTCTTTGTAGGACGCAGGTCCAGGTAGACGTCGCTCAGAGATGTCCCTGCAGCGATATCGTTATGATGCGCATCTGTGAGTAATCCCTGCACGGTGGCGGCTTTCCATGGTATGGACGCACAGCACCACCAAGCCAGCTTCTCAGGGCCCCCCAGTGTCCTCCAACACCCGTGTTCAAAGTTCCCATGTCCATCTGCAATGACATACATCCAAGAGGATGAGGCACGCCATCCTAGAGCCATTTCAAAGTGCACCAAACGTGAGGTGACATCACTCGGCAACATGTTCCCGTTAAAGAGTATAGAGAACCATGCCGTGATACAGGAGCTTTATCCTCTGCAAGTCAATCATGGAAACCTCATGGGATCCTTCAACCATGACACCACCAGGCTGTACCGAAGCTTGGAGAACCTGCACTGGGCAGCCATGTCGGAATCCCAGGTCTACGCGCGGTACCAGAGTATGGGGAGCAACATTGACCTTCACGACAAGAGCACCAGGTACTTCTCTCAGAGTTCTGCTGAGAAGATATCTCTACGGAGCTTAACCGATGTTTGTGGGCCCTCCACCGAGAGAAGAGCAGAGCAGAGAGACCTGACAGTGCCCCCCATTGCCAAAGTCCACCAGTGGCTCTTCCCTACCACTGAGGACAAGGCCTGTCACGGTGACACCAAGCGAGAGCTCAAGGAGAAGCTCAGAACTCATAGCTCCAAGGTGGTGGAGCCCAACAGGCCGGTTCGCCCCCAGACTTTCCAATCCAGCTGCTGGGCCTACACACCTACAGAAAGAAGGACCTGCCAGCAGTGCAAGTGCAGAATGCTCTGCGGTAAGGCCCCTGCGGAGCCTTATGCTCTGTCTAACAGCACAGACACAAAGCACTGCACGAGTTCCTTCTACCACAGGACCAGCCCCGAACACATTAAAAAGGAGGCCATGCGCCGGCTGCAGCTCCGGAGGCAGAACAGCTTCCCAAACCTGGCGGCGGTTTACTCGGAGCAGGAAAGCAGAGGCATGGTCAAATCCAAGACCACAGAGTCCTTCAAAGAGCAAGGATCCGAGATGGGAAGGTCATGGGAGACTGAGAGCACAAGGGCTGGCCAGGGCGTCAAGGGTCGACTTTACATCCCAACGTTCGAAGAGTTCAAGAGGATGCGCAGCCAGGAGAAGGACTGCCTATCCAAATGCAACTCTTCCATGGGAAATGTAGACTTCCCTTCAAAGCAGATACCTGGACTGGAGGGAGAAGGACATTCTTGCGTCATCCCAGTCACCGTGGATGTCCACAGCCACCGAATTGGTAATGAACCCAACGTTTCAGTGCAGGAGCCTCCTCAGCAGACCCAAAGTGACGTGGCGGGTGCCTCCCGAGTCCCTGTGAATGGCAGTGCTCCTCTCATCCCACAGCATGGCTCATTAGACAGCAGGGCACACTCACCCTCACCCCGGTGTGCTTTCTCAGCTCCCATTTGTTCCAGTCCTGTTCCAAGGTTCCCATTGCAGATGCTTCCCATGCGCAGTGAGAAAGACGAGCTTGTTGTGTGTGAGCCACATGTGTCTGGTGCCAGTAGCCCTAGCGGCCTCCACGCCATTGCTGAGCAGGGTCCCACATCTGAAGCCCATTCTTCTTGCTGTCCATCTCTGCTTTTAGAAGCCACTGACCTGTCCGGCTACGGGGCCAAGCTGCAGAGGATGAAGGACGGGCTCATAGGCTCGGCCCTGGATCTCATTAAGAAGAGGTAACGCCGGGGAGGTTTGTGTGTTTGTTCATGTTTGTTTGTTGTGTCATTTCCGTGCTGTAGGTGAGTTGGGGTTTAGAGACGGGGGACACACGGGGCTGTGGAGGCAGATATTTAGGTGAATTTCAGATAGAACTCCTTGTGCCTCAACTGCGAGAGGGAGGATGTGAATGAAGGAGTGTATGTGTGTGGCAGATAATGGAGAGACGGAGACACAGACATCAAGAGACAGACAGAGAGAGCTGGTGTAGATATGAGGTGCCTTTGTTGGGTATGGGTTGGGGTGACCCGCTTCCTCCCTGTAATGAGCTGCTCCCCCCGTGTTTCTTTTTCCAGCTGTATCACAGAACCTTCAGCTCAGGCATCATGTGACCCCTCCAAAACCGACCCTACACCACAAGAGTCTCCTGCTGGTACCTGGCCGTCACCAGGAGGGACCGGCACAGCAAGTAACCTGATGCCCACAGACAGCAAGCCCGGCGTAAGTACATGGGGGGGGGGGGCAACTACAACTCCTAACAGGTGCAGCTTGTCAATGGAGACACGGGGGGGGGGGTACACAGGATTGCTGCGTCACCTCCCCTCTTCCAAAACATACTGTATCTATCCACTCTTGACAATGAAGGGTTAATGGAGAATCTCACCCCTTTGGTCACAAACAATAAAAAACAAATAATAAAACAGCAGCTATACACAACTAGGGGGGTTATATATATATATATATATATATACAGTATATGTGTATGTATGTTAATATATAGGAGTCATGCGAATGACTGAGTTACACCGTGACATCACGACTCTAAATATTCCCCATCCTTTTGTGTAAAGGTCACTCTGCGCCGCGTCCACGGATCACGGGCCCTGAATATCCCCATTACAGTCTGCAGACTCCGCCATCACAATAAGCCCCGACATCCACTCAATAAAACCCCAAGAAAACAGGTTATTTCTGTAAAGAGAGAGATTTCCCATCAGATCCATTTAGCAACATCCACGGCCCATTACCTGCAGGTACACAACAAAGGTGAAACGGCAGCGCCCGCCGACCTCACCTACACAAACAAAACACAAGGGTTACAGTAATGTGCACTGTATGAGAGTATCACAGAGCTCCACAGCAATAAAACTCAGTAATGTGCAGTGTGTATGAGTTGACCGTATCATAGAGCTCCACAGGAATAAAACTCACAGTAATGTGCAGTGTGTATGAACGTATCATAGAGCTCTACAGCAATAAAACTCACAGTAACGTGTGGTGTGTATGAGCGTATCAAAGAGCTCCACAGGAATAAAACTCACAGTAATGTGCAGTGTGTATGAACGTATCATAGAGCTCTACAGCAATAAAACTCACAGTAACGTGTGGTGTGTATGAGCGTATCAAAGAGCTCCACAGCAATAAAACTCACAGTAATGTGCAGTGTGTATGAACGTATCACAGAGCTCTACAGCAATAAAACTCACAGTAACGTGTGGTGTGTATGAGCGTATCAAAGAGCTCCACAGGAATAAAACTCACAGTAATGTGCAGTGTGTATGAACGTATCATAGAGCTCTACAGCAATAAAACTCACAGTAACGTGTGGTGTGTATGAGCGTATCAAAGAGCTCCACAGCAATAAAACTCACAGTAATGTGCGGAGTGTATGAGTGTATCACAGAATCCACAGCAAAATACCTACATACCCCTTAACTTACCTCCTTTCCATAAACCTGGCTATAAAATACACAGCAGAGACCCTCTTAGTGTTGGAGGTTTCGTGGTGATAGTTAGGTTTACACACTGCCCTTAATCTTCTCACAGGGAATAATCACAGATAAATCGGGAGTTAATCCGTCGCAGCCATCGCTGAGGTTTGGGGATGGATTCTGGGGGCTGCTCGGTAATACGCTCCTTGCCCCTGTATTAGTGCAGTGGTGAGTCACCCGCCTACACGCCACATCCGTATATCCCATCCGCACACTGTGATGCGAGGAGACGTGTCCGGGGTCTGTGGGCGGCGGTTCTGGCAGCGGCGGTTTCTATATATAATGATCGTTAAGCACTGAGCGATGCCGTCTGCTCTGTTCAGCTCTGCAGCCCGGGGTGCCGGAGATCCAGCTCAGACATGAGTCACGAAACCGGGGAGACTGGAAAGACACCGCGAGGGTGTCGGTTGCGGCCACATTTCAGTGACCCCATGCCCACGGACGCAGTGAAGAGGAAGCAGCTGGAACTGAAGATCGCAGCGGCGGCGCGGCACCATGCCCAGCGCAGGAGACAGGACCGAGAGAACGGTACCCGACACTGATACCGAGTAACCAGGGGATCAGATCAATGAACGATATAATAAAACCAGCGGGAAATGTAGAAATGATACAACCAGGAGGCGGCATGTCTGTGACTCCTCCCGCCATTCCCCATCACATGTCTGTGACTCCTCCCGCCATTCCCCATCACATGTCTGTGACTCCTCCCGCCATTCCCCATCACATGTCTGTGACTCCTCCCGCCATTCCCCATCACATGTCTGTGACTCTCCCGCCATTCCCCATCACATGTCTGTGACTCCTCCCGCCATTCCCCATCACATGTCTGTGACTCCTCCCGCCATTCCCCATCACATGTCTGTGACTCCTCCCGCCATTCCCCATCACATGTCTGTGACGCCACCCGCCATTCCCCATCACATGTCTGTGACTCCTCCCGCCATTCCCCATCACGTCTGTGACTCCTCCCGCCATTCCCCATCACGTGTATGTGACTCCTCCCACCATTCCCCATCACATGTATGTGACTCCACCATTCCCCATCACATGTCTGTGACTCCTCCCACCATTCCCCATCACGTGTATGTGACCCCTCCCACCATTCCCCATCACATGTCTGTGACTCCTCCCGCCATTCCCCATCACGTGTATGTGACTCCTCCCACCATTCCCCATCACATGTATGTGACTCCACCCACCATTCCCCATCACATGTCTGTGACTCCTCCCACCATTCCCCATCACGTGTATGTGACCCCTCCCACCATTCCCCATCACATGTCTGTGACTCCTCGCCATTCCCCATCACATGTCTGTGACTCCTCCCGCCATTCCCCATCACATGTCTGTGACTCCTCCCACCATTCCCCATCACATGTCTGTGACTCCTCCCGCCATTCCCCATCACATGTCTGTGACTCCTCCCACCATTCCCCATCACATGTATGTGACTCCTCCCACCATTCCTCATCACATGTATGTGACTCCACCCACCATTCCAAATCACATGTCTGTGACTCCACCCGCCTTTCCACATCACGTCTGTGACTCCTCCCGCCTTTCCCCATCACATGTCTGTGACTCCTCCAGCCATTCCCCATCACATGTATGTGACTCCTCCCGCCATTCCCCATCACGTCTGTGACTCCTCCCGCCATTCCCATCACATGTCTGTGACTCCTCCCGCCATTCCCCATCACATGTCTGTGACTCTTCCCGCCATTCCCCATCACATGTCTGACTCCTCCCGCCATTCCCCATCACGTGTCTGTGACTCCTCCCACCATTCCCCATCACATGTCTGTGACGCCACCCGCCATTCCCCATCACATGTCTGTGACTCCTCCCGCCATTCCCCATCACACGTCTGTGACTCCTCCCACCTTTCCCCATCACATGTCTGTGACGCCTCCTGCCATTCCCCATCACACGTCTGTGACTCCTCCCGCCTTTCCCCATCACATGTCTGTGACTCCTCCCGCCATTCCCCATCACATGTATGTGACTCCTCCCACACTCCCCATCACTTTTATGCATCTCCTCCCACCATTCCCCATCACACGTCTATGACTCCTCCCGCCTTTCCCCATCACATGTCTGTGACTCCTCCCGCCATTCCCCATCACATGTCTGTGACTCCTCCCGCCATTCCCCATCACATGTATGTGACTCCTCCCACATTCCCCATCACTTTTATGTGTCTCCTCCCACCATTCCCCATCACATGTCTGTGACTCCTCCCACCATTCCCCATCACATGTCTGTGACTCCTCCCGCCATTCCCCATCACATGTCTGTGACGCCTCCTGCCATTCCCCATCACACGTCTGTGACTCCAACCGCCTTTCCCCATCACATGTCTGTGACTCCTCCCGCCATTCCCCATCACATGTATGTGACTCCTCCCACATTCCCCATCACTTTTATATGTCTCCTCCCACCATTCCCCATCACATGTATGTGACTCCTCCCGCCATTCCCATCACATATCTGTGACTACTCCCGCCATTCCCCATCACATGTCTGTGACGCCTCCTGCCATTCCCCATCACATGTCTGTGACTCCTCCCGCCATTCCCCATCACATGTCTGTGACTCCTCCCGCCATTCCCCATCACATGTCTGTGACTCCTCCCGCCATTCCCCATCACATGTCTGTGACTCCTCCCGCCATTCCCATCACATGTCTGTGACTCCTCCTGCCATTCCCCATCACATGTCTGTGACTCCTCCCGCCACTCCCCATCACATGTCTGTGACTCCTCCCGCCATTCCCCATCACATGTCTGTGACTCCTCCCACCATTCCCCATCACATATCTGTGACTCCTCCTGCCATTCCCCATCACATGTCTGTGACTCCTCCCGCCATTCCCCATCACGTGTCTGTGACTCCTCCCGCCACTCCCCATTATACTTACCAACCATAAAACTAGACCTAATCCTATAGGTAACTTTAACCCCAAAACTAACCCTAACCTTAATCCTAAAATTGAGCGGAACCTTAAGAAATGTCAGAAAAATTAATAGAAAGGTAAAAATGTATATGGATCATAAACAATTGAGGTGTGTATTATCTAAAATGAGCCGAGCATCAAATTCTAGTGAAATTTGTACAAAAACCGTATAGAATCTGTTGGTGAGGGTTAGTGTAATGATTAATTTTAGGACTAGTTTAAGAGATAGTTTTAGGGTTAGGGGTAGATTTATGGTTAAGGTTAAGGTACAATTAATAGTTAGAGTATGGGGTAGTTTTAAGGTTAAGATTATGATTAAGGATATTTTTAGGGTCAGGGCTATGATTAGTTTTAGGGTTAACTTTAGGGGTGTGTTTTAAGGTTACGTTTAGGTTTCAAGTTAGGGTCGGGGTTAGTTATAGGGTCAGGGTTAATTTTAGGGTCAGGGTTATTGTTAGGGTTATTTATAGGTTCAGGGTTATTTCCAGGGTCAGGGTTATTTCCAGGGTCAAGGTTATGGTTATTTTCAGGGTCATGGTTATTGTTAGGGTTATTTTTAGGGTCAGAGTTATGGTTATTTTTAGGATCAGGGTTATTGTTAGGGTTATTTTTAGAGTCAGGGTTATTTTCAGGGTCAGAGTTATTGTTAGGGTTATTTTTAGGGTCAGGGTTATTTTCAGGGTCAGGGTTATTTTCAGGGTCAGGGTTATTGTTAGGGTTATTTTCAGGGTCAGGGTTATTTTCAGGGTCAGGGTTATTGTTAGGGTTATTTTCAGGGTCAGGGTTATTGTTGGTTATTTTCAGGGTCAGTGTTATTGTTAGGGTCAGGGTTATTGTTAGGGTTATTTTCAGGGTCAGGGTTATTGTTAGGGTTATTTTCAGGGTTATTGTTGGTTAGTTTTAGGGTCAGGGTTATGTTTTGGGTCAGGGTTATGTTAGGTTTATTTTTAGGGTCAGGGTTATTTTCAGGGCCAGGGTTATTGCTAGGTCCAGGGTTATTTTTAGGGCAGGCTTATTTTTAGGGTTAGGGTTAGTTTCAGGGTCAGGGTTATTTTTAGAGTCAGGGTTATTTTCAGGGTCAGGGTTAGGGTTATTTTTAGGGTTAGGGTTATTTTTAGGGTCCAGGTTTTTTAGGGTCAGGGTTAAGGGTATTTTTAGGATCAGGGTTAGGGTTATTTTCAGAGTCTGGTTTATTTTTAGGGTCAGGCTTAGGGTTATTTTTAGGGTCAGGGTTATTTTTAGGGTTAGGTTTTTTTTTAGGGTCGGGATTAGGGTTATTTTTAGAGCCCGAGTTATTTTTAGGGTCATGGTCAGGGTTATTTTTAGAGTCCAGTTATTTTTAGGGTCATGGTTAGGGGTTTTTTTTAGGGTCAGGCTTAGGTTTTAGGGTCAGGGTTAGGGTTATTTTCAGAGACTGGTTTATTTTTAGGGTCAGGGTTAGGGTCAGGGTTATTTTTAGAGTCCGAGTTATTTTTAGGGTCAGGGTTATTTTTAGGGTCAGGGTTATTTTTAGGGTCAGGGTTATTTTTAGAGTCAGTTATTTTTAGGGTCAGGGTAGGTTTTTTAGGGTCAGGGTTATTTTTAGGGTCCGATTTATTTTTAGGGTCAGGGTTAGGTTTTTTAGGGTCATGGTTAGGGTTTTTTTAGGGTCAGGGTTATTTTTAGGGTCAGGGTTAGGGTTATTTTCAGAGTCTGGTTTATTTTTAGGGTCAGGGTTATTTTTAGAGTCCGAGTTATTTTTAGGGTCAGGGTTAGGGTTTTTTTAGGGTCAGGGTTATTTTTAGGGTCCGAGTTATTTTTAGGGTCAGGGTTAGGGTTTTTTTTAGGGTCAGGGTTATTTTTAGGGTCAGGGTTAGGTTTTTTTAGGGTCAGGGTTATTTTTAGGGTCAGGGTTAGGGTTATTTTTAGAGTCCGAGTTATTTTTAGGATCAGGTTTTTTTTAGGGTCAGGGTTATTTTTAGGGTCAGGGTTAGGGTTTTTTTAGGGTCAGGGTTAGGGTTATTTTTAGGGTCAGGGTTTTTTATGGTCAGGATTTTTTTAGGGTCAGGGTTATTTTTAGAGTCAGGGTTTTTTTAGGGTCAGGGTTATTTTTAGTGTCAGGGTTAGGGTTTTTTAGGGTCAGGGTTATTTTTAGGGTCAGGGTTATTTTCAGAGTCTGGTTTATTTTTAGGGTAAGGGTAAGGGTTATTTTTAGAGTCCGAGTTCTTTTTAGGGTCAGGGTTATTTTCAGAGTCTGGTTTATTTTTAGGGTAAGGGTTATGGTTATTTTTCGAGTCCGAGTTATTTTTAGGATCAGGGTTAGGGTTTTTAGGGTCAGGGTTATTTTTAGTGTCAGGGTTAGGGTTTTTTTGGGTCAGGGTTATTTTTAGAGTCAGGGTTATTTTCAGAGTCTGGTTTATTTTTAGGGTAAGGGTTATTTTTAGAGTCCGAGTTCTTTTTAGGGTCAGGGTTATTTTCAGAGTCTTGTTTATTTTTAGGGTAAGGGTTATGGTTATTTTTCGAGTCCGAGTTATTTTTAGGATCAGGGTTAGGGTTTTTTAGGGTCAGGGTTATTTTTAGTGTCAGGGTTAGGGTTTTTTTGGGTCAGGGTTATTTTTAGGGTCAGGGTTATTTTCAGAGTCTGAGTTCTTTTTAGGGTCAGGGTTATTTTCAGAGTCTGTTTTATTTTTTAGGGTAAGGTTATGGTTATTTTTCGAGTCGAGTTATTTTTAGGATCAGGGTTTAGGTTTTTTTGGGTCAGGGTTATTTTGAGGGTCAGGGTTAGGGTTATTTTTCAAGTCCGAGTTATTTTTAGGGTCAGGGTCATGGTTAGAGTTTTTCTTAGGGTTAGGTTTTTTTTAGGGTCCGTGTAGAGGGTTATTTTTAGAGTCCGAGTTCTTTTTCGGGTTAGGGTTTTTTTAAGGGTCAGGGTTATTTTTAGGGTCAGGGTTATTTTTTTTTTAGGGTCAGGGTTATTTTTAGAGTCAGGGTTAGGGTTATTTTTAGAGTCCGAGTTATTTTTAGGGTCAGGGTTAGGGTTTTTTTTAGGGTCAGGGTTAGGGTTTTTTTAGGCTCAGGGTTAGGGTTATTTTTAGAGTCCGAGTTATTTTTATGGTTAGGGTTTTTTTAGGGTCAGGGTTATTTTTAGGATCAGGGTTAGGGTTTTTGTAGGGTCAGGGTTATTTTTAGAGTCCGAGTTATTTTTAGATTCAGGGTTAGGTTTTTTTAGGGTCAGGGTTATTTTTAGGGTCAGGGTTTTTTTAGGGTCAGGTTTAGGTTTTTTTTAGGGTCAGGGTTATTTTTAGGGTCAGGGTTAGGGTTTTTTTAGGGTCAGGGTTAGGGTTTTTTTAGGGTCAGGGTTATTTTTAGGATCAGGGTTATTTTTAGGGTCAGGGTTAGGGTTTTTTAGGGTCAGGGTTAGGGTTTAGTTAGGGTTTAGGGTTTTTTTTAGGGTCAGGTTAGGTTTTTTTAGGGTCAGGGTTTTTTAGGGTCAGGGTTATTTTTAGGGTCAGGGTTAGGGTTTTTTTAGGGTCAGGGTTAGGGTTTTTTAGGGTCAGGGTTAGAGTTATTTTTAGGGTCAGAGTTATTTTTAGAGTCTGAGTTCTTTTTAGGGTCAGGGTTAGGTTCTTTTTAGGGTTAGGGTTATTTTTAGGGTCAGGGTTAGGGTTATTTTTGGAGTCCAAGTTATTTTTGGGGTCAGGGTTCTTTTTAGAGTCCGAGTTATTTCTAGGGTCAGGATTATTTTTAGGGTCAGGGTTAGGGTTAGTTTTCCAGATTTTGAGTTATTTTTTAGGGTCAGGGTTATTTTTAAGATTTTGAGTTATTTTAGGGTCAAGGTTAGGTTTTTTTAGATTTTGAGTATATTTTTTGTGTTAGGGTTATTTTAGGGTCAGGGTTAGGATTATTTAGGGTCAGGTTATTTTTAGGGTCAGGGTTATTTTTAGATTTTGAGTTATTTTTAGGGTCAGGGTTATTTTTAGATTTTGAGTTATTTTTAGGATCAGGGTTAGGGTTTTTTAGGGTCAGGGTTATTTTTAGGGTCAGGGTTAGGGTCATGGTTATTTTTAGAGTCAGGGTTATTTTTAGGGTCAGGGTTAGGGTTATTTTTTGGGTCAGGGTTATTTTTAGGGTCAGGGTTAGGGTTATTTTTCAAGTCCGAGTTATTTTTAGGGTCAGGGTCATGGTTAGAGTTTTTCTTAGGGTTAGGTTTTTTTTAGGGTCCGTGTAGAGGGTTATTTTTAGAGTCCGAGTTCTTTTAGGGTTAGGGTTTTTTTAAGGGTCAGGGTTATTTTTAGGGTCAGGGTTATGGTTTTTTTAGGGTCAGGGTTATTTTTAGAGTCAGGGTTAGGGTTATTTTTAGAGTCCGAGTTATTTTTAGGGTCAGGGTTAGGGTTTTTTTTAGGGTCAGGGTTAGGGTTTTTTTAGGGTCAGGGTTAGGGTTTTTTTTAGGCTCAGGGTTAGGGTTTTTTTAGGCTCAGGGTTAGGGTTGTTTTAGGGTCAGGGTTAGGGTTTTTTAGGGTCAGGGTTAGGGTTTTTAGGGTCAGGGTTAGAGTTATTTTTAGGGTCAGAGTTATTTTTAGGGTCAGGGTTAGGTTCTTTTTAGGGTCAGGGTTATTTTTAGGGTCAGGGTTAGGGTTTTTTAGGGTTAGGGTTATTTTTAGGGTTAGGGTTATTTTTGGAGTCCGAGTTATTTTTGGGGTCAGGGTTCATTTTAGGGTCAGGGTTATTTTTAGAGTCCGAGTTATTTTTAGGGTTAGGGTTATTTTTAGGGTCAGGGTTATTTTTAGGGTCAGGGTCATTTTTAGGGTCAGGGTTATTTTTAGATTTTGAGTTATTTTTAGGATCAGGGTTAGGGTTTTTTAGGGTCAGGGTTATTTTTAGGGTCAGGGTTAGGGTCATGGTTATTTTTAGAGTCAGGGTTATTTTTAGGGTCAGGGTTAGGGTTATTTTTCCAGATTTTGAGTTATTTTTAGGGTCAGGGTTATTTTTAGATTTTGAGTTATTTTTAGGGTCAAGGTTAGGTTTTTTTAGATTTTGAGTTATTTTTTGTGTTAGGGTTATTTTTAGGGTCAGGGTTAGGATTATTTTTAGGGTCAGGGTTATTTTTAGGGTCAGGGTTATTTTTAGATTTTGAGTTATTTTTAGGGTCAGGGTTATTTTTAAATTTTGAGTTATTTTTAGGGTCAGGGTTCATTTTAGAGTCAGGTTAGGTTTTTTTTAGGGTCAGGGTTATTTTTAGGGTCAGGGTTAGGGTTTTTTTAGGTCAGGGTTAGGGTTTTGGGTCAGGGTTAGAGTTATTTTTAGGAGTCAGAGTTATTTTTTAGAGTCTGAGTTTTTTTAGGGTCAGGGTTAGGTTTTTTTTAGGGTAGGGGTTATTTTTTAGGGTCAGGGTTAGGTTATTTTTGGAGTCAATTATTTGTGGGGTCAGGGTTCTTTTTAGGGTCAGGGTTATTTTTTAGAGGTCCGAGTTATTTTTAGGGTCAGGATTATTTTTAGGGTCAGGGTTAGGGTTAGTTTTCCAGATTTTGAGTTATTTTAGGGTCAGGGTTAGTTTTTTTTTAGGGTCAGGGTTTTTTTAGGGTCAGGGTTAGGTTTTTTTTAGGGTCAGGGTTATTTTTAGGGTCAGGGGTTAGGGTGGGGTTTTTTAGGGTCAGGGTTAGAGTTATTTTTAGAGTCTGAGTTCTTTTTAGGGTCAGGGTTAGGTTCTTTTTAGGGTTAGGGTTATTTTTAGGGTCAGGGTTAGGGTTATTTTTGGAGTCCAAGTTATTTTTGGGGTCAGGGTTCTTTTTAGGGTCAGGGTTATTTTTAGAGTCCGAGTTATTTCTAGGGTCAGGATTATTTTTAGGGTCAGGGTTAGGGTTAGTTTTCCAGATTTTGAGTTATTTTTAGGGTCAGGGTTATTTTTAGATTTTGAGTTATTTTTAGGGTCAAGGTTAGGTTTTTTTAGATTTTGAGTTATTTTTTGTGTTAGGGTTATTTTTAGGGTCAGGGTTAGGATTATTTTTAGGGTCAGGGTTATTTTTAGGGTCAGGGTTATTTTTAGATTTTGAGTTATTTTTAGGGTCAGGGTTATTTTTAAATTTTGAGTTATTTTTAGGGTCAGGGTTCATTTTAGAGTCAGGGTTATTTTTAGATTTTGAGTTATTTTTAGGGTCAGGGTTATTTTTAGGGTCAGGGTTATTTTTAGGGTCAGGGTTAGGGTTATTTTTAGATTTTGAGTTATTTTTAGGGTCACGGTTATTTTTAGATTTTGAGTTATTTTTAGGGTCAGGGTTATTTTTAGGGTCAGGGTCAGGTTTATTTTTAGGGTTAGGGTTATTTATAGATTTAGAGTTATTTTTAGGGTCACGGCTATTTTTAGATTTTGAGTTATTTTTAGGGTCAGGGTTATTTTTAGGGTCAGGGTTATTTTTAGATTTTGAGTTATTTTCAGGGTCAGGGTTAGGGTTATTTTTAGATTTTGAGTTATTTTTAGGGTCAGGTTAGGGTTTTTTTTAGGGTCAGTTTTATTTTTAGGGTCAGGGTTAGGGTTAGTTTTAGTAGTTTTTATGAACAATCTTTCCATTAAATTCTTTCTTTTTTTTTGCTGTTCATTCCTGCACTTATTTTAACGACGCCTCCTTGTTTACGCGACTTTACTAATGGTGACTTTAAGGTGACGCCGCTCTCATGAGATTCCACCATAAAACCCCCTCCCACTCTGTCATGGCGGTTTCTGTGAGATTCTCTTCAGCCGTAACCTATGACAGGTGGCCTCTGTACTGCGACCCGTCCCTCGACAACAGGACAGGATATGGTGACAGGGATAGCTTTAGGGGACAGTCACAGGAGTATTGGGGTGAGTAGATTGGTGCGGGTGTGACCTGTTTTGGGCAGGGGAGGAGCTGGTGGAGGAGAGGACCGATCACCCTTGCCAGTAGCCCAAGATGCTAAATGATGAGCCCATTTTATTGTAAATTGCAGAGGGGAAGGTTTTCAAAGCATTGATAGGATAATTCACTGTTCCCTTTTTTTTGCCCAGGGCCGGTGCTGATGAAAGCCAACACAACGACTTCCTGCAGCTACGGGGCAGACGGTGGTTACACCGCCAGACACTCCCACCGGTCCCGGCATCGCTGGAGCAACATCAGCAGCCTGAGCACAGACAGTGGGATCGTTGGTGTGAATGACGATAGGGAGGAATGCGAGGCCATAGCGCCGAGGGTCGCCAAACCAGGGGAGGTGGAG
This sequence comes from Leptobrachium leishanense, assembly GCA_009667805.1. Taxonomy (NCBI): domain Eukaryota; kingdom Metazoa; phylum Chordata; class Amphibia; order Anura; family Megophryidae; genus Leptobrachium; species Leptobrachium leishanense. The sequence goes on along the minus strand of CM019069.1, from coordinate 2,065,866 downwards.
CGGGTGGACAGTGGCATCGGGGATGCCATGTCCAGGAAGTGGAGAGCCAGGGTGGCGGAAGCCGCAGCCTCCTTGGAGGCCTGGGAGGCCCACCGGCCTTGCACTGATTGTGGGGAGAGAGACTCAGCCATGGACACCGAGAGCCGGGGAAAGAGGAGGGAGACTCTGTGCTTAAAATGCGTCACGCGCAGGACAGAGCGCAAAGAGGCCGTACTGGAGTTTGTGAACACGGAGTCAAGCTACGGGGAAGATCTGAAGATCATGAGAGAGGAATTTTACATCCCCATGCAGACAGCGGGACTCCTAACCCAGGAGCAGCTGCTAGTGGTCTTCAGCAACATCCAGGAGCTCATCGACCTCAATGAGAAGTTCCTTGAAGTTCTCCAAGAAGAAATCGATCAAGCGTTGGACCAGGTAAAGGAATGGCATTAATAGCTTGGTGTCAACTCTGGAGAATTATTATTGTATGTTGTGTAACGTCATGTAGCAGTGACGCAAGGGGCCCCATTCCAAGTCTTGTGTTAAATCACTAGAGGTACCATTGGAAGGAAAGTTCATCCATTTGTAACTTCCCGACATGCGCTGATCCCACCCGGGGACTTGTTTAGGTGTTTTTTTCCTTGTTCTGCTGTAGATTTACCTAAACACAATCTCCGCAATCAGAACACTAATATATTACACTGCTTGTGCTCACGCTACAAATAGCCAGAAACATATAGTGTGTGTGTGTACGTGGGGGGGTATTCCTCACGTCGGCACCACTTTGCGCTTCCCAGAGTATGGAAGGAACACGTAGAGTCCATGTGGAAACTCCTGGGGTAATCCAATCACCACTTGGATGGGGTTGGTTATGAATTAGAGGACGTCATAAATTAGGGCTCGTTATGGAATGGGGTTTTTTCGTGAATTGGTGATTGTGATAAAAGGGAGTTTCTCATGGACTGGGGCTGATCATGGATCAACACTCATCTTGGTAATGGGGCTTGTCATGCAATGGGACTAATCATGGAATAAGGCTCATGATGGATTGGGGCTTATCATGAAATGGTGGCTTGTCATGGGATGGGGCTCATCATGGAATGGGGCTCGTCATGGAGTGGGGGCTTGTCATGGAGTGGGGGCTTGTCATGGAATGGGGCTTGTCATGCAATGGGACTAATCATGAAATGGGGGCTCATCATGGAATGGGGCTTGTCATGGGATGAGGCTTGTCATGGAATGGGGACTTGTCATGGAATGGGGGCTTGTCATGGAATGGGGGCTTGTCCTGAAATGGGGGCTTGTCAAGAAATGGTGGCTTGTCATGGAATGGGGGCTTGTCATGGAATGGTGGCTTGTCATGGAATGGGGGCTTGTCATGGAATGGGGGCTTGTCATGAAATGGGGGCTTGTCAAGAAATGGTGGCTTGTCATGGAATGGGGCTCGTCATGGAATGGTGACTTGGCATGGAATGGGGGCTTGTCATGAAATGGGGGCTTGTCAAGAAATGGTGGCTTGTCATGGAATGGGGCTCGTCATGGAATGGGGCTCGTCATGGAATGGTGGCTTGTCATGAAATGGGGGCTTGTCATGGGATGGGGCTCGTCATGGAATGGGGCTCGTCATGGGATGGTGGCTCGTCATGAAATGGGGGCTTATCATGAAATGGGGGCTTGTCATGAAATGGGGGCTTATCATGAAATGGGGGCTTGTCATGGGATGGGGCTCGTCATGGAATGGGGCTCGTCATGGTTTATTTGTGTAAATTTAAGTGATTTTATACATATAAGAGAGAGAGGAGCAATATGTGCATGAAAGAGCTTCTGTTATCCATAGTTTTCGTGCAAATTGTGAGGCTCATCATTTCAAATTAATCTCTGGACAATGATCTTTTAACCCTGAAGTATTAGGTGTTTGGCAGTGAGGAGGTTAATTTGATTTACCTGCACTAAATACATCCTGATATTTCAGGGATTAAATAGAAGAAAGTCATTATAATCCTCCCCGCCGCCCTCTCCTGTTTGGGGGGAGCCGGCCCAGCGCTGGATTATAGAAATTGCTCCCTCGCCCGGGATTAACGGAAAAACAAAGCGAAAATAAGGAGATTATAGGAACGCAAAGAATTTACTTCCCAACTCTGCTTCATTTCCTCCTAATCCGATATCAAAATGCTGGCCTCATGTCCTGAGCACGGCTTTCCTCGTGCCAGGGTGGTGTATCCAGCAGGCGGCTTTACTCGTGCCAGGATGGTGTATCCAGCAGGCGGCTTTCCTCGTGCCAGGGTGGTGTATCCAGCAGGCGGCTTTACTCGTGCCAGGATGGTGTATCCAGCAGGCGGCTTTCCTCGTGCCAGGGTGGTGTATCCAGCAGGCGGCTTTCCTCGTGCCAGGGTGGTGTATCCAGCAGGCGGCTTTCCTCGTGCCAGGATGGTGTATCCAGCAGGCGGCTTTACTCGTGCCAGGATGGTGTATCCAGCAGGCGGCTTTACTCGTGCCAGGATGGTGTATCCAGCAGGCGGCTTTCCTCGTGCCAGGATGGTGTATCCAGCAGGTGGCTTTACTCGTGCCAGGATGGTGTATCCAGCAGGCGGCTTTACTCGTGTCAGGATGGTGTATCCAGCAGGCGGCTTACCTCGTGCCAGGATGGTGTATCCAGCAGGCGGCTTTACTCGTGCCAGGATGGTGTATCCAGCAGGTGGCTTTACTCGTGCCAGGATGGTGTATCCAGCAGGCGGCTTTACTCGTGCCAGGATGGTGTATCCGGCGGGCAGCTTTCCTCATGCCAGGATGGTGTATCCGGCAGGCAGCTTTCATCGTGCCAGGATGGTGTATCCGGCAGGCCGCTTGCCTCGTGCCAGGATGGTTTATCCAGGAGGCAGCTTTCCTCATCCCAGGATGGTGTGTCTGGTGGGCGGCTTTCCTCATCCCAGGATGGTGTATCAGGTGGGCGGCTATCCTTGTCCCAGGATGGTGTGTCCGGCGGGTGACTTTACTCGTGCCAGATGTCACGATAGACCTTGGCATGAGCGAAGGTGGGCCTTTTGTTCAGGATATTTAGCCCTTTTAGCTGCTGGCTGCATAGACACAAACCACAGCACACAGATATACTACACGGATACAAGACAAGATATAATAGGACTGTAACAGGATTGGCAGTAGAATAAGGACAACACAGAAGAACTCTAAAGGGATCCCTAACACTGGGGTAAGATCCTTGAATGGTCTTCTGCATAAAGGAAACCTAACATAACAGGTGACAGGAGAACAGGAAGGGCGAGGGTTAAACAAGACAACCAGCAACAGCACACAGGGAGCCCTGAACAGAAATGAGGTCCTTACACTGGCCTCTGTGCTAAGGATAAATATATACTGCTGGGTACATACACAGAACATGAAACAAAGATAGAATAGGCAGAACTGGAACCAAAGGATCAAGAGCCAGGAGGGAATGTCAGACTAGCAGAGTGCGGAACACAATATCTAATATACAAAGCAGACCTCAAAATTTCCACTCGCCTGCTCGAATTTGGCGAGTGGAAATTACATGAGGGCGAGTGGGAATGCAGAGGCAGGGCAGGATAAGGGGTTAGGTGGGCACGGCCGGCGCTGCCGCTAGGCCAACTAGGCGGGCACCTAGAGCACAGCACCCGCCTAGGGCGCAGCCGGCCCGACCAATTGTGTAAAAAGAAAAAAAAAATTGTAAAAAAAACATGCGGCCACGTGCTGCAGCCAGCCCCAATACATGCCGGCGTCGCAGCTGTCGTCAAGGAGACGGAGGCGTGGACTTGGTGCTTCAAGCTTCCTGGACCAAGTCCACGCCTCCATCTCCTTGACGCCAGCGGCGACGCCAGCACGCATTGAGACTGGCTACTGGAAGACAGCGCTGGAGGCAAATATCCATGTGTGAGCTGCTGCGGCTGGGCAAGTATCCTTGTGTGAGCCTGGGGCAAATCCCCATGTGTGAGCCTGGGGGTAAATACCCATGTGTGAGCCTGGGGGCAAATATCCACGTGTGAGCCTGGGGGTAAATATCCATGTGTGAGCCTGGGGGTAAATACCCATGTGTGAGCCTGGGGGTAAATACCCATGTGTGAGCCTGGGAGCAAATATCCACGTGTGAGCCTGGGGGCAAATATCCATGTGTGAGCCTGGGGGTAAATACCCATGTGTGAGCCTGGGGGTAAATACCCATGTGTGAGCCTGGGGGCAAATATCCATGTGTGAGCCTGGGGGCAGATATCCATGTGTGAGCCTGGAGGCAGATATCCATGTGTGAGCCTTGGGGCAAATATTAATGTGTGAGCCTGGGGGCAATATCTCCATGCCATGTGTTAGCTGGGGCAATATCTTCATGCCATGTGTGAGCTGGGGGCAAATGTACCCATGTGAGCTGGGGGCAAATGTACCCATGTGAGCTGGGGGGCAATTGTACCCATGTGAACGGGGGGCAATATATCCAACATGTGAGGGCTGGGGGCAAATATACCCATGTGAGCTTTTTTTTTTTGAGGGGGGGTGCAAGTAGCTGGTCTTGCCTAGGGTGCAAAATAGTCTAGCACCGGCCCTGTAGGTGGGGCAACTAGTGGCGAGTAACTCTTAAGGCCTGGCTAGTAGCTTGGGACTTGAAATTTTGAGCCCTGTACAAAGTATGGGAGCAGACAAAAAGAATAGTCAGGACTCAGGAATAAGCCAAGATCAAACCAGAAAATCCAAGACAAGATGTGGGAAGCTGTAACTCAGGAACCAGGAACAATATACTCTCAGGAAACATGGACACCACGGGAACAGGAATCCATGCAAGAGCAATGGGCCTCTCTGCTGCTTGCATTTAAATAGTGATCAGGACTGAGTAATTAGGACATGTGACCTCCAGGCCAAACAGCCACAGGGGAATCCAGGAGTGGCACAGGGTGGAATGGCCAAACCCAGACAGGGAAGAGCCGATCTGGATTGCTCCCACTACCAGGTGGCACGGCTGGAACCGGTGGAAATGTGACACCAGGATCGGATGTTGTATCTGCCGGGTGGCTTCCCTCGTGCCGGATGGTGTATCTGGTGAGGGCGGCTTTACTTGTGCCAGTATGGTGTATCCGGCGGGCAGCTTTCCTCGTGCCAGGATGGTGTGTCCGGCAGGCGGCTTTACTCATTCCAGGATGGTGTGTCCGGCAGGCGGCTTTACTCATTCCAGGATGGTGTATCTGACGGGCGGCTTTCCTCGTCCCAGGATGGTGTATTCGGTGAGCGGCTTTCCTCGTCCCAGGATGGTGTATTCGGTGAGCGGCTTTCCTCATCCCAGGATGGTGCATCCGGTGGGCGGCTTGCCTCGTGGCAGGATGGTGTGTCTGGCAGGCGGCTTTACTCGAGTCAGGATGGTGTATCCAGTGGTCGGATTTACTCATGTGAGGGTGGTCAGAGCATGGGACCCCCACGCTGGTGTCTTATATAAGAATATAATATCAACGCGGGTGACCTGGTAATATGTGAGCGGTATCTCCCCACCTAAAATATCCTGCAATCCTTAGAATGACCGGTCCGATGCTCTTCGGTGCAATGCTCTCCGGTCTGCTGCTCTCCGGGCCTGCTGTGCCCCCGTCTCCAGGGATAAACACCTGGAGAATATTCATTATTCGATGCACATGTAACTTTCTGTTAATTTGGCCAATAACGCTGCACCGCATGGATCCTAATGCAGTATAATGGATGCCCGTCATGCCTGGGGGCGCTGTTAGCGTGACTGTCAAAGTTCAGTGATGGCAGTACAGGTCTGTCCCTAGATACATGAATGCCAGGTGAGATGGATTCCTGGGACCAGTGAATGGATGGCTTCCTCAGAGCCAGATTTGGCTGCGTTGAGTCAGGTACGCGTTTAAATTGGTGATTAGCTTCCTGGGAGCCGACTGACGTGAAGGTGTTGGAGCCCAACCCTGTAGATTCCCGCTTTGGTCAATGCATGGTGTGCGCCAGTTAAGGCCAATTTCAGACTGGGTTTTTTGCCTTCTTTTGGATCAACAGCAGTAGGTTATGTGGGAGAGACTGAACCCGATGGACGCATGTCTCTTTTCAGCCTGTGTAACTATGTAACTATGTAAGGCAGATATTTAGCCTAGTGGCACCAGCTAAGCTCACCATGTGGGTACTGGTGGGTTTGTGTTGATGAGACAGAGATCATGTTCCCTCCTGTCCAGAAACGGCAAATATGGTTTACAGTCAGGTCCAGAAATATTGGGACATCGATACAATTCTAACATCTTTGGCTCTATACACCACAATGGAGTTGGAATGAAACAAACACATTGTGCTGTAACTGCAGACTGTCAGCTTTAATTTGAGGGTATGTACATCCAACTCAGGTGAACGGTGTAGGACTTACAGCAGTTTGCAGATGTGCCTCCCACTTGTTAAGGGACCAAAGGTGTGTGATATTCCCTCATTACTCCAATTACAATGTGCAGATAAAAGGCCCAGAGTTCATTTCAAGTGTGCTATTTGCATTTGGAATCTGTTGCTGTCAACTCTCAAGATGAGATCCAAAGAGCTGTCACTATCAGTGAAGCAAGCCATCATTAGGCTGAAGAAACAAAACAAACCCATCAGAGAGATAGCAAGAACATTAGGTGTGGCCAAAACAACTGTTTGGAACATTCTCAAAAAGAAGGAACGCACCGGTGAGCTCAGCAAAACCAAAAGACCCGGGAGACCACAGAAAACAACTGTGGTGGATGACCAAAGAATTCTTTCCCTGATGAAGAAAACACCCTTCACAACAGTTGGCCAGATCAAGAACACTCTCCAGGAGGTAGGTGTATGTGTGTCAAAGTCAACAATCAAGAGAAGACTTCACCAGAGTGAATACAGAGGGTTCACCACAAGATGTAAACCATTGGTGAGCCTCAAAAACAGGACGACCAGATTAGAGTTTGCCAAACAACACCTAACAAAGCCTTCACAGTTCTGGAACAAGATCCTATGGACAGATGAGACCAAGATCAACTTGTAACAGAGTGATGGAAAGAGAAGATTATGGAGAAGGAAAGGAACTGCTCATGATCCTAAGCATACCACCTCATCAGTGAAGCATGGTGGTGGTAGTGTCATGGCGTGGGCATGTATGGCTGCCAATGGAACTGGTTCTCTTGTATTTATTGATGATGTGACGGCTGACAAAAGCAGCAGGATGAATTCTGAAGTGTTTCAGGCAATATTATCTGCTCACATTCAGCCAAATGCTGCAGAACTCATTGGACGGTGCTTCACAGAGCAGATGGACAATGACCCAAAGCATACTGCAAAAGCAACCAAAGAGTTTTTGAAGGGACAGAAGTGGAATGTTATGCAATGGCCAAGTCAATCACCTGACCTGAATCCCATTGAGCAGCATTTCACTTGCTGAAGACAAAACTGAAGGGAAAATGCCCCAAGAACAAGCAGGAACTGAAGACAGTTGCAGTAGAGGCCTGGCAGAGCATCACCAGGGATGAAACCCAGCGTCTGGTGAGGTCTATGCGTTCCAGACTTCAGGCTGTGATTGACTGCAAAGGATTTGCAACCAAGTATTAAGAAGGGAAAGTCTGATTTATGATTATTATTCTGTACCATTACTTTTGGTCCCTTAACAAGTGGGGGCACATCTGCAAACTGCTGTAAGTCCTACAGCGTTCACCTGAGTTGGATGTACATACCCTCAAATTAAAGCTGACAGTATGCAGTTAAAGCACATTGTGTTTGTTTCATTCCAACTCCATTGTGGTGGTGTATAGAGCCAAAGATGTTACAATTGTGTCCATGTCCCAATATTTCTGGATCTGACTGTATATGTAAGGAAATTGAGATTTATTTAAACAGCATCATCCTGGATCTCTCCCACCCCGTGTCCTACATCTCTCCCACCCTGTGTCCTGCGGTCTCTTCAGTGCTGGTGTGTTCTGTCCACAGGGGGACGATGATCTGATGACGGTCTGCATCGGGGAGGTGTTCCTGGATTTTGTGAACATGCTGCCTGCCTACCAGACCTACTGCCTGCAGCAATCCACCTCGGTGGCCACGCTCAATGCGCTGGAGAAGGAGAAGGAGCTGCTGAGGTGAGTGTGACCAGTTTCACTGGGGGTGTGCAAAGTGTGAGCGGGCGTGTGAAGCACCAACAAGTGTGTCATGTGCAAAGTGAGTGAGCGTGCGAATACACAGTGTGTGAAGCACAGAGTGTGATGTGTACAAAATGTGAGTGGTTGTGTGAAATACCAAGTGTGTGAAGCACCGAGTGTGATGTGTGCAAAGTGTGTGAAGCACCGAGTGTTATGTGTGCAAAGTGTGAGCAGGTGTGCGCAAAACCCAGTGTGTGAAGCACCGAGTGTGATGTGTGCAAAGTGTGAGCAGGTGTGTGAAGCACTGAGTGTTGTGTGTGCAAAGTGTGAGTAGGTGTGTGAAGCACTGAGTGTGATGTGTGCAAAGTATGAGAAGGTGTGTGAAGCACTGAGTGTTGTGTGTGCAAAGTGTGAGTAGGTGTGTGAAGCACTGAGTGTGATGTGTGCAAAGTGTGAGAAGGTGTGCGAAATAACCTCCCCGTGTGCAAACTCTTATGCAAAGTGTGTTGGGAACAAATGTGATAGAAAAATGGCAAACTGTCACTGGGACTATTCTGCTTCCCTAAGCAAAGCTGTGAGGCGTGGGTGCTTTAGACTAGCTAAGTCTGTATTTGACCAGTACTCACACGATGAAGTTCAGCAGATAGCTTCAACTCAGCAAAACTGACACGTAGAAAGATGAATCCAGTTGAAGAGTTTAATGATCAGACTGACAATCTTGTAATAGTGTACAGCAATGCAGGTAAAAAGACATTAGTTTTGTCCAGCAGTGAGCACAGAATGGCTGCTATGTAACCAGGAAGTCCCTAGCACAAGACACTGAGCAAAAGGGGTGGAACTAGTTGGATGCAGCAAGCTATGAAATCAATAGCATGTAAGCAGCAAAGGCAGATTCAACACATAACAGAAAAATATACAATAAATGCTAAATCATGGGTCATGACACTCCCCGTCTGAAATCTTTAGATTTCAAAATAAACTAACACTATAACTTTAAATGTCCTCCTGGAAACCCAATGTGGAGACCTGAAAAACAAAGGTAAAGCATTCAATAATACAACTTTACACTTTATAGCCAGTAACTAAGTCAACAGTCTTGAAGGTAGGCCATAGTTCCAGATGCGAGGAGTAGTTTAACAAGTTAACCCATCTTCGTGCTGGGGAAGCCGCCCTAGGCCAAAACTTCCACCAACACAATTGTAATCCAACTGGCTGTATGTGGAAAGGGATCTGCCGAGAGCAGAAACTCTTAACTGACCTTTTCCCTTGGCAGAAGGAGTATCAGTTCGGTGATTGGCCGGAAGAAGCTATGTACCACACCTCCTTTAGTCCCCTTGACCTTCACCCTTCGGATTCTTCGATCGTCACTCGACATAACCTGAGTGACAAGACCCATTGGCAGGAGTTGGGAATCCACAAACTTCTGATCGGCTTTGCGCTGTTGTGTGACTGCGTATTTGTCCTTCTCTGTTTCAAAGATCTCTCCCTCCTGGTGCTTGGGTTTGCGCAGCCTCTTCTTCTTGAAGTAAGCATCAGTCAGGTGCTTTGAAACCTTGACACTTGAGATATTGACTTTTGTGGAAGTGGTGATAACAAATTTCTGGTGAGCTCTACGCAGGGGCACCCAGTTGATAACCAGTGGTCCTGTTACCAGCAGAAGGCCAGAATGGAGCTGCTTCAGAAAAAACACACGCTTCCCCTTGTGGCGTCCATTGAGGAGGATAAGTACAGTCCCAGGAGTGATGGAGGAGCGCAGGTTGTGTTTGTGCTGGCTGAAAGGCTTCTTGCCATGGCTTAACAGCTTCCTTGGAACATCTTCAGTAGGATAATAGCGAGGCATTTTACGTACCTTGACTACATGTGTACCGCCATTCTTATCCCTACTGACTGTCTTTGACACGGTAGCTTTAGCCGTCTCCCTTTTCTTCCTTTCAATCTTTGTTTCTGGGGCTTTGTACTTGCACTTGTAGAGGGTTTTCCTGGCAGAACTGGAACATTTCCCGATTCCGCGGACCAGCACTGGATTACGGCTGGCATGGTGCCGGTTCGCCTTCTTCACAGCCTCGGTTTTCTTCAAGGTGCGCTTTAAAGAGGCAAATCAAGCAGCTGCTTGCTGTGGATTGTTAGGTAGCTTTTCTCTAGGCGTACGAGAGGGTAGGGGTGCTACCCAGCTATTGGCATCATCCTGAGCTAATTCTTTATCCATCATCTTGAGAATTTCCCGATCTTCTCTTGCCAGTGCCAGTTTGTTGTCATCATTGGTAGAATTGAACACTGTGGCTCCAAAGGTGTTATCCCAGGACTGAAAGGCATTTAATTTATCTTGGTCGTCATGTTGCCATTCGTTGCTGTTCAATTTCTCCTTCACTCTGTAATGGTGTGGGCACGGTTCAAGATAGATGTGCGTGCGACCATTTGGCAAGATGTGTGTTTTGAAGGAAGCAATCTTGGTAGGCACCTTAATTTCCCTTATACAAACATTGCCTATGATAACCCAACCTAGATCAAGGCACTGAGCGAATGGAGCATCATCTGGACCATTAATTTGTGGCCGTACCTTATGTACTCTGAGGATATCTCTGCCCAGGAGAATTGGGATATCTGCATTCTTGTCAAGGGCTGGAATTTCCTTAGCTATAGCCTTCAGATGAGGATGGTGTAGGGCAGCTTCTGGTGTAGGGATCTCTTGCTTGTTAGATGGGGTCTGGTTGCACTCGACAAGTGTGGGTAACGGTAATTCCAGATTGCCCCAAGAGAGACTACTATGAATCCGCTGGCTTTTCTTCCAGAGACCTCTGTAATGCCACTACATGTACCTAAAGTATAAGGGTAAGAATCTCCTTTTATGTTGAAAAGATCAAAGAGTTCCGTTCTTGCGAGGGACCGATTGCTCTGATCGTCCAGGATGGTGTATACTTTAGCAGACTTTCCTGGGTGATCCTTGTGATATATGATAACTAAGCATATTTTAGCACAAGACCTGTCGCAAAGATCTTCACCGCATACTGTTGTACAAGAAGAGGACACTATGGTAACTTCCCGATCTGTAGTCTCCCCGCCGTGCATTAAGACGGGAGGGGAGTCTGTTGACGTTGCAGGCATGTACTGAGATGGATGTAGCGCCTGCATGTGATCCACACTATCGCATTCTATGCACTTGATAGGAAATTTGCAGTCTTTGGCAAAGTGCTCAGTAGAAGCACAACATCTGAAACATACACCATGGGCCATATTACATACTTGGTGCTAACTTAACCAGAGCTGTTGTAAACTTCCCAGAGCCATTATAGCCTATGGAGGTTTTAAGTTTACAACTGCTCTGGTTAAGTTAGCACCAACATTGTAATACTGCCCCATATGTCTTTAGGAGGTCCTTTTGCTCTTGGAGGGGTTTCTTTCTGAAGCTGATGCACTTTTTGAGGGGATGTGGCTTCTTATGAATAGGGCAAAGGCGATTAGGATTCTCAATCTTTTCACCTTGTTTGCACTTGTCAGGAATTGAGGTAGGAGGGGGAGGACATTAGTCTTATTCACTGATACTGGACCCCTGCTGCCTCTGTGATTAAAGTGTGAGCTGTCGGACATCTGAGGAAGGAAGCCTGAAGCGTGGAACTCACTGTAGGAAAAACTGGGGTCGTTCTTTGTTTCTGCAATGTCCCTTATGAACTCACAAAAGTAGGAGAAAGGTGGAAAGGAGATTAGGTTCACTGTTTTATACTTTGCCCCAAGTGCAGCCCATTTTTCCTGGATATTGTATGGCAGCTTGAAAACTATTGGGTTTACCCCACGAGCAGTGTCCAGATAGCTAAGGCCAGGTAGGAAAGTGTCTGTCTTGGCCAGCTGCAGCTCCCAGAGAAGGTCATTGAGTTCCAAGTATTTCTGATTGCCCTTGCTGGAAATCTTTGGGAAACAGTGCAGGCGATTCAACAGAGCGTTCTCTATGGCTTCAGGGCTGCCGTAGCTTTGATCAAGTCTTTGCCAAGCAGCGCCGATGTTGGATTATTGATGTGGACAGCTCTGAGTCTCTTGAAACATTCTGTAGACTGTGGACCAAGCCATCTGATCAGCAGGTCCAGTTTCTCAGCAGTAGTAATGCCAAGATCACTAATTGCAGTTCTGAAGGCACCCTTCCAGCTTCTGTAGTTTTCCGGCTGGTCATCAAAGTTCGAAAGGCTTGTCTTGGTGAGTTCACGGCGAGCTATGTATCTAGGAAACTCAGACATGTCTGTTTTCTCTGACTTTGGGCAGGGAAATGAAGTTTGAAAGGCGTTTGCAGTATTCTGGTTAAGTGACATAGGGTAGTATGCGGTTGCATCTGTATTTAGCCCTGGAGTCGGTTTCACGTCCATAGACTCAGGCAGGCATGGTTTTATAGCTGTATGGTTGCTAGGATTTTGATGAATTGCTGGAGGGTAGAATTGCATCTGAGAGTTAATGCATTGGGATTGCTGTTGCACTAGGGTGTGTGAAGAAAGCTCAAGGTCATTAGCTAGTAGAGTATTGTACTGACCTTGGATGCAGGGTACTGCTAAAGAGTCTTTTCCCTGTTTTGGAAGGTTGTCACAACTGTCAGGAACATTTGATGTTATGAGAGATTCACTGTTTTGCTTTAGTACATAGTCTCTGGTGCGCTTAACGGAATCTGAATCTTCCGTATCCACGTTGCATAAGCTGATCCTGTCTCTTTCACTTCCCCCGGTAGCTTGTTCTAGGATCCTCAGTGTTGCCACGGCTGTGGCATGTTCACACTGTTTCTCTAGGGCTTCTATTTCCGCAGCTGCTTTCTTGCGAGCGGCATCCATTTCCATTTCTGCTTTTTTGCTAGCGGCGTCCGTTTCCATTTTTGCTATTCTTTTTGCAAAGGCCATCTGTATCTTGGTAGTCTCTGCTTTCGCCTGGGCTTGGATAAGCTGCAGACTAATTGTTTAACTCTTTGAATATTGTGAGGATTTTGACCTTGAGAGATGTGAGCTATTTGAATGCTTGCTAGATGCTGAAATGTGAGAAGCAGTCTCTTGGAGTTGGGAAATTCTCTCTTCCGCCTTTACTCTGGCATGATGTACTAAATTGTCTCTTTCTGAATTAAGACATTTTAATTCATCTAATTCTTGTAAAGCCTGTTCAGAATTTATCTTCTCTAAATTAGAGACATAAATGTGACAGTGGGCAAGATATTGAGCATGAGCTGTAGAAAGCTGTCTTAAAACTTATTTTAGTGAGGATGCATCACAAATAGGTTGTGTGATGGTGGAGCCATAACTCATCACCTCTTCCCAAAGCCAAGACATTTGCTGTGATTTCTCATAGTTTATGTCCATAAGTGTTTCAATAATCTTCCATGTAGGTTTTGTATTGCGTTTGCTTCTGACTGGATTGATTCATTACTTCCACATCTGAAACAAGTTGCCTTTCCTGTAATGTTAGAGGGCCTTTTCTGTCTGCCATGCTTACACAGATGAGAAGAATAAGAAGGGAGCAGTAGAATAGTTGTGGTTAGCAGGCACGGTGTGGCAAATTTTTACAAAGGCCCACACGCTGCAGCTGTAGGCAGACTCTGTCTGTGGGATGCTGTACTATCTGCTCTCTGTTCACTGAGGGCTGCTTACTTGTGATGCTAACTGCCGTTAGTGACTTTTCACTAATGCTGTTAATGTCTTTTGCTCACTGCTAGCAGTTGTCTTTTCACTAACAGCAGTAATGCTGGACAGTATTGTCTTTTCACTATTCTGCTTCCCTAAGCAAAGCTGTGAGGCGTGGGTGCTTTAGACTAGCTAAGTCTGTATTTGACCAGTACTCACACGATGAAGTTCGACAGATAGCTTCAACTCAGCAAAACTGACACGTAGAAAGATGAATCCAGTTGAAGACTTTTAATGATCAAACAATCTTGTAATAGTGTACAGCAATGCAGATAAAAAGACATTAGTTTTGTCCAGCAGTGAGCACAGAATGGCTGCTATGTAACCAGGAAGTCCCTTAGAACAAGACACTGAGCAAAGGGGTGGAAACTAGCTGGATACAGCAAGCTAAGGAAACCCAGCAGGGACAAAATAGCTATGAAATCAATAGCATGTAAGCAGCAAAGGCAGATTCAACGCAAAACAAAAAAATATACAATAAATCATGGGGCCTGACAGGGACTCTTCCACCCGCAGGAGGGGGAGGATTTACACCCACCTAGATTTTGGGTTGAATAATGATGATTTTCCTTGTTTCCCATCTCAGGATATTCCTGGACGTGTCTCAGAACGATAACACAGCTCTGCGACGCATGAACCTCCGATCCTTCCTCATGGCTCCATTGCAGAGGGTCACCAAGTACCCTCTCCTGTTGAGTCGCATCCTGAAGAGCACCACGGAGTTCCATCCGGACCACAGCAGCCTGTGGGAGGCAAAAAGCCGCATTGAGTCGCACCTTGAGCATATAAACATGAAGACCAAGCAAGAGGGGAATCCATGGACGCTGCGCTCCTTCCGCCGGGAGAGCAGGAAGAACAAAGAGCTGACCTTCATCGAGATGAGGGAGATGGCCGTCAAGCAGCTGGGCTGGCTGAGAGAAGAGACCCGCTTCATCAAGGAGGGACCTCTGCATCTGGCACAGCCCACCGACAGCCAGTGGGTCAAGAAGGGCTGCAAGGCTCTGAAGTTCCAGAACGTGCAGGCCCTCCTCATGGTCAACATAAAGAGGACGTCCGAGCTGGGCCTAGAAGGAAGTTCAGACAGCCAAACATTGAGGGACGCGGTCTTGGTCCTCATCAAAGACAAAAACAATGGGAAGTTTGTGATGCTGAGGGAGCCGGTGAGGCTTGGACATTGCGTGGTGTCCTCTGATCCGGACTGCGAGGAGACCTTTGAACTCTTGGAGATCAAGCGGGAAGGGTTTGTCTTCCGGGACACTGACAGCGACCGAACTCAGCAATGGTTTAGGCAAATCAAGACCTACTCCAGGGAGCTCGGCTCCTGGAGGAAACGGCGGAACGCTCTGCCCAACATTATGATAAGCACAACGCAGAGCCGGCCATGAGCCCAGCACAACCAGGACAGGGCGGGCTTTAACCTAGACCCCGGGTCACCCTAACCTCATCCCTCCTCAACTGGGCCACGCGTGTAGGAGACCCTGATTGAGGAGGGTGAGGAGCAAAGGTTAACCCTTTGATGGCTGCTGTGGTGGGTTATGCTCTTCACATTGGTTGGCCAATCTGTCCAGATGCAAACCCAATGGAGAACCGGTACAAAAGCACAGCATTAAAAGGTCATTAAACCGCGTGTGTGCCAGGTCTGTGACCGGTGTGAGCGCCTCTCCTCTCTCCGGTTAAATAGTGGACAACCATGTCCTCTCAGCGGTCCCTCCTGAGTCAATTTTATAAGGATCCCCGGAAACTGGTCATAGCACCTACCTCTCCCCAAATCTGACCCTTCCTCAGCCCAAACAGCACGAGATTTCACATAGCGCAGCAATCCGCAGCTTTAGCTCTGGCACAGCACCTTGTAATGCAATGATCGAGCTCTACAGGGGGTCTGGGGATGTGTTGGCACGTTTCACATGCCAGCTGCCGGGCTCCTGGGGGGGGGCTCACACATCCACATGGGGTCACCCACTAAACCCCGAGTTATGGAGCTGGGAATCTTCAATGTGGAACCCAAGACTTCTTTTCTTTTTTTTGAAGAATCCGTGCAATAAAAGGAAATATTCCACCTGCGGAGCGGCCGTGTCTCTGCGTCACAAGCGTCTCCCCATCACAAGTGTCTCCCCATCACTTTGTCACAAGCGTCTGCCCATCACAAGCGTCTGCCCATCACAAGCGTCTCCGCGTCACAAGCGTCTCCCCATCACAAGCGTCTCCCCATCACAAGCATCTCCCCATCACTGCGTCACAAGCATCTCCCCATCACAAGCGTCTCCCCGTCACAAGCGTCTCCCCATCACAAGCGTCTCCCCATCACAAACATCTCCCCATCACTGCGTCACAAGCATCTCCCTGTCACAAGCGTCTCCCCATCACAAGCATCTCCCCATCACTGCGTCACAAGCATCTCCCCATCACAAGCGTCTCCCCGTCACAAGCGTCTCCCCATCACAAGCGTCTCCCCATCACAAACATCTCCCCATCACTGCGTCACAAGCATCTCCCTGTCACAAGCGTCTCCCCATCACAAGCGTCTCCCCATCACAAGCATCTCCCCATCACAAGCGTCTCCCCATCACTGCATCACAAGCATCTCCCCATCACAAGCGTCTTCACATCACTGCGTCACAAGCATCTCCCCATCACAAGCGTCTCCCCGTCACAAGCGTCTCCCCGTCACAAGCGTCTCCCCATCACCAGTGGCTCCACATCACCAGCGTCTCCACATCACTGCGTCACAAGCATCTCCACATCACAAGCATCTCCCCATCACTGCGTCACAAGCATCTCCCCATCACAAGCGTCTCCCCGTCACAAGCGTCTCCCCGTCACAAGCGTCTCCCCGTCACAAGCGTCTCCCCATCACAAGCGTCTCCCCATCACCAGCATCTCCACATCACTGCGTCTCAAGCATCTCCCCATCACAAGCGTCTCCACGTCACAAGCGTCTCCACATCACCACGTCACAAGCGTCTCACCACATCACAAGTGTCTCCCCATCACAAGCGTCTTCACATCACAAGCGTCTCCCCGTCACAAGCGTCTCCCCGTCACAAGCGTCTCCCCATCACCAGCGTCTCCACGTCACAAGCATCTCCACATCACTGCGTCACAAGCATCTCCCCGTCACAAGCGTCTCCCCGTCACAAGCATCTCCCTGTCACAAGCATCTCCCCGTCACAAGCATCTCCCCGTCACAAGCATCTCCCCATCACAAGCATCTCCCCATCACTGCATCACAAGCATCTCCCCATCACAAGCGTCTTCACATCACAAGCGTCTCCCCATCACAAGCGTCTTCACATCACAAGCGTCTCCCCATCACAAGCGTCTTCACATCACAAGCGTCTCCCCATCACAAGCGTCTCCCCATCACCAGCGTCTCCACATCACCAGCGTCTCCACATCACAAGCATCACAAGCGTCTCCCCATCACAAGCATCTCCCCATCACTGCGTCACAAGCATCTCCCCATCACAAGCGTCTCCCCGTCACAAGCGTCTCCCCATCACCAGCGTCTCCACATCACTGTGTCACAAGCGTCTCCACATCTCCCCATCACAAGCGTCTCCACATCACCACGTCACAAGCGTCTCAACATCACAAGTGTCTCCCCACCACAAGCATCTCCACATCACCGCGTCACTCACAAACATCACCACATCACAAGCATCTGCCGTCACAATGAAATGCACAGGTTCTTTGCACAATCCAAGGTCAGAGTGTGCAGCAGCTATGATCTGTGCCACAAATTAAAACGCACAGCACAGGACGCTCACACCCCCGTATTGCCTTGGCACTCATAATCCGCACTGGCACAGGACACTCACATCCTTGCACTACCACGGCACAGGACACTAACACCCTTGCACTACCACGGCACAGGACACTCCCACCACCGCACCTTCATGGCACAGGACGCTCTAACCCCCGCACCACCACGGCACAGGATGCTCACACCCCTGCAAAGGACACTCACACCACCTCCACGGCACAGGACGCAGGCACCCATGCACCACCACTGCACTGGATGATCATACCCCATGCACCTTTATGCACAGGACGCTCATACTCCTGCCGTTTCATAGCACCCGGCAATCATACTATTGCATGTTCTTGGCACAGGACACTCACTATGTGTGTGCACCGTCACATCATGACACCTTACAGTCACGGCCGTTTACTGACGTGGGACAGTATTGCCGATCTCCTTCTCTTTCATAGCAGATGTCACGTGATGCAGCAGTACCCACACCCTGGTAAAACCACAACATGATGACACAAGCACAGAGCTCCGCGAGGTGCCACAGCGCAGGCGCTCAAACTTTTCTGTACTTCATGGCACAACGGCTGTTCATATTCCTGTATGGTTAGTCCAGGTACAGGAACGTGGTACACATGCCCAGGCACATTCATTGCACAGACCCCCCTATGCGAGCAGGTGTACCCTCATTCTGGGGGTTTTATAGCACAGACTCCAGCCTCCCTGCTAAGCTTTCATGCACAGGGTAACTATGGCACAATGGTTTCATGGCACAAACACCTGCACCCCCCATGTACCCTGCAAGCCCCTGGCAGATGCCCCCCGTCCCTGCAGGACTGTAAGGCACACGGTGATGTTTAGGAGGATACAGTTTTTATGCTATAAATACATATATTTGAATGTAAAAGATATAATATTCTCCACTTTATTACATTACGCTAAAAATCCAAAAATTACCAAAAAAATCCACAAGCGACGGAAAGAGCCAAGATCCAACCGTTACCAACGCAGGAATCCTGGTCACCGCGTGTCACTTCCACCTCATCTACCGAGGCAAAACCTACACACAGCGTGACCCCCGGGCGATTACATCACTACAAAGAATGTGATGTCACTAAGGGAATATCCCATGACAGGCTGCAGTGATGTCACTGGGGGAATATCCCATGACAGGCTGCAGTGATGTCACTGGGGGAATATCCCATGACAGGCTGCAGTGATGTCACTGGGGGAATATCCCATGACAGGCTGAAGTGATGTCACTGGGGGAATATCCCATGACAGGCTGCAGTGATGTCACTAATGTTTAGCAAAGCAGATGGTGATAATGTCACAGACTCCTCTGGCCACAGGAAAGCGCCGGCAACTTGGAAAGAGTGGCTTTTTATATAACCTGACCTTTAAACAACACTCACCTTAATGTTGTATAAAACATCCAAAAGTAATAACTGTGAAAACAAACAGCACCCGAGAAACCTGGAATATATATTTTTATTTAGAGAAGCCCCGCGCGCCTCCCACAGCGTGCACTGACAGCCCCGCGCGCCTCCCACAGCGTGCACCGACAGCCCCGCGCGCCTCCCACAGTGTGCACCGACAGCCCCGCGCACCTCCCACAGCGTGCACCGACAGCCCCGCACACCTCCCATAGTGTGCACCGACAGCCCCGCGCGCCTCCCAGTGTGCACCAACCGCCCCGCTCACCTCCCATAGTGTGCACCGACCGCCCCGCGCACCTATCAGTGTGCACAGACCGCCCCGCACACCTATCAGTGTGCACAGACCGCCCCGCACACCTCTCAGTGTGCACCGACCGCCCCGCGCACCTCCCAGTGTGCACCAACCACCCCGCACGCCTTCCAGTGTGCACCGACAGCCCCACACGCCTCCCACTGTGCACCAACCACCCTGCGTGCCTCCCACAGTGTGCACCGACCGCCCCGCGCACCTCCCACAGGTGTGCACCGACTGCCCCACGTGCCTCTCAGTGTGCACCGACCACCCCGCGCACCTCCCAGTGTGCACCGACCGCCCCGCACGCCTCCCACAGGTGTGCACCGACTGCCCCACGCGCCTCCCAGTGTGCTTCGACCACCCCGCGCGCCTCCCAGTGCACCAACCGCCCCACGCGCCTCCCAGTGTGCACCAACCGCCCCGCGCACCTCCCAGTGTGCAGACAGCCAGGCGCCTTCCACAGTGTGCACCCACCACCCTGCGCGCCTCCCAGTGTGCACTGACCGCCCCGGGCACTTTCCAGTGTGCACTGACAGCCCCGCGCGCCTCCCACAGTGTACAGAGACAGCCCCGCGCTTCTCCCAGTGTACACAGACAGCCCAGCACGCCTCCTACAGTGTACACAGCCCCGTGTGCCTCCCACAGTGTACACAGACAGCCCCGCAAGCTTCACGTTGTGTTAAATCGGGAATGGAGCCCCTGGTTGGCCATGGCAATGACATTTGGTAACATCACTGTCTGCCTGTACACATTTGTTTTCCCACCGTCCTATTTGCCTGTGAAACATTTTGGTTTTATGGTTCTCTCACCAGCAGAGTGCAGCTCGCCCACCCTACATCCAGCTTGACCACCCTACCCCTCGTTACAGATCACTGCCGCGTCGTCAACACCGGACTTGTTAAGCAGAATCGGCCACGCCTGAGAACGGACGCGGTTTTATTGCTCCTGAGACGAACGAATCGTCTCATTGGAATCGATCGCATTAAGGTTTATTTATTGGGACTGATCCAGTGTTATATTATTCCCTGCGTCAACATGAGCTAATTCACAGGACACGACATGCATTTACGTGGACGCGCTGCAGTACTGGAAGCGGATAGCCCCCCGGTCAGGACGGCGGCTCCTTCTTCCCCAGGACTGTGACCCGAGCCGCATTATTTAATAAAGTATTTTATAAGCCTCAACTCTCTGATTCTGTATATTGCGTTGCGCCCGTTATACGCAGTGACACCATAACAATTCATAGCCTGTATGGGAATTATTCAGCAAAAAAAACAAAACTCATCCCAATGACCCCATAGAGAGAGCATCGCCTGCAGAGACTGTGGAGACACACCGGTCCCTCCACGACACCTACCAGCTCGAGGCCTGTGTGTGTGCTGTGTGTAAACTGTGCCCTGTGAACACAAGACATTCAGGTCTTTTATCTCACTTTCCAAATCGTCCATTTGGTCTAGAGATTGTTCTCTTCTCCTGGTTTTCACCTTTCTCTGAATAGATCTGAATGTACATTTTGGCGGATACAGGGAGCGGTACGTTGGGGCGGGTGCACGGAGCGGCACGTTGGGGCGGATGCACGGAGCGGTACGTTGGGGCGGATGCACGGAGCGGTACATTGGGGCGGATGCACGGAGCGGTACGTTGGGGCGGATGCGCGGAGCGGTACGTTGGGGCGGATGCACAGAGCGGTACGTTGGGGCGGATGCAGAGCGGTACATTGGGGCGGATGCACGGAGCGGTACGTTGGGGCGGATGTACGGAGCGGTACATTGGGGCGGATGCACGGAGCGGTACGTTGGGGCGGATGCACGGAGCGGTACGTTGGGGCGGATGCACGGAGCGGTACATTGGGGCGGATGCACAGAGCGGTACGTTGGGGCGGATGCACGGAGCGGTACGTTGGGGCGGATGCACGGAGCGGTACATTGGGGCGGATGCACGGAGCGGTACGTTGGGGCGGATGCACGGAGCGGTACGTTAGGGCGGATGTACGGAGCGGTACGTTGGGGCGGATGCACGGAGCGGTACATTGGGGCGGATGCACGGAGCGGTACGTTGGGGCGGATGCACAGAGCGGTACGTTGGGGCGGATGCACGGAGCGGTACGTTGGGGCGGATACACAAAGTGTTATATACTGACAGAATTCAGATGTGCCTTTTTATTCATCAATAGGTCACTTCGTTTTTTGGGATTTATTAACGAGCCAGTTTCATAGCCGCTTTCTGTTACCTCAGACAATCCTCTCACACACAGGAGAGGGCGGGGCTTTCTCCAACCAGCAGCATCCTTTCATACACACAGGAGAGGGCAGGGCTTTCTCCAACCGACAGCATCCTCTCAAACACAGGACGGGGCGGGGCTTTCTCCAACCAGCAGCATCCTGTCATACAGGAGGGGGCGGGGCTTTCTCCAACCAGCAGTATCCTGTCATCTCTCTCATGTTCCTTGGAAGGGGCGTGGCTTTCTCCAACCAGCAGCAACCTGTCATCTCTCTCATGCGTACAGGAAGGGGCGGGGCTTCAGCACAGACAGCATCATATGTTCGCTCTTACATAGCAGCTCCACCACATCCCTTTCCTTCAAGAAGAAAACAAACAAACAAAAAATAGAACTGGCTACATTTAAAAATATATGCAAATAACATATATACACACACGTCTTTTTCATTACCTCTCTTTACAATTTCTGCCCTTTTTAGTTGACGAGTAAGCGCTGAACAGTCTCATCTTTTCAGTATTTGTCATCGATCTGGTGCGGATCTAATTCTAGCAGATTGTCCTCTGATGGGCTTCATTATTAGCTTGTATTGTAGCTTCGTTCCTGGCTTCTTCTAGATCAGTGGTTTCCAACCGCGGTCCTCAGGTCACCCTAACAGGCCAGGATTTAAGGATTTCCTTAGGGAAATGCAGACTGAATCCTGCAATCACTGAGCAGCTTCAGATATCTGGAAAACCTGGCCTGTTAGGGGTACTTGAGGACCGTGGTTGTGTAACCGGAATCACTAGGTTCACTTCAGGACGGCGCCGCACCGGACACAAGCAAGGATTGTCTGAACACGAGTCTCTTCAGGAAAGGCAAACTTTATTGTGTCGTCACACAAATGCTCACACAGGATTGAATCGCAAAGAGTGAGCCCCGTCTCCCCCCGACGAGGGGTTTTATACCCCAAATACATAATTAGGTACATCCCAATTAGCCCACCTCCCGATGACACTTTATTCCACCCCACGTGGGTTAATACCTCCCATTGTTAGTACAAAGGCATTCCATACATTGACCATAAATAGGCAAACTTCATGTTAGTCTGACAGTTTGTGATTTGCTGCCGCACTCAATCCGGGCCGTGCCCACCTCCCTAAAGGCTATGTTTATTTGTTACAGATAAAGCATGGTCTGTTTCTACGCTCTCTTTGTCTCTCTGCAGGCCTCGGTGACCTTGCAGTATCCATTTGTCATCCTGTCTCTCCATGCCAAGAGCTGACCGGATTTTCCCTTCGTTTTATTACTTCTCTGTTAATCTACCACATTCCTAAAATTCTATGTAAGCTTTATTCTAGTGTCTATTGAAATCTACCTAGTTATTTGCAAGAGAAACAATATTCTAAACAAGATGGCCGCTTGGCTCATAATAGCGACCATCTTCCAGCCTGATTCCACTTCATTCCCCCCTTGGCTCAAGCCTCAGGTTCTTTTCCTGATGCTTGTAGCCATCACACCCCGCTATTCTTAAACTCCTCATACTTTAGGGGACCTATTTTTGTTGGGAACAAGTCTTGTGGGATCATCAGTGGTATCTTTTGGGTCTGTGTAGGTGTCGGTACTTTCTTGCTCAGTGGCCATAGGCATAGCCCTATGCGGTATGTCAGTGTTCCTACGACCAAGATCACCACTATTATCAGAATCATGGATCCGATCTGTGAGATGAATCTCAGGATGGATCCAAACCACTCTGAGTGGATTCCAGCCTTCAGCAGCAATTCTCCTTGCTGTGTTCTGCAAGCTACCTTCTGAGCTACCTTCTCTTGGTGATCCTGGATTACCTGGTAGTAGTCTGGGACATCATGTGTGGTGTTCCTAATGAAGGTGCAACATTCATAATGCATTGTCATCTCACACAATCCATTCAGGGCCGCACTGATTTGCTCAAGCGCCATGTCATGTATCATCTGCACCTTACGTATCTCACGCACCTCCAGATTCAGCAACTGAATATCCATACTAGTTTTATTCAGAATTTCATCCATCAAACTGGCGTAACTGTTCAGTCTCACCATCAACTCTCTTCCCCATCCAGTCCATGCCGGCAGCCATGACCATATCCGATCCTTTCTAAACAACTCTCTCTTCTGTCTTTCAAACACCAGTGGGTACCTAGGGTGGAGTGCTGTGTCTGGATTGGGATCAGTTTTGCCAGATAACACATCCCCGTTATCGTTGGTGGCACCCATGTGTAACACACCTTTCCACAACACACCTGGTACCCCCTTTCAATATAAATGGAGACAAATGTAGTGTTCCCTTCGCTATCTCTATCGTCAGTAGTCTCATCCGTCTTGTCGTATCCAGTGCACTCTGCTTTCCATCAGTCACCTTCGCAATCACCTCCTCTTGTTCACTCGTGAGCTTTCTACATCGTATGTATAGAAAATTTGCCTGCTCTTTTGTATCGCATGTGTAAATGTATGATGTCCAGTTAAACTTGCTTGAGTAGCACCCTCCACCCTCATTATGTGTGTCTTTATCTGGTCCTATTTGGAAACACCACTCTGGCGGGTATACTGGTCCTATTATGGGATACCCGGGACTGAATGATTCTGGTTTCTCCCTCGGTGCATCAAAAGAGTGTATTGTGACATTCCCTGACGCAAACATACTCAGATTCATTGGAACAGAAGCAAATGGGATGTGGATTGTCTCTTGATGCATCCTACTACACACCCAGCACGCAGTTTGCCCAGACTTTTTAGCATAGTCATATTTAAATTGCACAAGTAAATGTCCTCTTGGCAAAATCTCAGATGTCGCTTCTCGTTTTTGTCTCCACATGGTACGCACCCGGTGATGGAGAATCGTACTATTCCAGATATGGGAAATATCCACTTTCCCGGCAGTGCTTGGGCACCTGGGGCATGCTCCATGCGAGAGTCCATAAATCAAGTTTGCAAGGTACAAAATCAGTACCACAAATGCCCCAAATGTCAAAATCCCTTGGGCAATTCTTTTCACAGTTGCATAAACCCAATCCCTCCCCATCGGAATTTCAAAAACAAAGGACATTTCTGGATGATCAGGGGTGGGGGCTGGGCCCCTAAAGAGCACCCTTAGGACTTGTGTCCATCAAGACACCCACTTGTGGAATCATTTGTGTGTCTTCAGTTGGATCATTCAGGTGCTCATGACTGTGGTCTTTGTCAGCTTTAGCCTCAGCGGATTGGTCTCGTTGGCGACGACCTTCCATGCTGGTTCAGGATTGGCTGCAGCTACTTTCAACCTGGAGTGATGTATCCACGGGACCACCTCGGCAACCTTTACTGCTGTAGGGGTTGATAACAGGACAAGGTAAGGACCTCTCCACTTTGGGCCTAGTGGGTCATTTTTCCACTCTTTCACCCATACTGAATCACCTGGACAATACTTGTGCAGTGTGGGATATAAAAAGTGAGGTATGTTATCTCCCACCCAAGTATTCAATTTCTGCATTGATTTACCCAACAATACAACCTGATCATTTAGTTTAGTTTCTCCCACTGCCCGAAGGTCCCCCCTTAGTCCATTAATCAGAGGGGTAGGCCGTCCAAACATGAGTTCGTACGGACTTAGCTTCAATTGGGGAGTTGGCCTGCACCTAATGTGTAGTAAGACTATCGGGAGCACATCCAACCAGCCTAGCGATGTCTCTTGACACATTTGGACATCAGAGTCTTTAGGGTGCGATTCATTCTCGACTTTTCCCGAGCTTTGGGGCCTGTAGGCAGTATGTAGCTTCCAGGTGATGCCCAACAGACGGGCAAGCTGTTGTAAACAGTTCTGTATGAATGCAGGGCCATTGTCCGACCCTATCTCGAGAAGAAGTCCATAGCGTGGTATTATTTCTCTCATCAGACTCTTCACCACTTCCAGTCTTTTCAGTTCTTGTTGGGAAAGCTTCCACCCATCCTGTCAGAGTACACACCATTACCAGTAGGTATTTGTATCCTTTGCAGGGCGGCAACACTGTAAAGTCTATTTGTAGCGATGCCATTGGAGATAGCCCGATGGGCCTGTTCTCGGGTTGTTCTTGGCACATGTCACGCACTGCTGGGCTATTGCTTTGCAGACTACTGACAGTCCGGGTACGTAGAAATGTGGCTCCAGTTGCTGTTCCATCATTTCTCTCCCTCCATGGGTACTTGCGTGGAGTGTTCTTACAATTTCAGGGGCTAATGTTGCTGGGAGGACTATTTGTCCATTCTTCAGCTGGTACCACCCGTCTTCTCCATATTCGCCTTGTTCTCCCAACATCCATTTCTTTTCTTTCTCTGAATACACAGGTGTCCACTCACTCAGCGGTGCCGGTAGGAGTGCAGCCACCACTGGTTTTGCTTTGTATCGTGCCAATTCTCCATGGTTTCCACAGACAAATTCTTCCTTCGGGAAATAGTATCGCCCTGCGAAGAACAGCAGATCTTGTCTGTCTGGTGAGTCTCTTACTGCTGGTATGAAAAAGTTCATTGCACTTTTCTTCATTCTTGGCAGTCTGTTCTTGATAAGGATCTCCTTGAGGAAGAACCTCACCAACGGGGCTTGGTATTTTTCTGCTCCCAACTCTCCCAAACTTAGCAGTATTCGTGTAATCCGTAGATTATTATGAGGGTTGGTTGTCAAATTTTCAAAACGTGAGGCGAAATTTTCTGCTCGTTCAACTTCGGTTACTTTTTGTGTCTTCTTCACCCTCCCCCATTACTTTTACGCCGAAGAATTTCAGCATCATTTTGTAGGCTCTGCGTAATCTTTGCTGAACTTCTGAGGTGTTAATCATCAGGCGTGTCTCTTGTGGATTCAGAGGAGTGGAGTAGAAATTTCGGCCTTGAGTCTGAGTTGGGAAAAGCCATTGGATATAGTCATGATTAAGTTCTAATAGTTCGTAATCATCTTGCCATTTGTGCAAAATTATTTCAATGAACTCGCCTTTGGGTTCAAATCTTCTCCAATTCATGTAGAATTCGTAGTTTGGCATGGGAGGTTGAGGCTCTTGCTTGCAGAGTAAAACTTTGGCTTGATCAATTGTTAGCGGTGGTTTTGCAGCTGCTTTTGCGGCCTGGTCAGCGCGCCTGTTGACTGTTGGGATTTCATCATGACCTTTTTGGTGGCCACGACAGTGCATGATACTGACAGCGCTTGGTTTCCATACAGCTTCTAGGAGGGCCGCGATTTCAGCTGCATACTTGATTTGTTGTCCTGAGGAAGTAAGTAGGCCTCTTTCTTTGTAGAGTGCACCATGTGCATGGACAGTCATGAAGGCATACTTGGAATCAGTGTAGATATTTACTCTTTTGCCTTCGGAGATTTGTAGAGCTCTGGTTAGGGCTGTTATCTCAGCCAGTTGTGCAGATGTATGGCCTGGTAGTGGATTTGCTTCAATAATTTCTTCTGCTGAGACTACTGCATAGCCGGAGACTTTCTTCCCATCATCCATGTAGCTGCTACCATCAGTGAATAACTGTAGATCGTATTTGTCTAGGGGTACATCTTTCAAATCTGGCCTGCTACTGAACACTTCTTCCATGACTTGGAGGCATTCATGATTTGGATCCTCTTCACAGTCAGGCAGTAGAGTAGCAGGGTTCAAGGTAGCGATGAGGTCCAAATGAACCCGTGGATTTTCACACATCATAGCTTGGTACTTCGTCATCCGGCTATTACTGAACCAGTAGCTTCCTTTCACATCCTGCAGGGCCTTGACAGCATGGGGCACCTTGACATGAAGAACTTGTCCAAGGGTCAGCTTGTCTGCTTCTGCTATCAGCATTGCGGTGGCTGCCACTGCTTTCAGACATGGGGGTAGGCCGCAGGCCACAGA
Organism: Leptobrachium leishanense; assembly: GCA_009667805.1. NCBI lineage: Eukaryota > Metazoa > Chordata > Amphibia > Anura > Megophryidae > Leptobrachium > Leptobrachium leishanense. The sequence continues at coordinate 2,038,625 of CM019069.1, read as the reverse complement.
GTCGAGTTGCTTGGAGAGGTAGGCCACAGGCCTTAGCCAAGAGCCGAAACTTTGGATCAACACTCCTGTTGCTGTTTGATTGTGTTCATGCACATACAGCTGGAAGGGCTTGCTGTGATCTGGTAGTCCCAGTGCAGGAGCTTCCATTAACAGTGTCTTTAATTTCAGAAACGCTGCTGTCTGCTCTTCTTCCCAGTGGAAGGGATCTTGTTCTCCCTCCTTTGTGGCTTGATGAAGGGGCTTGGCAATATCTGCGAAGTTGGGGATCCATAGGCGGCAGAAGCCTGCAGCTCCCAGAAATTCACGGACTGGTCTTCTGGTCTTTGGTTGGGGTATTCGGCATACTGTTTCTTTTCTTTCAGCCCCCAATGCGCGCTTGGTACCCGTTAATTGGAAACCTAAGTATTTTACACTTTCTTTGCATATTTGTGCTTTCTTTCTTGACACTCTGTAACCTGCTTGGCACAGTAGATGTAGCAGGGCTTTTGTGGCAGATAAACAGTCTTTTTCTGTGGGAGAAGCCAGTAATAAATCACCTACATATTGTAACAAGACAACTTTGTCTGGCTGAGTGTTGAAGGCGAGGAGATCTTGGCTGAGCGCGCATCCGAAAATCGTTGGCGAGTTCTTGAATCCTTGAGGGAGGCGTGTCCAGGTCATTTGATGGCACGCCCCCGTGGTGGACGCTTCCCACTGAAATGCAAAAAGGGGCTGGCTTGCTGGAGCCAGGCGGATGCAAAAGAAAGAGTCTTTTAAATCAAGCACTGTGTAATATTTTGTATCTCCGGGAATTAACGCCAGCAAATTGTATGGATTAGGAACCACAGGGTGTAGGGTTACTGTGGCTTCGTTAACAGCTCGCAAATCTTGGACTGGGCGGTACTCTTGTGTGCCCTCTTTCAGTACTGGCAACAGGGGTGTGTTCCACGGTGACACGCAGAATTTCAATATGCCGTGGTTTTTAAGTCTCTGTAAATGTGTCTGGATATTCTGCTTGGCTTTCTGTGGGATATGATATTGTCTCAAAGCCACAGGTGTTGCACCAGGTTTTAAATCGACGTATACTGGGGGGATATTTACAGCTAGTCCGGGCGGGTTTTCCTCCGCCCACACCCCAGGAATTTCGAGGAGTAGTGTGTGCGGGTCCGGGCTTGCCGGCGGCGTTGGTGCTGTGCGCCATTCTTCCTCTCTTGGCATAATTACTGCAATTTTCACAGATCGGGGGTTCTGGCTGGCTGGGTTGTACTGCCGAACAGAGCTGCCACTCTCAGGCAGGTCTAATTGAGCGTGACCCCCGGGAAGGAACGTAATTTGGGCTTGCAATTTGCAAAGGATATCCCGCCCCAGGAGCTGGATGGGACATTCGGGCATATACAAAAATTCATGTTCAACATTATGCCCACCCACACTACATTTTCGAGAAGCAAGGAAAGGGTACTTAGCAACTTCATTTCCCACTGGGGGTGCAATTTGCTGAGTTACAATAGAATATTCGGCACCGGTGTCAACCATAAAAATGTCATCTTTATTTCCCACTCTCATAGTGACCGTGGGCTCGTAGTTACCGAGCGGGATGGGCCCAGGTCCTTGTCAATATGCATCCTGCCCCTCAAATGACGTTCCCGCCAATCCCACAAACCCTGCTCCGGCACCCTCATTTCTCTCATATCTGCCGTCTGTTACCTGACCATTGGTGGCTTGACCTCCCGATTCTCCAACCTCCCCTTGTCCCCCAAATTTAGCCAAAAATGCAGGACAGTCGTTTTTCCAGTGACCTTCACCCCGGCACCAGGCGCACTGGTTGGGTCCCAGGGGTTCCCTAGGGGCTCCCCTACCCCTTGCTCTCCCTCTGTCCGGGCCACCTCGTCCTCCACCATTTCCCATATAACCTACAACACCTGTGTGTCCCCTCTGTCTCTTCATCTCCTCCCGTTTTTCCTCTAAATCCCGGTTATGAAACACTTTATTAGCAATCTCTACCAATTCGCTAATACCTTTTCCCAAAAACCCATCTAATCTCTGTATTTTATTCCGTATATCCCGCTGTGACTGTCCCACAAACGAAGAATTAATTAACCTCTGATTCTCCGCTGCCTCCGGATCAATAGGACTATACATCCTATATGCATCTAGTAATCTTTCCAGAAATGCGCTTGGAGACTCTTTAACTTCTTGTACCACGTCTGCTATTTTTCCCATGTTTGTGGGTTTCTTCCCTCCCGCTTTAACACCCATTATTACTGCTGTTCTGTACGTCTGCAGGTGGGCAATACCCTCTGCGGTGATGTACGGCCACTTGGGATCTGTCTTGGGATAGTGTTCCTCTGCCCACGCTTCTAGCTGGGGCTTAGCATCTGCTACGGCTTGGGCGAGTAAAATCTTCTGCGCGCTACTATTTATCTGGGCTCTTTCCTCTGTGGTAAACATTGTCAACATTAATTGCTGACAATCTGCCCATGTGGGGTTATGTGTGAGCATAACTGACTATCATACTGGCCACTGCTGCGGGATTAGTGGAGTACAGTGGTGTGTGCGTTTTCCAGTTAAAAAGATCTGTTGTCGTGAATGGGACATATGTGTATTGCACTGGCCCAGGAGCTCCATTCGCCAGTAAAGGACCTGGCACTTCCCGTAGGGGCAATTGCATCCCACTCTTATAGGGATTGTGCTGATATGGTTCCCGGGGTTTATGTATATTGTTCGCTGCGCGAGTGGTAGCCCCCGGCTTCTCATCTTCACTCTCATCTTCGCTATCCTCCTGGGATACTAATTTATATACGCTCCCATCGGGCATCTCAATCTTTCCTGGTGGGACCTCTGTCTCCTCCACCCGCCGCCCCCTGTTCTTCTTCCGCGATATTACGTTGCGGCGCGAAGGGAGCCGGCCGGGAAGTAGCAGCTGCCTGCTCCCCCCTCGCCGCCCGCGCAACCGCGGCACTCAAAGCTTCTCTAGCTGCCCCGTAACATGACGGGTATGGTGGGGGCAAGGGATCACCCTCCTCTGGGTGTTCTACCAACACCGATCTTTCTTTCTCTTTATTATTTGGTGGTACCTGCTTCTTGTGTTGTCCCTCCATCATTATAAAATGACTTTTATGTTTTACACAGTATCTCCATATATCTATATACGGGTACTGCTCAGGATGTCCGCATTTCCCGGTAACTTGGGAATGCACTCTCTGTATTAGCTCGGGGTCCATTGACCCCTGCTCTGGCCACTCTGGAACTAACAGTGGCCACACAATTGTACACATTGTTAGCTTCTCCTTAGTTAACTCCACACCATAATCATGCGTTGTATATAACGCCTCAAAATTCCGCACCATATACCCTAGGGGCGTCTCACCCTCCTTTACCTTATTTATTTATTTATAAAAGGATTTTCCTTCTTGGGCTTGGATGACCCCGTTACCCTTTGTTTCCCTTAAAAATAACAGTAACCTTTTTACAACACAGATATTACTTTTTAGCAATGACAGTCAACAGTTCATATATCGGATTCGCTTCCTCCGTCAGTAGCCGGACTGCAGTCGCCTGAGCCGGAAACGTACTTCGGGAGTCCACTCTCAAGTTTTCTTTCTCGCAGGGCGAGTAGGCGCACGTTCACTCACAGCATTCAAATCACTCACAGCACGTACTGTACCAGATACTTTCAGCACAAAACAAAACAAACAATTCAACTCACTTGGAGTACTGTGTGCAGCACTGGAGACCGTATCTCCAGAAGGACATAGACATCTTAGAGAGAGTTCAGAGAAGGGCTACTAAAATGGTGTACAGCTTGAAGGAGAAAAGTTACCAGGAAAGGCTTAATGATCTTAACATGTACAGCTTGGAAAAAAGACGAGACAGAGGAGATATGATAGAAACATTTAAATACGTAAAGGGAATCCACAAGGTAGAGGAAGGGAGTATATTTAAAAGGAAACAAAGTAGCAAAACAAGAGGACATAGTCTTAGATTAGAGGGGCAAAGGTTTAAAAGTAACATCAGAAAGCATTATTTTACTGAGAGGGTGGTGGATACATGGAACTGTCTTCCAGTTGAAGTGGTAGAGGCCAAAACAGTAATTAAATTTAAGCAGGCATGGGATAGGCATAAGGCTATACTAAACAAAAGATAAATCCAGGTAAAGTATCCATGTAATTGGGCAGACTAGATGGGCCGAAAGGTTCTTATCTGCCGACATTTTTCTATGTTTCTAACTCTACTAGCCGAGGGCACGCCGTCCCTCCTTTTGGCTCCTTATACCCCGTTAATTGAACTCTAACTCTTGCCTGCTTGTGACTATGTGCACCCCGTTCTATAACAACACTCCCGTCTGCAGTTCCAATTTGCCTATGGGCAATCTACCCACCCGGCACCACTACCTCTGCAGCTACCTCTGACCTCAATTGGCCCTCTTCACTACACGACGTACACACTAGCACTGACTCAGGGCTCTCAGCCCAGTCACAGAAATCCCTACTCCTTTCCTGGTCCATGTGCAGAAGCTCTGTTTACAAACACTGACTATGACTATGCAACTCCACGTGGCTACTTTCTCCCTCTCTTACAGAACTACCCTTTAGTTAACATCTGATCCCCCGGGTCCAGACATGCGCTAGCCACTTTCTGGCCCCGTGCTATATGCGGCGGGTTCAGTATGTCAACGAGACTGTGGCCACGGGTCTCCTTATCCGACTTTCGGTCGGTTGTTTCCCTTTATACCGGTATTTCTGATACACATACAAACATAGAAGACACTTTACCTATCGCCGTGCTGCTCGCTGTTTCCTCAGACTCGGTGGTGTCCCAGCTTCCTGGGCCGGGGGTCCGTTTGGGACAAGAAGAGGTCCACTGAACAGGAAATCCTGCTTGGCGCCTGCAGATGTCAGCTCACCTTCAACGGACGCCCAACCAACTGGATCACTCGCACCTGCAGTCAACCGCTACAGTGTTCAGCAGCCGTTGCCTATGCCGGCAGGGGCCCGTATCCCGGCTATCGAGCCACCAAGAAATGTAACCGGAATCACTAGGTTCACTTCAGGACGGCGCCGGACCGGACACAAGCAAGGATTGTCTGAACACGAGTCTCTTCAGGAAAGGCAAACTTTATTGTGTCGTCACACAAATGCTCACACAGGATTGAATCGCAAAGAGTGAGCCCCGTCTCCCCCCCCCGACGAGGGGTTTTATACCCCAAATACATAATTAGGTACATCCCAATTAGCCCACCTCCCGATGACACTTTATTCCACCCCACGTGGGTTAATACCTCCCATTGTTAGTACAAAGGCATTCCATACATTGACCATAAATAGGCAAACTTCATGTTAGTCTGACAGTTTGTGATTTGCTGCCGCACTCAATCCAGGCCGTGCCCACCTCCCTAAATGGCTATGTTTATTTGTTACAGATAAAGCATGGTCTGGTTTCTACGCTCTCTTTGTCTCTCTGCAGGCCTCGGTGACCTTGCAGTATCCATTTGTCATCCTGTCTCTCCGTGCCAAGAGCTGACCGGATTTTCCCTTCGTTTTATTACTTCTCTGTTAATCTACCACATTCCTAAAATTCTATGTAAGCTTTATATTCTAGTGTCTATTGAAATCTACCTAGTTATTTGCAAGAGAAACAATATTCTGAACAAGATGGCCGCTTGGCTCATAATAGCGACCGGTATGGATCGTGCCGCACTCCATGCCACATATCTTCTGGTTTTACACGTTGAGTTTCAACCTTTGATATATTATTGCTGCGCTTCCTTATTGATCAACACGTCTTCTTACCGATATTCCATTCTCAAATGTCACAGAATAATTTCCTGCGCCCAGGAATCCAGACGCAATTACTGGCTGAACCATCTACTTAAGAATTGAAATTTTTAACCCAAACTAAGTTTGTTTTAAAAATGTGAAAAGATTATTTTCTTGGAATTTCCTCTGGTTTCTCAGCAATTCCAAATGCAACAGAATCATCAGGTTTTGGTACAAGAAAGTCTAATCTCATTTTGAAGAGAGAAAGTTTCAAGACCACTGCAGTCTCCATTCTGGTTCTCCTCAGGCGCTTTGAGGGAGTTCACCTGGCTTGAAACGGCTGGCAGATTAATCCTCTCAGTCCACGGGGAGAAGCACACAAACTCGCCATCAGTTACCACACTATTTATATAATCCATTGGGATAGTGTTAGCCTTACAAGGCTGACTCACAACTCACACATTCAGCAGATAAACCTTCTGCACCATTGGCCGGCACCTCCAAAACACATCTCCGAGTGCACATTAAAATATTGCATAAAGAAAGGTAATGAAATAAACGCCATTTACGGGGAATGGGTCCTAAACAGGGGAACACAAAGGGAATCAAGTCTGACCCGTCAAGCATGGGAGCGCCGTGTCTGGTTCATGACACGCAACTGCTGGTGACAATGGATGGGGAGGAGAATCATCTCCATTTCACCCAACTTTGGGAAACTGGGGGAACTCCTCACATCCTGATCACCTTAAGATAAAGGGACGCTCTACTCATCCTTTACGCTGTGGTTCGGTTGAACATTGTTATATATAGAAATCCATTTTCCCTGAAGAACGCCCAGATTTTAGATTCTGCGGACACACACTCACCGTCTAGGTCTCTGTATATTAGTACTATAGGCAGCATTATAGAGAGGGATTCAAGAAGTCACTTAGGTGGGAGCTCATGGGCCCCAGAGTGTCCAAGCTCCCAGCATACATACCGGACAGAGAGCAGAAGGTCCAGGCGCTCCACGCAGGCTTCACATAGCGACAAATAGGCCATAAACTGGCCCTGCTCGAGCACTCGTTAGATATTTGAGGTGAGAAAGGCCAGTTTCTATCTGAAATGTTGCTGAATTTCTAATAATCCAATGCTATGTGAAGTCTGCGGAGAGCCTGACCCTTTGCTTTCCTGCCCTATTTGTAGAACACACCATGTTCGTGGCTTACCCAGATAACCAGAAGCTGCGCACTCATTCTTTACACGCGCACTATATCGCCTTCTGTATTAGCAAACACCTCCACAAGACTCGCCGTTCCTCCGGCACAGAGAGGAGCGCATTACACGAGGTTTACCGGCAACGTCCAGGTGAGCGCGCCGCTGTTTCGTTGTCCCCTGGATTGAACACGCACAACATCAAGAAATAATGTTTATTAAAACAAACATCATCTAAGTGTAGAAATGAATAATAACACATACTAAACATCACTTAAACTACGTGAAAACAACGACCGCGGCTTACTGGGTGTGTAAGATCCATACGCAGGGGACTGGTATGGCCCGGGGGGGTGGTACAGCCCGGGGGGGAGAAAACAGAATCAGGAGACGTCAGCACAAACAGCCCTGAGTGTCAAGACGCTCTCTGTAACGCACGATCACTGCTCAGCTGACAGTGGAGATGAAATGTATAAACCTCAGAAAACCTATTCTGTGCTCAGCGTGAGCCCAAACCAGGCTGGGGGGGGGGGGGGACAGCAGCAACACGGCCGCACAAGCAGGTGGGACGCCCAGGGTCTGAGTATAGCAGAGACGATCAGGGCGATCGCTGGCAGAGACAGGCTCGCTGCATGAATTGGCTGAGGGTGGATTAATCAGAACGTCCTCATAGCACCAGAGCGGTAAGGACAGACACCGGACATGCAGCCGGAGAGCCGGCTCCTCTTCACTCCCCTCTCTCTCAATGAGCCGGATGATCATGGAAACCGCAACGAAACAATCAAAACATAAAACAAGGTATATTATAACCCAGCGTCGAACATCAACACGACCTTCCTCCAAACTGAACAGCAGCTTCCCTCCTCACCCGCCCCGGCACGCAGAGGTCTCACGAGCCGCAGGCTACGAGCGTCCGTTACTTGTCCACACCGCAGGTGGCCGGCTGCTCTCGGCTGAGGCCTCGGATGGACAAGTCATACACCACCTCCTCAATTTTCTTCACGTCGTACTTTAGCCCGTCGTAGCGCTTGCGCAGGGAGTCGTTTTTCAGGTTGAGCAAACGGAAGCCAAAATCCAGCTCATTAATGAAGGCGGCAATTCTGAGAGGCCGGGAGTAATCTCTGGCAGTGACGCTGTTCACGGCTAATCTGGACTGGAATGAGGAGAGAGCGCGAGAAGGAATGAGAGAAGGGACGAGAGAAGGGAGGGGGGGGGGAAGAGAAGGGACGAGAGAAGGGAGGGGGGGGAGAGAAGGGACGAGAGAAGGGAGGGGGGGGAGAGAAGGGACGAGAGAAGGGAGGGGGGGAGAAGGGACGAGAGAAGGGAGGGGGGGGAGAAGGGACGAGAGAAGGGAGGGGGGGGAGAAGGGACGAGAGAAGGGGGGGAGAAGGGACGAGAGAAGGGAGGGGGGGGGAAGAAGGGACGAGAGAAGGAGGGGGAGAAGGGACGAGAGAAGGGAGGGACGAGAGAAGGGAGGGGACGAGAGAAGGGAGGACGAGAGAAGGGAGGGGACGAGAGAAGGGAGGGGACGAGAGAAGGGAGGGGGGAGAGAAGGGAGGGAGGGAGAGAAGGGAGGGGGGGAGAAGGGGAGGGGGAGAGGGGGGAGAGGGACGAGAGGGGAGGGGGGGAGAAGGGGCGAGAGGAGAAGGGGCGAGAGGAGAAGGGGCGAGAGGAGAAGGGGCGAGAGGAGAAGGGGCGAGAGGAGAAGGGGCGAGAGGAGAGGGGCGAGAGGAGAAGGGGCGAGAGGAGAAGGGGCGAGAGAAGGGACGAGAGAAGGGGGGGAGAGAGGGACGAGAGAAGGGAGGGGGGAGAAGGGACGAGAGAGGGAGGGGGGAGAAGGGACGAGAGAAGGGAGGGGGGGAGAAGGGCGAGAGAAGGGGCGAGAGAAGGGGCGAGAAGAAGGGCGAGAGAAGGGACGAGAGAAGGGGCGAGAGAAGGGGCGAGAGGAGAAGGGGCGAGAGGAGAAGGGACGAGAGGAGAAGGGACGAGAGGAGAAGGGACGAGAGGAGAAGGGACGAGAGGAGAAGGGACGAGAGGAGAAGGGACGAGAGGAGAAGGGACGAGAGGAGAAGGGACGAGAGGAGAAGGGACGAGAGGAGAAGGGACGAGAGGAGAAGGGACGAGAGAAGGGACGAGAGAAGGGACGAGAGAAGGGACGAGAGAAGGGACGAGAGAAGGGACGAGAGAAGGGACGAGAGAAGGGACGAGAGAAGGGACGAGAGAAGGGACGAGAGAAGGGACGAGAGAAGGGACGAGAGAAAGGGACGAGAGAAGGGACGAGAGAAGGGACGAGAGAAGGGACGAGAGAAGGGACGAGAGAAGGGACGAGAGAAGGGAGGGGGGGGGAGAGAAGGGACGAGAGAAGGGAGGGGGGAGAAGGGACGAGAGAAGGGAGGGGGGGAGAAGGGACGAGAGAAGGGGGGGGAGAAGGACGAGAGAGGGAGGGGAGGGGGAGAACGGAGGGGGGAGAGAAGGGAGGGGACGAGAGAAGGAGGGGACGAGAGAAGGGAGGGGACGAGAGAAGGGAGGGGACGAGAGAAGGGAGGGGACGAGAGAAGGAGGGGACGAGAGAAGGGAGGGGGGAGAGAAGGGAGGGGGGAGAGAAGGGAGGGGGAAGGGGGGAGAGGGACGAGAGAAGGGAGGGGGGAGAAGGGGCGAGAGGAGAAGGGCGAGAGGAGAAGGGCGAGAGGAGAAGGGGCGAGAGGAGAAGGCGAGAGGAGAGGGGCGAGAGGAGAAGGGGCGAGAGGAGAAGGGACGAGAGAAGGGGGGGAGAGAAGGGACGAGAGAGGGAGGGGGGGGAGAAGGGACGAGAAGAGGAGGGGGGGAGAAGGGACGAGAGAAGGAGGGAGGGAGAAGGGGCGAGAGAAGGGGCGAGAGAAGGGGCGAGAGAAGGACGAGAGAAGGCGAGAGGAGAAGGGACGAGAGGAGAAGGGACGAGAGGAGAAGGACGAGAGGAGGGACGAGAGGAGAAGGGACGAGAGGAGAAGGGACGAGAGGAGAAGGGACGAGAGGAGGGACGAGAGGAGAAGGGACGGAGGAGAAGGGACGAGAGGAGAAGGGACGAGAGGAGAAGGGACGAGAGGAGAAGGGACGAGAGGAGAAGGGACGAGAGGAGAAGGGACGAGAGGAGAAGGGACGAGAGGAGAAGGGACGAGAGGAGAAGGGACGAGAGGAGAAGGGACGAGAGGAGAAGGACGAGAGGAGAAGGGACGAGAGGAGAAGGGACGAGAGAGGGACGAGAGAAGGGGACGAGAGAAGGGACGAGAGAAGGGACGAGAGAAGGAGGGGGAGAAGGGACGAGAGAAGGGACGAGAGAAGGGACGAGAGAAGGGACGAGAGAAGGGACGAGAGAAGGGACGAGAGAAGGGACGAGAGAAGGACGAGAGAAGGGACGAGAGAATGGGACGAGAGAAGGGACGAGAGAAGGCGAGAAGAAGGGAGACGAGAGAAGGACGAGAGAAGGGACGAGAGAAGGGACGAGAGAAGGGACGAGAGAAGGGACGGGGGGGGGAAGGGACGAGAGAAGGGAGGGGGGGGAGAAGGGACGAGAGAAGGGAGGGGGGGGAGAAGGGACGAGAGAAGGAGGGGGGGAGAGGACGAGAGAAGGGAGGGGGGGAGAGGGACGAGAGAAGGGAGGGGGGGGGAGAAGGACGGAGAGAAGGAGGGGGGGGAGAAGGGACGAGAGAAGGGAGGGGGGGAGAGGGACGAGAGAAGGGAGGGGGGGAGAAGGGACGAGAGAAGGGAGGGGGGGGAGAAGGGACGAGAGAAGGAGGGGGAAGGGACGGAGAAGGGGAGGGGGAGAAGGGACGAGAGAAGGGAGGGGGGGGAGAAGGACGAGAGAAGGGAGAGGAGGGGAAGAGGGACGAGAGAAGGGAGGGGGGAGAAGGGGCGAGAGAAGGGACGAGAGGAGAGGGGCGAGAGAAGGGCGAGAGGAGAAGGGGCGAGAGAAGGGGCGAGAGGAGAAGGGGCGAGAGAAGGGACGAGAGGAGAAGGGGCGAGAGAAGGGACGAGAGGAGAAGGGGCGAGAGAAGGGACGAGAGGAGAAGGGGCGAGAGAAGGGACGAGAGGAGAAGGGGCGAGAGAAGGGACGAGAGGAAGAAGGCGAGAGAAGGGACGAGAGGAGAAGGGGCGAGAGAAGGGACGAGAGGAGGGACGAGAGAAGGGCGAGAGAAGGGGCGAGAGAAGGGGCGAGAGAAGGGGCGAGAGAAGGGGCGAGAGAAGGGGCGAGAGAAGGGGCGAGAGAAGGGGCGAGAGAAGGGGCGAGAGAAGGGGCGAGAGAAGGGGGGGGAAGACAGAAGGACGAGAGAAGGGGGGAGACAGAAGGGACGAGAGAAGGGGGGGGAGACAGAAGGGACGAGAGAAGGGGGGGGAGACAGAAGGGACGAGAGAAGGGGGGGAGACAGAAGGGACGAGAGAAGGGGGGAGACAGAAGGGACGAGAGAAGGGGGGAGACAGAAGGGACGAGAGAAGGGGGGAGACAGAAGGGACGAGAGAAGGGGGGAGACAGAAGGGACGAGAGAAGGGGGAGACAGAAGGACGAGAGAAGGGGGAGACAGAAGGGACGAGAGAAGGGGGGAGACAGAAGGGACGAGAGAGGGGGGAGACAGAAGGGACGAGAGAAGGGGGGAGACAGAAGGGACGAGAGAGGGAGGGGGGGGAGAAGGGACGAGAGAAGGGAGGGGGGAGAAGGGACGAGAGAAGGGAGGGGGGAAGAAGGGGCGAGAGAAGGGACGAGAGAAGGGAGGGGGGGAGAAGGGGCGAGAGAAGGGACGAGAGGAGAAGGGGCGAGAGAAGGGGCGAGAGGAGAAGGGGCGAGAGAAGGGGCGAGAGGAGAAGGGGCAAGGAAGAAGGACGAGAGGAGAAGGGGCGAGAGAAGGGACGAGAGGAGAAGGGGCGAGAGAAGGGACGAGAGGAGAAGGGGCGAGAGAAGGGACGAGAGGAGAAGGGGCGAGAGAAGGGGCGAGAGGAGAAGGGGCGAGAGAAGGGACGAGAGGAGAGGGACGAGAGGAGAAGGGGCGAGAGAAGGGGCGAGAGAAGGGCGAGAGAAGGGGCGAGAGAAGGGGCGAGAGAAGGGGCGAGAGAAGGCGAGAGAAGGGGCGAGAGAAGGGCGAGAGAAGGGGCGAGAGAGCAGAAGGAGCGAGGAGACGAAGGGGCGAGAGAAGGGGGGGGAAAGGGAGAGAGAGGGACGAGAGAAGGGGGGGGGAGACAGGAAGGGACGAAGAGAAGGGGGGAGACAGAAGGGACGAGAGAAGGGGGGAGACAGAAGACGAGACGAAAAGGGGGGGAGAGACAGAAGGGACGAGAGAAGGGGGGGAGACAGAAGGGACGAGAGAAGGGGGGGAGACAGAAGAGGGAGGACGAGAGAAGGGGGGAGACAGAAGGGACGAGAGAAGGGGGAGACAGAAGGGACGAGAGAAGGGGGAGACAGAAGGGACGAGAGAAGGGGGGGAGACAGAAGGGACGAGAGAAGGGGGAGACAGAAGGGACGAGAGAAGGGGGAGACAGAAGGGACGAGAGAAGGGGGGAGACAGAAGGGACGAGAGAAGGGGAAGAGAGGGACGAAGAGAAGGGGGAGGAGACAGAAGGGACGAAGAGAAGGGGGAGAGACAGAAGGGACGAGAGAGGGGGGAGACAGAAGGGAGGACGAGAGAAGGGGGTGGAAGACACAGGAAGGGAGACGAGAGGAGCGAGATGCGGGAGAGACAGAAGGGACGAGAGAGAGGGGGGAGACAAAGAGGACGAGAGAAGGGGAGACAGAAGGGACGAGAGGGGGGAGACAGAAGGGACGAGAGGGGGGAGACAGAAGGGACGAGAGGGGGGAGACAGAAGGGACGAGAGGGGGGAGACAGAAGAGATATGGAGGATAATAAATCCACGAGCGACTCCTGCGCTCATACTTACAAGCTCGCTGGCGAGGCTCAGAATCCCCGACAGGTAGTCCTCGATGTCCAGGTGAAATCCTTTCTCACGCTCAGATTCAACTGCAAACAGAACAGAAAGCGCACGTTATCACCCCGAAACGACAGGAAGATACGACACCTGCAGCACAATCCTTCTAATCGATGTATCACAGAGGACGTGTCTCCAGGACACAGGGACCCGCTAGGCTTGTGTTTCGCCAGGTCATCCATGTTTAGCTGGACATAGATTATTATTTCATGCCGCGGAGGCATTTTTCATGCACCGTCCATCAGCATGAATTCTGTGTGTCCGGGGCAACATGGCCGACCTGTATGATTTTAAAAAGGCAATAAAAGACAATAGAGGTGAAGACACGGCACAATCTCCTACAGAAACCCAGCTCCAACGCAAAGAATAAGTGTAGAACGTACACACACACACACACACTCTGAACGTGTGGCTGAAAACGTACTTCCCAATGTCTCCGCCACGGCTTCCCGGGTCACCAGCGTCTCGGACTCCAGATAGACCAGAAAGGCCGCCAGGAAGACGAGGCGCTGCAGCACGAACCTCCACTGGTCATGAAATCTGAGGAGAAACAACGGAGCCATCACTGACTGGATCACAGACACGTCACACGCCATGTCAGCGCACAGAACGCCTCCTCTGACATCACACATCCGAGGCGATAAGTAACTTCCTGCATTACATGTGACTCGTACAATGATCGACGCGACCCGGAGGCGACGGCTCGGACCTACCTGTAGTATTGCTCAGAGGGGAACTTTGTCTTCAGGGAAGCCAGCTGGGCCTGGACGGTGCAGAAATGATCCCGGGCTTTCACACACTTTGCTGGTACTGACAGGGGGACAAGACAGACAGACAGCAAGATAATGACATTATGGGCCATAAACACTGCGGAGCCGCAGACAAAGTGCTGAGCGCCGGGTATATTATAGGGCAGCGGCCTTATCCGCGATCTAACCGCACCAACATCATTATAGGTCTCCTCCCCAACACCCTCATCGTCAGCACAGAATGTCGCCAACAGACAATGCAATACTGCACAGACAAGGACGACCGACGGGTTTATGTCTCTGATAAACTGGTCACTGTGTGACCCCAAAGGGAGGGGGACCTGCCGAGCAAACGGGGGGGGGGGGACGACTCGAGGGAAGGGGGGGCGTGAGGCAACTCACCGAGCAGTAATGAGGGACACGCCGAACAGCAACGGGGGACGCGCCAAAGGAACGGGGGACGTGCCGAGCCGCAGTGGGGACGTGCCGAGCCGCAGTGGGGACGTGCCGAGCCGCAGTGGGGACGTGCCGAGCCGCAGTGGGGACGTGCCGAGCCGCAGTGGGGACGTGCCGAGCCGCAGGGGGGACATGCCGAGCCGCAGGGGGACATTGCCGAGCCGCAGGGGGACATGGCCGAGCCGCAGGGGGGACATGCCGAGCGCGCAGGGGAACATGCCGCGCCATAGGGGGACATGCCGAGCCATAGGGGGGGACATGCCGAGCCGCAGGACATGCCGAGCCGCAGGGGGGACCATGCTGAGCCGCAGGGGGGACATGCCGAGCCGCAGGGGGGCGTGCCGAGCCGCAGGGGGGACATGCTGAGCCGCAGGGGGACATGATGAGCCATAGGGGGGACATGCCGAGCCGCAGGGGGACATGCCGCGCCGCAGGGACATGCCGCGCCGCAGGGGGACATGCCGCGCCGCAGGGGGACATGCCGCGCCGCAGGGGGACATGCAGAGCCGCAGGGGGACATGCTGCGCCGCAGGGGGACATGCTGCGCCGCAGGGGGACATGCTGCGCCGCAGGGGGGACATGCTGCGCCGCAGGGGGGACATGCTGCGCCGCAGGGGGGACATGCTGAGCCGCAGGGGGGACATGCTGAGCCGCAGGGGGAGGGAAGAGACTCACTGTCTTTGAATCCGGCTTCCTGATGGACTCCTTGCAGCAGGATGAGGATCTCCCGCGCCGTCTGCTCCAGCAACTGAACCACTTTCCGGATTTCCTGAGAAGCAAAAACGTAAAAATATAAAAATAAGACCCTGAGCCACATCAGCCAATCACAGGCACCTCCCTCTCACTCATAGACCCCGCCCCCGCGGTCCCTCACCTCCCGGATGTCCTGGTCGGCGCTCAGCCCGCTCTGCAGCTCCGCGAACATCCTGATCACAGACATGCTGCCCGGCTCCCTCACTTCCTCAGGCACCCTGGGGCGGGCTCGGGCTCAGTGACGGCTGGCGATTGGTTACAGACTCTCCCGCGCGTAAAAACCGCCGAACCAGAGGAAACTGTAAAGGTAACTGGCAAAGCGGGCCGTGAACAGCGTCATCAAACCGCGCCGGAAGTGATGTGAGGCTTGGTGTGTAGCGCCTAGTGTGATTCCCTCTACAAGGACCTGTCCCTGCTGAGGGAGGCGAAATAGCCTAGTTTGCTGACATGTGTTAGGATCTCCTGCCCCCTAGTGGTGAATCTGTAAAGCAGAGTGTGGAAACTACTTTTTTTGACTGAAAATTTGCTTTTATTTAGCAATAAAACACAAGTTTAACCCCGTCGACACATTAGTCGCAGGTCAAAAAATGCAGCCGTGATTAAACACGGTCCCGGTTTGTGACGCAGCACGCAAGGTGCATTACACCACCGGATAGAGAAAACTGTGTCGCGGCACAGACACTCAAAGTGCTGCGCCGAACAACACAGCCTCACATACAGGAATGCGCCGCCCCGACGAACCGCAACAAACATAAATATGTGATTCACCCCATTTCAATCACACACAAGAAATGCTTCCTGGTGTTTCTAGGCCTAGGGGGCCGGGTAACGCTGTACTGGTGCGAATCACCTTTATTAGCGCCAGTCCCGGCCACCTTACGGTTTAGTTAACTGTGCTAGGGGAGAAGGTTGGGGGAAAAGAGGGGAGGGTTCACACAAGAGTGGGGTACGGGGTGGCGGGGGTGTGAGGGGTAAAAGGGTACATAAAAATATAGACATGAAATATCAACCCAAACTTACTCCTCTTCGTCGTCATCGTCTGGTCGTCTTCTCCTGCCGAAGCTGTCGATAATAGCATACTCCCGTAGCATACTTCGAACCAGCAGTCTTCGATGGTGACATCCTCATGGCGCAGTACCTTGCGGTTCCGGGCGAACCACAGGGCATCCTTGACACAACACATCAGGTGCCACGCCCGCGCAATGGCGGCCTCGTGTCTGTGCTGTGGAAAAGTCTGTAGAGCGACGCATGAAAAGTCATTGTACCAACTTGTACAGAGTTCCTGAAGTCCGGTTCCAGGGCGGCCATTAGTGCCCGAGCGAAACGACAGTCCCAAAAGGCGTGCATCGCCGTCTCCTCGAACACCAAACAGTGCGGGCAATGTCTGTACCTGCACAGGCCCCTCGAGTGCATCAAAGTCCTGAGGGGCAACCCTCCCTGGATCACCATCCACGCCAAGTCTTTATGTCGGTTGGTTAACCTGTCAGAAGCCACGTTCTGCCATACCAGCCCAGGCGTCCCGTGACCCCAGGCAACCCGCGTACAGACTCCTCCACGTCCTGGGCTCTCAACAGCTTGTAGATGACGCGCGGCTTCCACAAGTCTGGGTTCACTCCCTCCAGCTGGAACTCCCACACGAACTTGTCGACGTCCTGGTAGAACCGCAGCGTCGTCCAGTTGAACGGGGTGGAGCTGTCCCACTTCTTCCAGCCCATCTTCCAGAGAAGCAGGGCTAAAAAGAAGAGAGACATGGAGCGTCCTGTCGAGCCAAGCCCGTCTGCTCCAAAGATACGCCGCACGCAGTTACACACAAAGATGATCCTCAGTGTGTAAACTGTTTCTGCGTGAACAAGCTAGTTTGCCTCCCCTCTGAAGGACCTTTTAACCCCTAGTAGTCCAGCCAAGCTGAAGGACCTTGTGCCTCCTGGTGATCCCGGGAAAGGGGAGACATCGCTCTCAAACTGCTACCAACAGTATTTACCCCCTCTAAAAGGAACTTCTTGCCCCTAGGAGTCCAGTCAAGCTGAAGGACCTTCTTGCCCCTAGGAGTCCAGTCAAGCTGAAGGACCTTCTTGCCCCTAGGAGTCCAGTCAAGCTGAAGGACCTTCTTGCCCCTAGGAGTCCAGTCAAGCTGAAGGACCTTCTTGCCCCTAGGAGTCCAGTCAAGCTGAAGGACCTTCTTGCCCCTAGGAGTCCAGTCAAGCTGAAGGACCTTCATGCCCCTATGAGTCCAGTCAAGCTGAAGGACCTTCATGCCCCTATCAGGGTTATCCAAAGAGATTCGAATTGCTTGAGAAAGGTAACCGAACGCTGAAAATCAGCGTTCGGTTACCTTTCCTGGCCATTCGGCTATCCAGAGAGCAGGCAATTCTCCAAATCCTGGCGAATTGCCTGCACATACGGTGCCTGTTCCGGTCCCTGTTCGAGGGCAGTGAAATCCCCATCAAAAAGCACTGCTTCGGCTATTCAGAGAACACAAACCAGCAGTGAAAGGTTCCCCTAATGCTCTCTGCCATTCGGTGGTTTAATTCGGCAAATTTATTCAGGAGAATCCCATACAGGGTTATCCAAAGGAGATCCGAATTGCTGAGAGAAAGGTAACCGAATGCTGAAAATCAGTGTTCGGTTACCTTTCCTGGCCATTCGGCTATCCAGAGAGCAGGCAATTCGCCAAATCCTGGCGAATTGCCTGCACATACGGTGCCTGTTCGGTGCCTGTTCGGTGCCTGTTCGAGGGCAGTGAAATCCCCATGAAAAGCACTGCTTCGGCTATTCAGAGAACACAAACCAGCAGTGAAAGGTTCCCCGAAATGCCCTGCCATTCGGTGGTTTAATTCGGCAAAGTTTATTTCAGGAGAATCCCATAGGCTTCAATGTTAAAAATATTCCCGTTTTAATTCAATATCTAATAAACCGTTCATTATAAAATTCTGCAGCAAAAAGTCTCTTTATTTATAGATTTTTTAGGATACTTTAAGCATTTTTCTGAATTTTTTTAAAAAAAAATTAAAAGTCCGATTTTTTTTATTTTTTTTTTTCAATTAACTTATTTTTTTGTAACAGCCCTCTTTATTATCATTCCCTGGACCTCCTGTGAAAAATTTCAGACATTTTTCGCTCAGTAGTTTCTTTGCAAACAGCGTTTCATTTTCCCAGATTCATACAAATGGTTTTTCTAATTTATTCACTGCCTCCTCTATGTCACAGCTGCTTCGGCTCTGTGTGATTCGGCTCCTTTTCGGCTCCTGTTCGGCTCCTCTTCGAAGGTTAATCCAGATGTTTTTTGCTTGTTTCAGCGTGCATTCGGTTAGTTTTCGTCAGGGTTTGCGGCAGCTTTTCCCTGCAATTCGGGACCCTGTGCTGTTTGCTGAATACACCGCAGGGTCACCGAAATGCAATCGGCAAAAGGAACCGAATTGAAGAGAACGAAAAGTCACCGAACGTGCGGTGACTTTTCGAATCTCTTTGGATAACCCTGTAAGAGTCCAGTCAAGCTGAAGGACCTTCATGCCCCTATGAGTCCAGTCAAGCTGAAGGACCTTCATGCCCCTATGAGTCCAGTCAAGCTGAAGGACCTTCATGCCCCTATGAGTCCAGTCAAGCTGAAGGACCTTCATGCCCCTATGAGTCCAATCAAGCTGAAGGACCTTCATGCCCCTATGAGTCCAGTCAAGCTGAAGGACCTTCATGCCCCTATGAGTCCAGTCAAGCTGAAGGACCTTCATGCCCCTATGAGTCCAGTCAAGCTGAAGGACCTTCATGCCCCTAGGAGTCCAGTCAAGCTGTATGGACCTTCATGCCCCTATGAGTCCAGTCAAGCTGAAGGACCTTCATGCCCCTAGGAGTCCAGTCAAGCTGAAGGACCTTCATGCCCCTAGGAGTCCAGTCAAGCTGAAGGACCTTCATGCCCCTAGGAGTCCAGTCAAGCTGAAGGACCTTCATGCCCCTATGAGTCCACTCAAGGTGAAGGACCTTCATGCCCCTATGAGTCCAGTCAAGTTAATAAGATGACGGCTGGATGCAGTGGGGGTTTAATCTTCACAAATTTATTCAATACAGCTCACATCAAAATAAAATAAATAAAAATAAGGTAAGGGCATAAGAGCTTCCTCTCAAACTACCGTCCCATCTCTTTATTCCCCTTTGCCGCCAAAATCTTAGAACGCCTGATCTATAACCAGCTCACCGGTCTCACTGCTGACTCTCTTCTTGATCCGCACCAGTCCGGCTTTCACTCCTAGCGGCCACTGAGACGGGTCTGACCAAGGTGACCAATGATCTACATTCTGCTAAAGCCGGTGTCAGACGAGCGCAGTGATCACGTCCGTCGTAGCATAGAATCATGCTCAATAGAGACACACACACGAAGAACGAGCGCACCGAAATGCGGACGCACAACGCACGTGGCAATCGGACGCAAGTTAGGCACGAATGTAAAACCGCTAAGACGGATGCGCAGAGTGCGCCACGTCCGCGTAGCGGCCTGTGTGCGTTATGCTGCGACCTCAGACGCAGCGCATTTGCGACGTCCACAACGTTGACGCGCAGAGGTTTTTTTGCTCTGGTTGACTATACCTGTATTTTACTTATAATTAATTTTGTTTCTCATTTCACTTTTTTGTTCTACATCCATCAAAAAACAGACCATGTGGTGTCTACAGTGTCTTCCGTCAGTACGTCTGTCCGTTGTGCAGCACGCAGAGTGCGCTCAGACTGCGCTCGTCTGACATTAGCCTTAAACCAACGGTCACTTCTCCTGCTTATTCTTCTCGATCTTTCTGCTGCATTTGACACTGTTGACCACCCTCTCCTGCTCCTCACGCTGCGTCAGCTTGGCCTCAGTGAATCACTACACACACCCTGAAAATATGGAGGAGCCCCTAAAAACACACCCTGAATATATGGAGGAAACCCTAAAAACACACCCGCACACCCTGAATATATAGAGGAGCCCCTAAAAACACACCCTGAATATATAGAGGAGCCCCTAAAAACACACCCTGAATATATGGAGGAAACCCTAAAAAGAAACCCGCACACCCTGAATATATGGAGGAGCCCCTAAAAATACACCCACACACCCTGAATATATGGAGGAAACCCTAAAAACACACCCTGAATATATAGAGGAGCCCCTAAAAACACACCCTGAATATATGGAGGAGCCCCTAAAAACACACCCACACACCCTGAATATATGGAGGAGCCCCTAAAAGACACCCGCACACCCTGAATATATGGAGGAACCCCTAAAGACACCCGCACACCCTGAATATATGGAGGAGCCCCTAAAAACACCCACACACCCTGAATATATATATATTTTTGTATTATTATTGTTTCCAGGACGGATACATTGAGATTTCTCGGGGTGACTCACTCAGGGACACTTGCTGGAGGTGCTCTGGCTGGGATTGAACCCCTGACAGATGGACAGAGTGATGAGGATATAAATAGGGACTGGCCTCATTAATTTGAGCCGCTTGGTTGTTGTGTTGGGGAGGTTATCGTCACAGCAGATTATTTCAGGGTTTTCTCTTAGGTTTTGTTTGCGCCAAATTGCTGTTAACCCTTTGGGTGCGTGTTAATGCTCTGATCATAATCACGTGTCTATTGCACATGTCGCCGACAGGTGGCGCTGCCTGAAGCAATTCCATATCAAGCCGCGAGGTGGCGCTGCGCTAATCCATTCCAGGTGTCGAGAAATGCCTGGCCCCCACTGCGCATGCGCCTGGTGCACCTACGTCACAGAACCTGTCAATCAACTGATCGGCCGCTTATAGTCATAGAGGTTCAGAGCACACACGCTTCCTCCTCAGGCCAGGCGGTGGCGCTGGTCACAGGGTGCGCTTCCTCCTCAGGCCAGGCGGTGGCGCTGGTCACAGGGTGCGCTTCCTCCTCAGGCCAGGCGGTGGCGCTGGTCACAGGGTGCGCTTCCTCCTCAGGTCAGGCGGTGGCGCTGGTCACAGGGTGCGCTTCCTCCTCAGGTCAGGCGGTGGCGCTGGTCACAGGGTGCGCTTCCTCCTCCGGCCAGGCGGTGGCGCTGGTCACAGGGTGCGCTTCCTCCTCAGGCCAGGCGGTGGCGCTGGTCACAGGGTGCGCTTCCTCCTCAGGCCAGGCGGTGGCGCTGGTCACAGGGTGCGCTTCCTCCTCAGGTCAGGCGGTGGCGCTGGTCACAGGGTGCGCTTCCTCCTCAGGTCAGGCGGTGGCGCTGGTCACAGGGTGCGCTTCCTCCTCCAGCCAGGCGGTGGCGCTGGTCACTGGGAGCGCTTTCTCCTCCAGCCAGGCGGTGGCGCTGGTCACAGGGTGCGCTTCCTCCTCAGGCCAGGCGGTGGCGCTGGTCACAGGGTGCGCTTCCTCCTCAGGTCAGGCGGTGGCGCTGGTCACAGGGTGCGCTTCCTCCTCAGGTCAGGCGGTGGCGCTGGTCACAGGGTGCGCTTCCTCCTCAGGTCAGGCGGTGGCGCTGGTCACAGGGTGCGCTTCCTCCTCAGGCCAGGCGGTGGCGCTGGTCACAGGGTGCGCTTCCTCCTCCAGCCAGGCGGTGGCGCTGGTCACTGGGAGCGCTTTCTCCTCCAGCCAGGCGGTGGCGCGCGTCGCGCTCTGATGCTGAAGGAAGTTGTCGCTGCTTCCGGTTTATCCCACGTGCTTGTCCCTGACTCGCTGCTGCAGAGTTTGAGCATGGCGGAGAGCCCGGACACGGCGGGGCCCCTGCTGTCCCTCGACCCGGAGCTACAGAGCCATTTCCAGGAGAAAGTGCGGGAGATTCGGCGAAAACCGAAGGTGCGTAAACTTAACCCATCAGTGGCTGAGAGCCTGTCCCTTTCCATTAACCCCTCAGCCGCAGAGATCCTGTCCCTTTCTGTTAACCCCCCCTCAGCCGCAGAGATCCTGTCCCTTTCCATTAACCCCTCAGCCGCAGAGATCCTGTCCCTTTCTGTTAACCCCTCAGCCGCAGAGATCCTGTCCCTTTCTGTTAACCCCCCTCAGCCGCAGAGATCCTGTCCCTTTCTGTTAACCCCCTCAGCCGCAGAGATCCTGTCCCTTTCTGTTAACCCCCTCAGCCGCAGAGATCCTGTCCCTTTCTGTTAACCCCCCCTCAGCCGCAGAGATCCTGTCCCTTTCTGTTAACCCCCTCAGCCGCAGAGATCTGTCCCTTTCTGTTAACCCCCCTCAGCCGCAGAGATCCTGTCCCTTTCTGTTAACCCCCCTCAGCCGCAGAGATCCTGTCCTTTCCTGTTAACCCCCTCAGCCGCAGAGATCCTGTCCCTTTCTGTTAACCCCCTCAGCCGCAGAGATTCCTGTCCCTTTCTGTTAACCCCCCTCAGCCGCAGAGATCCTGTCCCTTTCTGTTAACACCCTCAGCCGCAGAGATCCTGTCCCTTTCTGTTAACCCCCCTCAGCCGCAGAGATCCTGTCCCTTTCTGTTAACCCCCCCTCAGCCGCAGAAGATGTCCCTTTCTGTTAACCCCCCCTCAGCCGCAGAGATCCTGTCCCTTTCTGTTAACCCCCCCCTCAGCCGCAGAGATCCTGTCCTTTCTGTTAACTCAGCCGCAGAGATCCTGTCCCTTTCTGTTAACCCCCCTCAGCCGCAGAGATCCTGTCCTTTCCGTTAACCCCCTCAGCCGCAGAGATCCTGTCCCTTTCTGTTAACCCCCTCAGCCGCAGAGATCCTGTCCCTTTCTGTAACCCCCTCACTGCAGAGATCCTGTCCCTTTCTGTTAACCCCCTCAGCCGCAGAGATCCTGTCCCTTTCTGTTAACCCCCTCAGCCGCAGAGATCCTGTCCCTTTCTGTTAACCCCCCAGCCGCAGAGATCCTGTCCCTTTCTGTTAACCCCCTCAGCCGCAGAGATCCTGTCCCTTTCTGTTAACCCCCCTCAGCCGCAGAGATCCTGTCCCTTTCTGTTAACCCCCTCAGCCGCAGAGATCCTGTCCCTTTCTGTTAACCCCCTCAGCCGCAGAGATCCTGTCCCCTTCTGTTAACCCCCTCAGCCGCAGGATCCTGTCCCTTTCTGTTAACCCCCCCAGCCGCAGAGATCCTGTCCCTTTCTGTTAACCCCTCAGCCGCAGAGATCCTGTCCCTTTCCGTTAACCCCCTCAGCCGCAGAGATCCTGTCCCTTTCTGTTAACCCCCTCAGCCGCAGAGATCCTGTCCCTTTCTGTTAACCCCCTCAGCTGCAGAGATCCTGTCCCTTTCTGTTAACCCCCTCAGCCGCGAGATCCTGTCCCTTTCTGTTAACCCCCTCGTCCCGCAGAGATCCTGTCCCTTTCTGTTAACCCCCCTCAGCCGCAGAGATCCTGTCCCTTTCTGTTAACCCCCCTCAGCCGCAGAGATCCTGTCCCTTTCTGTTAACCCCTCAGCCGCAGAGATCCTGTCCTTTCTGTTAACCCCCTCAGCCGCAGAGATCCTGTCCTTTTCTGTTAACCCCCTCAGCCGCAGAGATCCTGTCCCTTTCTGTTAACCCCCTCAGCCGCAGAGATCCTGTCCCTTTCTGTTAACCCCTCAGCCGCAGAGATCCTGTCCCTTTCTGTTAACCCCCTCAGCCGCAGAGATCCTGTCCCTTTCTGTTAACCCCCTCAGCGCAGAGATCCTGTCCCTTCTGTTAACCCCCTCAGCCGCAGAGATCCTGTCCCTTTCTGTTAACACCCCCTCAGCCGCAGAGATCCTGGTCCTTTCTGTTAACCCCTCAGCCGCAGAGATCCTGTCCCTTTCTGTTAACCCCTCAGCCGCAGAGATCCTGTCCCTTTCTGTTAACCCCTCAGCCGCAGAGATCCTGTCCTTTCTGTTAACCCCCTCAGCCGCGAGAGATCCTGTCCCTTTTCTGTTAACCCCCCTCAGCCGCAGAGATCCTGTCCCTTTCTGTTAACCCCCCCTCAGCCGCAGAGATCCTGTCCCTTTCTGTTAACCCCCCCTCAGCCGCAGAGATCCTGTCCCTTTCTGTTAACCCCCCCTCAAGCCGCAGAGATCCTGTCCCTTTCTGTTAACCCCCTCAGCCGCAGAGATCCTGTCCCTTTCTGTTAACCCCCTCAGCCGCAGAGACCTGTTCCCTTTCTGTTACTACCCTCAGCCGCAGAGATCCTGTCCCTTTCTGTTAACCCCCTCAGCCGCAGAGATCCTGTCCCTTTCTGTTAACCCCCCTCAGCCGCAGAGATCCTGTCCCTTCTGTTAACCCCCCCTCAGCCGCAGAGATCCTGTCCCTTTCTGTTAACCCCTCAGCCCGCCGAGATCCTGTCCCTTTCTGTTAACCCCCCCTCAGCCGCAGAGATCCTGTCCCTTTTCTGTTAACCCCCCCCCCCTCAGCCGCAGAGATCCTGTCCCTTTCTGTTAACCCCTCAGCCGCAGAGATCCTGTCCCTTTCTGTTAACCCCCTCAGCCGCAGAGATCCTGTCCCTTTCTGTTAACCCCCCTCAGCCGCAGAGATCCTGTCCCTTTCTGTTAACCCCCTCAGCCGCAGAGATTGTCCCTTTCTGTTAACCCCCTCAGCCCAGAGATCCTGTCCCTTTCTGTTAACCCCTCAGCCGCAGAGATCCTGTCCCTTTCTGTTAACCCCTCAGCCGCAGAGATCCTGTCCCTTTCTGTTAACCCCTCAGCCGCAGAGATCCTCCCTTTCTGTTAACCCCTCAGCCGCAGAGATCCTGTCCCTTTCTGTTAACCCCTCAGCTGCAGAGATCCTGTCCCTTTCTGTTAACCCCCTAGCCGCAGAGATCCTGTCCCTTTCTGTTAACCCCCTCAGCCGCAGAGATCCTGTCCCTTTCTGTTAACCCCCTCAGCCACAGGAGATCCTGTCCCTTTCTGTTAACCCCCTCAGCCGCAGAGATCCTGTCCCTTTCTGTAACCCCCCCCTCAGCCGCAGAGATCCTGTCCCTTTCCATTAACCCCTCAGCCGCAGAGATCCTGTCCCTTTTGTTAACCCCTCAGCCGCAGAGATCCTGTCCTTTTCTGTTAACCCCCCTCAGCCGCAGAGATCCTGTCCCTTTCTGTTAACCCCCTCAGCCGCAGAGATCCTGTCCCTTTCTGTTAACCCCCTCAGCCGCAGAGATCCTGTCCCTTTCTGTTAACCCCCCTCAGCCGCAGAGATCCTGTCCCTTTCTGTTAACCCCCAGCCGCAGAGATCCTGTCCTTTCTGTTAACCCCCCTCAGCCGCAGAGATCCTGTCCCTTTCTGTTAACCCCTCAGCCGCAGAGATCCTGTCCCTTCTGTTAACCCCCCTCAGCCGCAGAGATCCTGTCTTTCTGTTAACCCCCCCTCAGCCGCAGAGATCCTGTCCCTTTCTGTTAACCCCTCAGCCGCAGAGATCCTGTCCCTTTCTCTGTTAACCCCTCAGCCGCAGAGATCCTGTCCTTTCTGTTAACCCCCCCTCAGCCGCAGAGATCCTGTCCCTTTCTGTTAACCCCCTCAGCCGCAGAGATCCTGTCCCTTTCTGTTAACCCCCTCAGCCGCAGAGCCTGTCCCCTTTCTGTTAACGCCCCCTCAGCCGCAGAGATCCTGTCCCTTTCTGTTAACCCCCCTCACCGCAGAGATCCTGTCCCTTTCTGTTAACCCCTAGCCGCAGAGATCCTGTCCCTTTTCTGTTAACTCAGCCGCAGAGTCCTGTCCTTTCTGTTAACCCCCTCAGCCGCAGAGCTCCTGTCCCTTTCCGTTAACCCCCTCAGCCGCAGAGATCCTGTCCCTTTCTGTTAACCCCTCAGCGCGCAGAGATCCTGTCCCTTTCTGTTCCCCCAGCTGCAGAGATCCTGTCCCTTTCTGTTAACCCCCTCAGCCGCAGGAGATCCTGTCCCTTTCTGTTAACCCCCTCAGCCGCAGAGATCCTGTCCCTTTCTGTTAACCCCCTCAGCCGCAGAGATCCTGTCCCTTTCTGTTAACCCCTCAGCCGCAGAGATCCTGTCCCTTTCTGTTAACCCTCAGCAGCAGAGATCCTGTCCCTTTCTGTTAACCCCCTCAGCCGCAGAGATTGTCCCTTTCTGTTAACCCCCTCAGCCGCAGAGATCCTGTCTTTCTGTTAACCCCTCAGCCGCAGAGATCCTGTCCCTTTCTGTTAACCCGCCAAGCCGCAGAGATCCTGTCCCTTTCTGTTAACACCCCCAGCCGCAGAGATCCTGTCCCTTTCGTTACCCCCTCAGCCGCAGAGATCCTGTCCCTTCCTGTTACCCCCTCAGCCGCAGAGATCCTGTCCCTTTCTGTTAACCCCCTCAGCTGCAGAGATCCTGTCCTTTCTGTTAACCCCCCAGCCGCAGAGATCCTGTCCCTTTCTGTTAACCCCCCTCAGCCGCAGAGATCCTGTCCCTTTCTGTTAACCCCCCCTCAGCCGCAGAGATCCTGTCCCTTTCTGTTAACCCCCCTCAGCCGCAGAGATCCTGTCCCTTTCTGTTAACCCCCTCAGCCGCAGAGATCCTGTCCCTTTCTGTTAACCCCTCAGCCGCAGAGATCCTGTCCTTTTCTGTAACCCCCTCAGCCGCAGAGATCCTGTCCCTTTCTGTTAACCCCCTCAGCCGCAGAGATCCTGTCCCTTTCTGTAACCCCCTCAGCCGCAGAGATCCTGTCCCTTTCTGTTAACCCCCTCAGCCGCAGAGATCCTGTCCCTTTCTGTTAACCCCCTCCAGCCGCAGAGATCCTGTCCCTTTCTGTTAACCCCTCAGCCGCAGAGATCCTGTCCCTTTCTGTTAACCCCCTCAGCCGCAGAGACTCCTGTCCCCTTTCTGTTACCCCCTCAGCCGCAGAGATCCTGTCCCTTTCTGTTAACCCCTCAGCCGCAGAGATCCTGTCCCTTTCTTAACCCCCCTCAGCCGCAGAGATCCTGTCCCTTTCTGTTAACCCCCTCAGCCGCAGAGATCCTGTCCCTTTCTGTTAACCCCCCTCAGCCGCAGAGATCCTGTCCTTTCTGTTAACCCCCCTCAGCCGCAGAGATCCTGTCCCTTCTGTTAACCCCCCTCAGCCGCAGAGATCCTGTCCCTTTCTGTTAACCCCCCCTCAGCCGCAGAGATCCTGTCCCTTTCTGTTAACCCCCTCAGCCGCAGAGATCCTGTCCCTTTCTGTTAACCCCCTCAGCCGCAGAGATCCTGTCCCTTTCTGTTAACCCCTCAGCCGCAGAGATCCTGTCCCTTTTCTGTTAACCCCCTCAGCCGCAGAGATCCTGTCCCTTTCTGTTAACCCCCCTCAGCCGCAGAGATCCTGTCCCTTTCTGTTAACCCCCCCTCAGCCGCAGAGATCCTGTCCCTTTCTGTTAACCCCCCCTCAGCCGCAGAGATCCTGTCCCTTTCTGTTAACCCCCCCTCAGCGCAGAGATCCTGTCCCTTCTGTTAACCCCCCTCAGCCGCAGAGATCCTGTCCCTTTCTGTTAACCCCCCCCCCCCCCTCAGCCGCAGAGATCCTGTCCCTTTCTGTTAACCCCCTCAGCCGCAGAGATCCTGTCCCTTTCTGTTACCCCCCTCAGCCGCAGAGATCCTGTCCCTTTCTGTTAACCCCCTCAGCCGCAGAGATCCTGTCCCTTTCTGTTAACCCCTCAGCCGCAGAGATCCTGTCCTTTCCTGTTAACCCCTCAGCCGCAGAGATCCTGTCCCTTTCTGTTAACCCCCTCAGCAGAGATCCTGTCCCTTTCTGTTAACCCCCTCAGCCGCAGAGATCCTGTCCCTTTCTGTTAACCCCCTCAGCCGCAGAGATCCTGTCCCTTTCTGTTAACGCCCCTCAGCCGGCAGAGATCCTGTCCCTTTCTGTTAACCCCCTCAGCTGCAGAGATCCTGTCCCTTTCTGTTAACCCCCTCAGCCGCAGAGATCCTGTCCCTTTCTGTTAACCCCCTCAGCCGCAAGATCCTGGTCCCTTTTCTGTTAACCCCTCAGCCGCAGAGATCCTGTCCTTTCTGTTCCCCCTCAGCCGCAGAGATCCGTCCCTTTTCTGTTAACCCCCTCAGGCCGCAGAGATCCTGTCCCTTTCTGTTAACCCCCTCAGCCGCAGAGATCCTGTCCCTTTCTGTTAACCCCCCTCAGCCGCAGAGATCCTGTCCCTTTCTGTTAACCCCCCCTCGGCCGCAGAGATCCTGTCCCTTTCTGTTAACCCCCTCAGCTGCAGAGATCCTGTCCCTTTCTGTTAACCCCCTCAGCCGCAGAGATCCTGTCCCTTTCTGTTAACCCCCTCAGCCGCAGAGATCCTGTCCCTTTCTGTTAACCCCCTCAGCCACAGAGATCCTGTCCCTTTCTGTTAACCCCTCAGCCGCAGAGATCCTGTCCCCTTTCTGTTAACCCCCTCAGCCGCAGAGATCCTGTCCCTTTCTGTTAACCCCCTCAGCCGCAGAGATCCTGTCCCTTTCTGTTAACCCCCCTCAGCCGCAGAGATCCTGTCCCTTTCTGTTAACCCCCCCTCGGCCGCAGAGACACTGCCCCTTTCTGAGCTAGTCCATTAACCCCTCGGCAGCTGGTCCGTTACTCTGTATCTTGCAGTGGATGTAATGATTCCTCCTCATTAATGATGCGCCGCTGCACCTGATGAGCGAGTGTGTGTGTGCGTGTATATATATGTATATTTTCTGTGTTCGCAGGCCTCATCTCTCAGCCCCGGAGTCGTCTATGTCGGCCACATTCCCCGCGTCCTCCACGAGCCTCAGCTCCGGCAGTATTTCAGCCAGTTCGGTTCGGTCACGAGGTTACGGCTGGCGCGCAGCAAGAAGGTGGGGTTTGCGGGAGATCCCATGGGATTTGGGGGGGTTTGCGGGAGATCCCATGGGATTTGGGGGGGCTTTGCCGGAGATCCCATGGGATTTGGGGGGCTTTGCCGGAGATCCCATGGGATTTGGGGGGGGGCTTTGCCGGAGATCCCATGGGATTTGGGGGGGCTTTGCCGGAGATCCCATGGGATTTGGGGGGGCTTTGCGGGAGATCCCATGGGATTTGGGGGGGGCTTTGCGGGAGATCCCATGGGATCGGGGGGGCTTTGCCGGAGATCCCATGGGATCGGGGGGGCTTTGCGGGAGATCCCATGGGATCGGGGGGGCTTTGCCAGAGATCCCATGGGATTTGGGGGGCTTTGCCGGAGATCCCATGGGATTTGGGGGGCTTTGCCGGAGATCCCATGGGATTTGGGGGGGCTTTGCCGGAGATCCCATGGGATTTGGGGGGCTTTGCGGGAGATCCCATGGGATTTGGGGGGCTTTGCGGGAGATCCCATGGGATTTGGGGGGCTTTGCGGGAGATCCCATGGGATTTGGGGGGGCTTTGCGGGAGATCCCATGGGATCGGGGGGGCTTTGCGGGAGATCCCATGGGATCGGGGGGGCTTTGCGGAGATCCCATGGGATCGGGGGGCTTTGCGGGAGATCCTATGGGATTTTGGCGGGGGGCTTTGCGGGAGGTCCCATGGGATTTTTTGGGGGGGCTTTGCGGGAGGTCCCATGGGATTTTTTGGGGGGGCTTTGCGGGAGATCCGGGGGGGTGATATGAGGCAGACAGGAAACCTTAGATTGAAGGGATGATGTTTATTCGGTCTCTGGTGATTCCTCAGTATCGCCCGCGGCTTTAAGGAGCTTCTCGGTGTGTGCCCCTCCCCCGCGGCGTGCGACTCGCTCGTTAGCGCGTTCCTGCGTGTTGTGACGCTCGCTCTCGCTTCTTTTCAGACCGGCGGCAGTAAAGGATTCGCCTTCGTGGAATTCGAATGCGATGAAGTTGCTAAGATCGTTGCGGACACGATGAACAATTACCTTTTCTGCGAGCGGCTGCTGAAATGTAATACGATGTTTGTGTTTAACCCTCGTCTCGCCTTTTTCTCGGTATAATCTGCCCGTTTCCCGCTCGTCTAACATTGTGCCGCGTAACGCCGCGTCTCCCTGTGTGCTAGGTGAGTTCATGCCGACGGACAAGATCCACCCCAGGCTTTTCGTCGGGTGCGACACCATGTTTAAAAAGCCCACTCACCCGGCCATCAAGCGCTACAACCGGAAGCGGACACCCAAGGAGCGCGAGAAAATGGAGCGCAAGCTGCTGGAGAAGGAGCGTCGCCTGCGGAAACGCTTGGCCGAGAAGGGGATCGACTACGACTTCCCGGGATTTGTAAGTCCGCCCCCCCCCCTCTATATCTGGGCTGCCGGGCCGTGTTCCTCCTGTGAAGGCTCCGCGTCTGTCTCTTTATGGTTAGACATGTTCTATGCTGTGACCTCATCATGTGAGGTAATCTCAGGGCTCCGGCTTTCCACTCGGCTTCTGCGATTGGAGACGATGCCGTCTATGGCTGAGCGTTTACAATAATGATCCCCCATCCCCCTCGCTGCCGGGCGATCTGGGTGCTGCCACAGTATGTGCCAGATATGCCCAGCCGTGCCTTTTATTACGCCCAGCCGCTCCGATAGAACCCGGGGAGGGGGTGAATACTATAGAGACCCACATGGGGGGGGATATAAGGGGGTCAGTCAAGGGTAAAACAGTCCCCCCCCCCCGACTAAGTGCCCCGGGGGTCCATGGTGATGTCGGGCACAATAAACCGTGAAAACTGGGGTTTGGGGTCTTTAATGTTAATCCTAAAGCAGCGACAGCTCCTGCTTCAACGTAAATATTCCTCTTGACGCGCTACTAGAGGCCAGGGACCTTTTGACTGTTTCCCATAATCCTTTGCAATTTGCAGCATTTTGTTGCTAAGGCTGGACGCTCCGGGTGATTGTCGGCCGTGATGTGACGCTTCTGTTTGTGTTTATGTAATCACAGGCCGCCCAGAAAAGCTCTCGTGCCGACCAGACGTTGGAGGCGGACGTTACGGTAAATAGCCTGGTGAGTAGGCGTTTCCGCCCCGGCGCAGCGGGTTGATTGTTGTACATGTCTGTGCTGAGTGTCCTCTCTCTGCCGCTAGGATCCCACGCCAGTGTGCACCCCGTCCGTCCTGGAGACAAGGAAGTCAATGAGATTCGAACACGACGACGAAAGCGACGATGAGATTGTGTTAAAATTCGCAGAGACAGCAACCCCGCCGGGGGAGGAGACCCTGAGTGAGGAGGAGACCCCCACAAAGGAGGAGACCCCGAAAATCACCAAATCTAAGAAAGCGAAAAACAAGAAAAAGAGAACCCCCAGAAAGTAGCTCTGTCTGTCAGGTCCATCAGACTCGGGCGAGTTTACAGGATCAGTCTCTGTTCTAGACTCTGGGTCTCTGTTCTAGACTCTGGGTCTCTGTTCTAGACTCTGGGTCTCTGTTCTAGACTCTGGGTCTCTGTTCTAGACTCTGGGTCTCTACCTGGGGGAAGAGCTGTGTCCGGGCTCATTAAACGAGGCTTAAAACCACATGCACTGATTATTTCCCGCATCTTGGCAGAGGTGCCTGTGCCGGTCCTGTCTCTCTCTGCCGGTCCTGGTTGTGCAGGTGTCTACTCTTTACCTGCTGGTTAGACCAGCTCCATTCACAGCTGGGTCCGGGGAACCTGCTCCACGTTTTGCCACGTTTGCGGATTCTTTGCCTTCAGGACGTGCAATTCCCCCCCCCCCCCCCCGGCCCGTGTTACTGTAAATTATATTTTTAATAAAGCTGCGAGACCTTTTTATTTCAGCCTGAAATGCCTCGTTCTCCTTTACTGGGGGACACAGCCGTTTATTAGCGGCCCCCTTTATTCTGGCAGGATCTGCTCAGCAGCTCAGACCCGTGCGCCGTAACACAGCTGGTGCTCAGAGGGTTAAAGCCGGCGCCATTCATAAAAACGTTTTTTTTGGGGAATTATTTGGTAAAGGCTGCGTTTTGCTCCTGTCGCCGTCACGACCTGTTTTTTTTTTTTTTTTTTTTTGATTAACACGCACCGTTTCCCATATTCATGTAATAATAAAGTCCTGATGTTGAGACTTCTTTTCCGGCGTATGAATATCCATACATTGACGGTCCAGCGCAGACCCTTTGTTTCGGGGGTTGATGGTAACCGCGAGCTCTCCGGACGCTGCGGTGATTAAAGCAAACCTGAGTATTTAATCGCTCGTTCTGCCGTGAATCTTTGTTCTTATGATCCCTGATGTGTTATGACTTAACGAGATATCCGCCTTCCTGTACTCTCGTTGGCTCCTGTGACGCAGACGCCGCCATCTTGCCACTCCCTGTGCTTTCAGTACTTGCTGACGCGGGGCTTGGTTGGTTGCTGCCGCCACATCCTTCACCGCTGCGCTCCCTTCTATGTGTAACAAAAGTGGAGGGTCTGCCTGCTTTCCCCCATTGAATTTTCCCAGCATGCCCCCTTTTCTGTTGGTATGCCAACCGCAGCACAGCATGCTGGGGAAATCCGACAAATAAAATGTATTTTATTTTTAAAGCTGTATGTTTTCTAGTTAGGTAAATATAATGGACAGAATCATGACTGGGGGGGGGGGGGTCACGTTAAAACTGGGGAGGGGATCTGTACAAAAGGGGATCAGATAAACGAATGGAATCTACTTCATCAGGTAGAAAATGAACGTGAAATTAGGTGGGATTATTTGGGATGACGGGGTTACAGAGCTCTGAGGAAATGTTCATTGAGGAGCTGCAGCGTCTGAGATGTGTTTACTCAAACCAAATAACCTCCTGCTATGTGTGATCCCGTCACCCGGTGCATCTCCTCCATCCATAAGCCATCTGCCCAATGTCTGCAAAGCCTCAACTGTACACATGTACGCAGACGACATTGTAACCTATACCAGAAAACCAAATCTCCCGCAGCTGGAGGCCGCGCTGCAACAACAAACTATAAATACTGACAACGGTAGCGATGCTCTTTGTAACTTGTGTAGTTTAGGTTTTGTTACAAACTCCCCATCTATCAGGGTTATCCAAAGAGATTCGAATTGCTTGAGAAAGGTAACCGAACGCTGAAAATCAGCGTTCGGTTACCTTTCCTGGCCATTCGGCTATCCAGAGAGCAGGCAATTCTCCAAATCCTGGCGAATTGCCTGCACATACGGTGCCTGTTCGGTGCCTGTTCGAGGGCAGTGAAATCCCCATCAAAAAGCACTGCTTCGGCTATTCAGAGAACACAAACCAGCAGTGAAAGGTTCCCCTAATGCTCTGCCATTCGGTGGTTTAATTCGGCAAGTTAATTCAGGAGAATCCCATAGGCTTCAATGTTAAAAATATTCCCGTTTTAATTCAATATCTAATAAACCGTTCATTATAAAATTCTGCAGCAAAAAGTCTCTTTATTTATAGATTTTTTAGGATACTTTAAGCATTTTTCTGAATTTTTTAAAAAAAAATTAAAAGTCAGATTTTTTTTTTTGATTTTTTTCAGTTTGCTTATTTTTTTGTAACAGCCCTCTTTATTATCATTCCCTGGACCTCCTGTGAAAATTTCAGACATTTTCGCTCAGTAGTTTCTTTGCAAACAGCGTTTCATTTTCCCAGATTCATACAAATGGTTTTTCTAATTTATTCACTGCCTCCTCTACGTCACAGCTGCTTCGGCTCTGTGTGATTCGGCTCCTTTTCGGCTCCTGTTCGGCTCCTCTTCGAAGGTTAATCCAGATGTTTTTGCTTGTTTTCAGCGTGCATTCGGTTAGTTTTCGGTGAGTTTACGGCAGCTTTTCCCTGCAATTCGGGGACCCTGTGCTGTTTGCTGAATACACCGCAGGGTCACCGAAATGCAATCGGCAAAAGGAACCGAATTGAAGAGAACGAAAAGTCACCGAACGTGCGGTGACTTTTCGAATCTCTTTGGATAACCCTGTATGTGTCAGGACAAAATCAAATGGCACGCTCGCTGGCCACAGTCACTTCTCTCTAATATCTAGGTATGTGGTTACATCCAAATCTATCCTTTGGCCCCACATCGAAAAACTCTCATCTAAACTTTACCCCAAACTAGGTGCCCTGTGCAGAAACAAATCCTCCCTGAGCCCCGCGGTAACAAAGCAGATTGTACAACAAATGCTTATGCCGGCTATTGAATACGGAGATGTAGTGTATGCAGCCGCCCCACAAACACACCTTCATAAACTTACTACATTGTATAACTCATTCTGCTGCTTTGTGCTACAATGTAACTACATGACCCACCATTGTGACATGTTAAAAGAGCTAAACTGGCCATCACTGGAATCCAGACACACCCTTCACTTTTCCAACCTGGTGTTAAAGAGATAATAGACTGCTTCCCCCAGCAGCTCCCTCATCCTATAACCTCCAAGACCGGCACCTTACAATACCACAATACAAAAAGACAGTGGCTCGATCCTCATTTTCCTACAGTGCACCGCAATTATGGAATAACCTCCCAGATGACATCAAATCTTCCCCCAGTCTAAAGTCACTTAAGAGCTCCCTATTAACATACCTCAATACAGAATGCACCTGTAAACATGTAACACAGTGACTATATACAGAATGCACCTGTAAACATGTAACAGTGACTATATACAGAATGCGCCTGTAAACATGTAACACAGACTATACACAGAATGCACTTGTAAACATGTAACAGTGACTATATACAGAATGCGCCTGTAAACATGTAACACAGTGACTATATACAGAATGAGCCTGTAAACATGTAACACAGTGACTATATACAGAATGAGCCTGTAAACATGTAACACAGTGACTATATACAGAATGTGCCTGTAAACATGTAACACAGTGACTATATACAGAATGTGCCTGTAAACATGTAACATAGTGACTATATACAGAATGCACCTGTAAACATGTAACATAGTGACTATATACAGAATGCGCCTGTAAACATGTGACACAGTGACTATATACAGAATGCACCTGTAAACATGTAACATAGTGACTATATACAGAATGCACCTGTAAACATGTGACACAGTGACTATATACAGAATGCACCTGTAAACATGTAACACAGTGACTACAGAATGTGCCTGTAAACATGTAACACGGTGACTACAGAATGTGCCTGTAAACATGTAACACGGTGACTATATACAGAATGCACCTGTAAACATGTAACACAGTGACTATATACAGAATGTGCCTGTAAACATGTAACACGGTGACTACAGAATGCACCTGTAAACATGTAACAGACTATACACAGAATGCACTTGTAAACATGTAACAGTGACTATATACAGAATGCGCCTGTAAACATGTAACACAGTGACTATATACAGAATGAGCCTGTAAACATGTAACACAGTGACTATATACAGAATGCGCCTGTAAACATGTAACAGTGACTATAAACAGAATGAGCCTGTAAACATGTAACTGACTATATACAGAATGCTCCTGTAAACATGTAACTGACTATATACAGAATGCGCCTGTAAACATGTAACACAGTGACTATATACAGAATGCGCCTGTAAACATGTAACATAGTGACTATATACAGAATGCGCCTGTAAACATGTAACACAGTGACTATATACAGAATGCACCTGTAAACATGTAACACAGTGACTATATACAGAATGCACCTGTAAACCTGTAACATAGTGACTATATACAGAATGTGCCTGTAAACCTGTAACACAGTGACTATATACAGAATGCGCCTGTAAACAAGTAACAGTGACTATATACAGAATGCGCCTGTAAACATGTAACACAGTGACTATTATACAGATGCGCCTGTAAACTGTAACATAGTGACTAATACAGAATGCGCCTGTAACCTGTAACACAGTGACTATATACAGAATGCGCCTGTAAACAAGTAACAGTGACTATATACAGAATGCGCCTGTAAACATGTAACACAGTGATATATACAGAATGCGCCTGTAAACATGTAACATAGTGACTATAATACAGAATGCACCTGTAACATGTAACATTAGTGACTATATACAGAATGCACCTGTAAACATGTAACAGTGACTATATACAGAATGCGCCTGTAAACATGTAACACAGTGACTATATACAGAATGCACCTGTAACCTGTAACAATAGTGACTATATAACAGAATGCACCTGTAAACCTGTAACATAGTGACTATATACAGAATGCCCCTGTAAACATGTAACACAGTGACTATATACAGAATGCGCCTGTAAACCTGTAACACAGTGACTATATACAGAAGTGCGTCTGTAAACAAGTAACAGTGACTATATACAGAATGCGCCTGTAAACATGTAACACAGTGACTATATACAGAATGCGCCTGTAAACATGTAACAGTGACTATATACAGAATGCACCTGTAAACATGTAACATAGTGACTATATACAGAATGCACCTGTAAACATGTAACACAGTGACTATATACAGATGCGCCTTGTAAACATGTAACACAGTGACTATATACAGAATGCACCTGTAAACTGTACATAGTGACAATATACAGATGCACCTGTAAACCTGTAACATAGTGACTATATACAGAATGCCCCTGTAAACATGTAACACAGTGACTATATACAGAATGCGCCTGTAAACCTGTAACACAGTGACTATATACAGAATGCGCCTGTAAACAAGTAACAGTGACTATATACAGAATGCGCCTGTAAACATGTAACATAGTGACTATATACAGAATGCACCTGTAAACATGTAACATAGTGACTATATACAGAATGCACCTGTAAACATGTAACACAGTGACTATATACAGAATGCACCTGTAAACCTGTAACAGTGACAATATACAGAATGCACCTGTAAACCTGTAACATAGTGACTATATACAGAATGCCCCTGTAAACATGTAACACAGTGACTATATACAGAATGCGCCTGTAAACCTGTAACACAGTGACTATATACAGAATGCGCCTGTAAACAAGTAACAGTGACTATATACAGAATGCGCCTGTAAACATGTAACATAGTGACTATATACAGAATGCACCTGTAAACATGTAACATAGTGACTATATACAGAATGCACCTGTAAACATGTAACACAGTGACTATATACAGAATGCGCCTGTAAACATTAACACAGTGACTATATACAGAATGCACCTGTAAACATGTAACAGTGACTATATACAGAATGCACCTGTAAACATGTAACACAGTGACTATATACAGAATGCGCCTGTAAACATGTAACACAGTGACTATATACAGAATGCACCTGTAAACCTGTAACACAGTGACTATATTTGCTACATATTTATTTTCTGGGTTAATCTGTATATTTGTGTTTTTTAATATCTTGCATTTTATTACTTTGTGTTTCTGGAACATTTCAATGTTTCTTGGATCCAGGACAAACTGAAACGAGAGAATCTCAATGTATCCGTCCTGGGAAAACACTTTGCAAATAAATAAATCCTGCCTAGACACTTACAGGGTTATTCAGAGAGCGGTGAAAAGCAGGAGAATGACTGGAGAATGAAAAAATTCTAGGTCAAAATAGCCTATTTGAAAGTGAGATAAATGGGAGAATTTTTCGGTTTGGCTATTTTGACCTAGAATTTTTCATTCTCCAGTCATTCTCCTGCTTTACACCGCTCTCTGAATAACCCTGATGGTATCTACATGTGATCGGGTCATCCTGTTCATCTCCTCATCCTCCCATGACACATTGTATCTGGCCACGTTGTATCGGGACGCCTCGTCCCCTCGCTGCTTCTCACCATGTAAAATAGACCATTATCACTTCGGCAGCCCAAATCTCTGGAATTTGCCAGATCTGATTCGCGGTGACGGGAGGGGGCTGATGCCCCTAAGTGTACTTATGTACAGCCCTGTGGAATGTGTTGGCGCTTTAATAGTAATAATGTGTAAACTCACCGTGATACTGAGCAGGAAGATCCAGAGAAATCCCACCATGAAATTGGTATCTTCCTGTAACCCCCCCCCCCCCATCTTCATTAAATAGAAACACTGGGGGTCTGTTGTATACCATGGCACCTCCATAAACTATAATGACTCAGGTAAGATTACACCTGGGTTTTAATAGGCCCCTGAGGCTTTAAGTTTACCTAAATGGTTATTAAAGTGTAAGCTCACATGCCAAGGCAAACACCTGTGTCCCACCCTATTGCCCAGTCACAGCCCCCACCCCCCTTCAGCTCAGAGTAAACTGGTTCCTTTATTTCCTGCACCAAACATTCCTTACTTTGCTCTGGGATGGTTCGCCTTGCCGTTGGCCGGTGAGCTTACACTTTAATGGCCCTTTAAGTAAATGTAAAACCTTGCTGGTTTTTGTTTATTTCTGAATATAAAGGGTTAAAAGTGCAGATGACAAATTTTAGCCCCCTCCCCAAAGAAGTGGGGCTGAATTTTCAGTGTGCGCTGCTGTCCGGGAGTAGTGGGAGTGAAGCGCAGGTCGGGTTCTACGTGTTTTTAGGTTAATTCAGACGTTTTGCTGACGTGTCCCGAGGAGACGTGTGAGGAAAATAAGCTCCTGTGCACAGGCATAGGGAGCCGCATAGCGGATACTAGTGAAGGGTCCAGGGACCACATGGAAGGCCTGATGTGTCAACTCGTTTACCACATGTCATGTATCATCAGGTTGTGTCCGGCTATCCCCGGCACAGTGCGGCCATGAGCATCTCTATTCGCCTCTGCCGAGTCAGGAGGACGTGTGTGTGCGTGCGTGTGTACCCGGCCAGCTGTGCCTATCCCAGGTTACAAAATCCAAAAGGGCATGAGTAGGGGGTACGTGTGGATTTTCTTGAAGTCTCAGACACCAGCGTGGAATGACACCCTGAGCCGTCGTCACCTGCCAGATTAACCCCAGTATGTCTCCCTGCATCGCCTTATTACAGCTGCTATTGTTTTGTAGCCATTGCTTGGTGGCGAAGGGTTAAATCTGCTCATAAAGACACACGTAAAGGATATAACACGTACGCACGCACACACACACACACCCGGGACACGCGACAAAACGTTTATTGGTTTTCTTTCTTGATTTCAGTAAAAACATTCAAGGAATGTGTTTTATTGCTGTACACGCCAAGATCACGCTATACATATACACACACACCGGATCATCTTATACACGCCAAGATCACGCTATACACACACACACACTGGTATCACCTTATACACGCCAAAGAATACACGTGATACATGTCAGTGTAACTGCCGGCCTGGATCGCGCTTGTCAAATTCTTTGCAAATCGATAATGTGCTTCAAGATTCTCTTTCTGACATCATTATCCCCAACAGGACGAGCTGCGTCACCGAATTCTCTAAATATCCCGTCCTCAGCCCTGAACCAACCGAGACGCAAACTTTACCGGCAGCTCAGCGCTACACTTTGTATAAAATGTACAGGGGGAGATAATATGGAGGAGCCCCTAAAAACACACCCTCACAGCCCTAACATATAGGAGAGCCTCTAAAGTGACACCCGCACACCCTGGATATACGGAGAAGCCCCTAAAAAGACACCCGCACACCCTGAATATATGGAGGAACCCCTAAAAACACACCCGCACACCCTGAATATATGGAGGAACCTAAAAAGACACCCGCACACTGAATAATATGGAGGAACCCCTAAAAACACACCCGCACGACCCTGATATATGGAGGAACCCCTAAAAGACACCCGCACAGCCCTAACATATAGGAGAGCCTCTAAAGTGACACCCACACACCCTGAATATATGGAGGAGCCCCTAAAAAGACACCTGCACACCCTGAATATATGGAGGAACCCCTAAGAAGACACCCTCACACCCTGAATATATGGAGGAGCCCCTAAAAACACACCCACACACCCTGAATATATGGAGAAGCCCCTAAAAAGACACCCGCACACCCTGAATATATGGAGGAACCCCTAAAAACACACCCGCACACCCTGAATATATGGAGGAACCCCTAAAAAGACACCCGCACACCCTGAATATATGGAGGAACCCCTAAAAACACACCCGCACACCCTGAATATATGGAGGAACCCCTAAAAAGACACCCGCACAGCCCTAACATATAGGAGAGCCTCTAAAGTGACACCCACACACCCTGAATATATGGAGGAGCCCCTAAAAAGACACCCGCACACCCTGAATATATGGAGGAACCCCTAAGAAGACACCCTCACACCCTGAATATATGGAGGAGCCCCTAAAAACACACCCACACACCCTGAATATATGGAGAAGCCCCTAAAAAGACACCCGCACACCCTGAATATATGGAGGAACCCCTAAAAACACACCCGCACACCCTGAATATATGGAGGAACCCCTAAAAAGACACCCGCACACCCTGAATATATGGAGGAACCCCTAAAAACACACACCGCGCACACCCTGAATATATGGAGGAACCCCTAAAAGACACCCGCACAGCCCTAACATATAGGAGGAGCCTCTAAAGTGACACCCACACACCCTGAATATATGGAGGAGCCCCTAAAAAGACACCCGCACACCCTGAATATATGGAGGAACCCCTAAGAAGACACCCTCACACCCTGAATATATGGAGGAGCCCCTAAAAACACACCCGCACACCCTGAATATATGGAGGAGCCCCTAAAAACACACCCGCACACCTGAATATATGGAGGAACCCCTATTATTATTATTTATTATTCTTTATTTATAAAGCGCCAGCATATTCCGCAGCGCTGTACAATAAGCACAGTATAGACAGGGTTACAATACATTGAACAACATTTGACAAACAGTACAGGAGGAGATGAGGGCCCTATTCCCGTAGGAACTCACAATCTAGGAGGGTTGGGGTTGGAAACAGGAGGAGAGGACTGTAAGGTGAGAGTGATTGATGGTTGTGTCAGTGAGTTGGGGGGTCGGCTTCCCTAAATAGGAACGTTTTAAGGGAGCGTTTGAAGGAAGAGAAGTTAGGGGAAAGTCTGACAGTACGAGGGAGAGCGTTCCAGAGAGTGGGGGCTGCGCGTGAGAAATCCTGCAGTCTATCATGGGAAGAGGTGATGCGGGGAGAAGCTAGGCGCAGGTCACTGTTTGACCTTAGGGAGCGGGCTGGGGTGTATTTGGTGATTAGTGAGGACAGGTAGTGGGGAGCTGAGTTAGTGAGGGTTTTGTAGGTAAGGATAAGGATTTTGAACTTAATTCTGCAGTGGATGGGGAGCCAGTGAAGGGACTCGCAGAGGGAGCGGCAGAGACAGAGCGGCGGGTGAGGTGAATTAGCCTGGCGGAGGCGTTCAGGATGGATTGTAGGGGGAGAGGCGGGACAGAGGGAGGCCAGATAAGAGATTATTGCAATAGTCGAGTCGGGAGATTACCAGGGCGTGTATGAGTTGTTTTGTGGTGACAGCGGTAAGAAATGGCCGAATTCTGGAAATATTACGCAGTTGGTATCGGCAGGAGGAGGAAAGAGACTTGATGTGGGGGATGAAGGAAAGAGCAGAGTCAGTGTAACTCCAAGACAGCGAACTTGGTTTGATGGGGAGATGGTGATACCCTCCACCGTGATAGAGAAGTCAGGAGGTGGGGAGGCATTGGAGGAGGAATAAGTAGGAGCTCAGTCTTTGACATGTTGATCTTTAGGTGGTGGGAGGCCATCCAGGAGGAGATGCCAGATAAACAGTCACTGACTTTTGAAAGGACAGGGGGAGAGAGATCAGGGGTAGAGAGGTAGATCTGAGTGTCATCAGCGTAGAGGTGGTAATTAAAGCCAAAGCTGTTGATGACTTTGCCCAGGAGGAGGTGTAGATGGAAAAGAGCAGAGGACCAAGGACAGAGCCTTGAGGTACACCAACAGATAGAGGCAATGAAGAGGAGGAGTTACCAGCAAAGGACACACAGAAGGACCTGTTGGATAAATAGGAATCAACCCAAGCAAGTGCAGTGTCACCGAGACCCAGAGAGTTGAGGGTCTGTAGAAGGAGGGGGTGGTCAACAGTGTCAAAAGCAGCCGAGAGGTCAAGCAGGATGAGATAGAATAGTGGCCGTGTTTTTTAGCAGTTAGGAGGTCGTTGGTGACTTTGGTGAGGCAGTTTCAGTTGAGTGTAGGGGATGGAAGCCAGATTGCAGGGGGTCAATTAGGGAATTGGAGGACAGGAAGAGGAGAGGCGGTTGAAGACTAGTTTTTCTAAGAGCTTAGAGGTAAAGGGAAGCAGGGATACAGGACGGTAGTTGGATGGAGAGTTGGGATCTAGGGATGGTTTCTTTAGTAAAGGGGTAACTAGCGCGTGTTTGAAGGCGGATGGAAAGGAGCCAGTGGAGAGAGATAGGTTGAAGATGTGTGTGAGAGCAGGGGTGAGGGAACACACCCGCACACCCTGAATATATGGAGGAACCCCTAAAAAGACACCCGCACACCCTGAATATATGGAGGAGCCCCTAAAAAGACACCCACACGACCTGAATATATGGAGGAGCCCCTAAAAACACACCCACACACCCTGAATATATGGAGGAGCCCCTAAAAAGACACCCGCACACCCTGAATATATGGAGGAGCTCCTAAAAACACACACACACCCTGAATATATGGAGGAGCCCCTAAAAAGACACCTGCACAACCAAATGACACCCCTAGCTCCACTTGGCAGCTAGGGGGTTAACTGGCCAACCAGGGAAGTGCGGTGAGTTCTGTGGCCGGTGAGGCACTGGTTAGTATCAGAGCCAGATATACACATATATTAAATAAATTTCTGCAGTTTGTGTTTAGCTGTAAATTATCTTTTAGTAATTTACTGTACCCAAACATATTATATATAAATTTTCTCGCCATTAAATGGACTTTCTAAAGATACCTTTAATTTTCATCATATGATATATTTTACTATTAAAAAAAATATGATAGAAAAACTGTTTTTCTG
Organism: Leptobrachium leishanense; assembly: GCA_009667805.1. NCBI lineage: Eukaryota > Metazoa > Chordata > Amphibia > Anura > Megophryidae > Leptobrachium > Leptobrachium leishanense. The sequence goes on along the minus strand of CM019069.1, from coordinate 1,996,172 downwards.
TGCTTGTCATGCTCTGTATCCGCCACTAGAGGGAGCAGCTTGTGCCTGTCATGCTCTGTATCCGTCACTAGAGGGAGCAGCTTGTGCCTGTCATACTCTGTATCTGCCACTTGAGGGAGCAGCTTGTGCCTGTCATACACTGTATCCGCCACTAGAGGGAGCAGCTTGTGCCTGTCATACTCTGTATCCACCACTAGAGGGAGCAGCTTGTGCCTGTCATACTCTGTATCCGTCACTAGAGGGAGCAGCTTGTGCCTGTCATACTCTGTATCTGCCACTAGAGGGAGCAGCTTGTGCCTGTCATACTCTGTATGCGCCACTAGAGGGAGCAGCTTGTGCCTGTCATACTCCGTATCCACCACTAAAGGGAGCAGCTTGTGCCTGTCATACTCTGTATCCGCCATTAGAGGGAGCAGCTTGTGCCTGTCATACTCTGTATCCGCCACTAGAGGGAGAAGCTTGTGCCTGTCATACTCTGTATCTGCCAATAGAGGGAGCAGCCTCTGTATCCGCCACTAGGGGAGCAGCTTGTGCCTGTCATACTCTGTATCCGCCACTAGAGAGATCAGCTTGTGCCTGTCATACCCTATATCCGCCACTAGAGGGAGCAGCTTGTGCTGTCATACTCTGTATCCGCCACTAGAGGGAGCAGATTGTGCCAGTCATACTCAGTACCTGCCACTAGAGGAGCAGCTTGTGCCTGTCATACTCCGTATCCACCACTAAAGGGAGCAGCTTGTGCCTGTCATACTCTGTATCCGCCATTAGAGGGAGCAGCTTGTGCCTGTCATACTCTGTATCCGCCACTAGAGGGAGAAGCTTGTGCCTGTCATACTCTGTATCTGCCAATAGAGGGAGCAGCTTGTGCCTGTCATACTCTGTATCCGCCACTAGAGGGAGCAGCTTGTGCCTGTCATACTCTGTATCCGCCACTAGAGAGATCAGCTTGTGCCTGTCATACCCTATATCCGCCACTAGAGGGAACAGCTTGTGCCTGTCATACTCTGTATCCGCCACTAGAGGGAGCAGATTGTGCCAGTCATACTCAGTACCTGCCACTAGAGGGAGCAGCTTGTGCCTGTCATACTCTGTATCCGCCACTAGAGGGAGAAGCTTGTGCCTGTCATACTCTGTATCAGCCACTGGAGGGAGCAGCTTGTGCTTGTCATAGAAACATAGAAAAATGTCGTCAGATAAGAACCTTTCGGCCCATCTAGTCTGCCCAATTACATGGATACTTTACCTGTATTTATCTTTTGTTTAGGATAGCCTTATGCCTATCCCATGCTTGCTTAAATTCAATTACTGTTTTGGCCTCTACCACTTCAACCGGAAGGCTGTTCCATGTATCCACCACCCTCTCAGTATGCCTGTCATACTCTGTATCCGCCACTAGAGGGAGCAGCTTGAGCCTGTTAGACTCTGTGTCACGAGTCAAGCCACTAGGCACGCTGCCACGAAAGACGCCGGGTTAAGCCGCTCACTATCTGACTATTCTTTCCTATTCTTTTAGTTACGCTGCCACCAGTCCTCATGGACACTACGCGCGTCGCAGCGAGAGACGCAGGGCTAAGGAACCGCGCTGTCTGTCTATCCTAGACCCAGACAGCGACTGCGTAGACAAGTGGGGATTGCTTACCCAACCGTCCCCAGCGACCGCAGCTCGCAATTTCGTAGCTACTCAAGCTTAAAACAACAAGCAATACTCCAGTCTCTTCAGTTAGCAAGGATCTCATCAGCCAGAGCAGAGCTTAAATAAATTATATTTATTTATGATATAGAAAAATCACAGTGTATTGGTTACAAAAATTATAGATAGAATAAATCGTTAATTACACAGGATTAAACACAGCGCATTACTTACAACAACCTAATCAGTAAGCTAGCATCGGAGACTCCTGGGGCCTGGAGATAGAAACATGGACAGCATGGACAGATCATCATTTTTCGAATATACCCCTTGTGATTAGCAGCAAGCACATGGCAAGCTTCAGAATTTATACACTTCCTGGTCCTTCCAAAACCCACCCACAAATGGCCCAGCCTCCTGCACTACATATCGCAGAATTCCCCTCTCCTGAGCACGCACAGTACGCTTCGTCATTAATCTTAATTTCCTGGTCTATCAATCATCTCCCAAAGACCACCACTAGTGATCAAAGGCTGTGATTGCTTCTTTGATATGCGGTTGGGGTGAAGCAATTGCCCCTCCTGCCTGCTGAGTAGAACCCAAAGGGTCTTATCTTTAATTCACACCTGTGATGACTTCAGAGAAAATTGTCACGGACCTGTTTAATTGCTTCTTTCCAGCAGGCTGGAAACGCAGACATTGATTTCTTAGGCCAGCTGCGCAAAATGGCCTGGTATCTATAGATAGCCATAAATATAAATGCCTATATAATACATATCGCGGTAGATATACAGATAGCTAGACACAGAGAGATAGGTATGTCTACCTGTGACATCTTGCCTCAAGAAGAGACGCGAAGAGAGAGGCTCTCATGCTTCTCTCGTGCGTATTACAATTGGTTTGCCAACGGGCATCTGGCACCTGGGCCAGTCGCCAGGCGTTATTACAGAGTGGGGGACGCACAGGTGTCCGTGCACTTTGCCCACCAAAGCGTGCACTCCATCTCACAACCGCATCACAAATTCCCCCATGCAGGCCTTTGGCGACTCCACCATTCTACCACACCTCTCGCAAACCTGGTGGAGGGTGTCACTCACGCTGCCCTCACAGCACGGCACAGACTCGGAGAAACCCCTGTGCTTCTGCAGCCCCTCCTGGTACACCGTTTGGGGGTGCAGCCCATGTGGCTCACTCTCACCTGGCACCTCAGTCTTGCAGGCAGCCAAACACTCACCAACGGTCGCCTGCTCGGGAGTCATTCTTACAGCAGGGGGTCTGGGGAACCAGGGTGAAGCGCCCTGCTCCCCGGTAAACGTCCCCCCTGCATCTGCCAACGGAGTCAGGCATCGCACCTGGCTCTGGGCAGATGGCTGGGAGGTCACAGGGGCCACACCAGGACCCGCTGCCTCCCCTTCTCTCACTGTCCCCACACATTCAGAATTTGGGGAACCATACAGTTGGGGTACAGGATTCTCCACGCTCACCCTTGTCCCGCCCCCCATTGCACAGTTTCCCCACTGTAGCACACAGTTTATCAAGCACGCCTTGGTTCGTAACTGACGAGCATACAGCCATATGCCACTCTCCTCCACAGGGAGGTTGCTCAGTACCAGTTTCCTGTGGTGCCGGGAACCTGGTTGGCTCTTCCCCAAGGCAACACGCGTCCCCCCCAGGCCCTTCCTCCTGACCACACAGCATGCGCTCGGTGCCACCCGCAGCCTCAGACACACGCGATACAGACTGGCATACCACAGTATCCTACCCATCCAGGATGTTCTGACCTCCACTCCACCTCCACTCCTTTCAACCTGGATGGTTCAGGCCCTGGGTAACCCTCTTTCACCCTAGGCCTGTCCTTCTGACCACCCAGCATGCCCGCTATGCCACGCACAGTCTCAGACACCCATGGCACAGGCTGGCACACTGCGGTATCCTGCTCATCCCAGGCACTCCGATTCACACACTTCCCCTCCAGTACCACTGACCCAGTTGGTTCTGCCACAAAGGAACCTACTACCATGGTCCTTTGTTTTCCCTCCCAACTGCATGGCATCACAGACAGACCTGAGTCTGGTCTAGGCAGGCACACCACAGTATCCTGCCATCCCCCCCAGGCATTCTGATCTACACCATTTTCACAGGGCACTAGAGTCCTGGTTGGTTTAGGCGCAAGCAGACCCACAGTCATCCCTTGCCCTTGCTCCCAACCATATGGCGTCACAGACACACCCGAGTCTGGTCTTGGTAGGCATACCGCAGTATCCTGCCACCCTATACAGGCATTCTGATCCACACCATCACACGGCAGAGACGGGCCTTGTGCCCTACTCCCCGCAGACTGCCAGCATGTACCCACTTCCACCATGAGCACCACGGCCTCCCCACGCATGGGTTCCGGGGACCCAGCTGACTGAGGTGCAGGCAGGCATTCACTCACCCCTGCCTTTCTAACCAGTCACACTGGCCCCTCATGCTACCACACAACACCTCGGGCACACCTGGCGCAGGCGCAGACTGACTCACTGCCATCACCTGTCCTCCCGTCCAGGAATCCTGTTGTGCACCCCCACACACAGCCCTTCCCACTGTAGAGCCACTAGTGGGCCTGGTTAAATCCCCAGCATCCCTTTCCAGCACGTACTGTGACACCAATTTTCCCAAATCTGTGCCCAGTAACACATCGGTTGGAATATTTTCAGACACCCCCACCTCCAGCAGACCTCTCCCCGCTCTCCAGTCCAAAAAGACCCGTGCCATTGGCACCGCAGGACGTACCCCACCAAAACCCTTTACTGCTAGAGTCCTGCCAGGAATAAAGTCTGCAGAGCTGACTAACCCTGGACGCACCAAAGTTACTTCCGCCGACGTATTTCTCAAACCCACAGATACCTGAGTCCTGACAATGACTGCTTGCTGGTTTACGTTGGCACTACCTTCCGATCTGGTCACGAACAGGACAGAGGGTGATGCAGAGGAGTGTCCTCCCCCAGCTGTGGATGCAGGCTTCTTCCTCTGCGGGCACGCTGCCCGGAGTTGGTTGACACTGTTACAAATAAAAAAGCGACGGCTCACACTTCTTCCTGGCAAAGAAGGACTTGTTCCCCCCTCCCCAGCAGAGACTGGCAGAGAGGGGGGCGCTGCCGCCGTGATGTCGGGGGGTCGTAATGAGTTGGGCTTCCATCCAGATGATCCTTTGGGGGAACCTCTGCTCCGGTCCACGGACACTCTGTTGGCCGCATGGAAATCGGCCAGCTTGCCAGCTTCCAGGGCTGTCTCGGGTTTCCGATCCAGAAGCCATTCCTGGATCTCAGGTGGGCACAGCTGCACGAACTGCTCCTTGATTAACAGGTCTTCCAGGGCATCTAAGGTGTCAATCTTCAGCCCCCTGACCCATTGTCGAAATAGGGTGGTCAGGTGGGTGGTCAGGTTGTTCACGACTGCAGAATAGCTCTCCGCGGCCCGCTTCTGCAAGGACCTGAACGTTTTGTGATATACCTCTGGCGTGAGGTTGTACCGACTCTGCAATGCGGCTTTAATTGCCTCATAGTCCTGGTTGCTCTCAGCTGGTAATTCTGCAAAGGCTTCGAGCGCTGGACCTTTTAGTCTGGGAGTGAGGTACCTGGCCCATTGCTCCTTGGGCAGCTGGTACTGTCGACAAGTCTTTTCAAAACTTCGCAGGAACACATCCAGGTCCCCATCTTTGTCCAGAGTGGGAAAGTTCTCGGCATGAGGTCTGGGCGCAGAGAGCTCTGCAGCACCCGCAGGGGCAGGAGATAATTGCATTCTGCCTGCATGTGCCAGAGCGAGCTGATGGCGCTCTGCCGCTTCTTGCTCACCCGCCGCCCTGCGCTCCGCAGCTTCCCGCTCACCTTGTCGCACTGCCGGTTGCTTGCTCAGCTTGGCGCTCTGCCGCTTCTCTCTCTTTCTCGGCTCTGCGCTCCTCTCGCTCTTGGTACTGCAGGATGAGCTGGAGCCGCATCTGCGAGTCCGCGGAGTCCACATGTTTTAAAACAGTCTGCAAGTAAATATCCAGGGCAGTATCACCCTTGGGCGAAGCACTTTACACTGTCTTTTCCACTGGACTTGCACTTCCTTCGGCTGGGTCAAGCGTGCTACCCTGCTCTGCTGCGTCCTGGACTGCTTGCCTCACCTCATAATCCTCGAGGGCTTGTAAAAGTTCATATTTCTTCTTGTCCTTCGTCAAAATATTTTTGTCTTTACACAGCTGTTCTAACGTTTTCTTCGACGGCTGTTGATGTGTCATTCTCACTCCAGCCAAATAAAAGATAGAAAAGAAAAACAAAGAAGGGGGAGGGAACTGCTGTGTTTTGTGTAAATTCTAATAAATGCACTGAGTTCTGTTCTGGAAATTGGAAAACCAATTTCTTTAGTATCTGGATTTATGTTGCTTCACAGATCCAGACACTAACCTGATATCCCACGGCTTGCCAGCAGTTGTCACATCCACTACGTGCGCTGCCGCGAAAGATGCTGGGTTAAGCCGCTCACTATCTGTCTATCCTAGACCCAGATAATGACTGCTTGGACCACAATCCACGCGCGTGCTTAGCTAACCATCCCCAGCCACACTTTCTCTCACAACAGGCAAGTAGAGTGCGATGAAGTGATCCACAGGAGTGTAACACAGTACTAGTCTTCTCTTGAATCGGGGAGTGACTACGTCTCCCACAATCCCTGGGCCCACTTTACTATTCTATTAGTTACGCTGCCACCAGTCCTCATGGACACTACGCGCGTCGCAGAAAGAGACGCAGGGCTAAGCAACCGCGCTGTCTGTCTATCCTAGACCCAGACAGCGACTGCGTAGACAACAATCCCCGCTTGCTTACCCAACCGTCCCCAGTGACCGCAACTCGCAATTTCGTAGCTACTCGAACTTAAAACAACAAGCAATACTCCAGTCCCTTAGTTAGCATGGATCTCATCAGCCAGTAGAGATGAGCCAAACACCCCCGTGTTCGGTTCACATTCGAACTCGAACAATTCCAAACTTCGAGTTCGAACGCGAACACGATTTGAACTCAATGCAAGTCAATATGACTCGAACGTTCAAATTTTAGAGTGACCTCCAAGAGGGCATATATGGAAGATATTTGCCATAAAAGGTATATGGGGGTCCGGGTAGTGCCCTGGGGGACAGGAAACAAGGACAAAAAGTTTTAAAAAAGGTTTTTAAAGGAACAGTGAGTTTTCCAGGAAATAAAGGTTAAGAATAAAAACAAAAAATTCCTTCATATATCGTGCCTAGGAGGTCCCCATAACCTGCCCGTGAAGTGGCGGATTTGTAGGATGTATAGAAACATTTAAAAACAAAAAAATGACATTTCAAATAACGGTAAATGTTTTTCCTTTAATCTATTCATAAACAACTGCTTGGGGTGGCAGCCTGTATGAAAAGAGGAGACCTTTTAGGATACACAGAACAAGTTTAGGGATTTTTTGGCTAAATTATGGTGAAACTTATGCAGGCTATGGATGAAAGTAACAATAGGTGCTTTAAAATTGGGCCTTTAGTGTCGGCAACAGTGCGTCACACCGTAACCTCTCTGTGGTATTGTGGAAGAGTGCAGGGTTGGACCCTGCGGTCCAATATTAAAATTATATGAATCTGGTAGAGGCGTCAGTGCACCCAAATATTGTGCCTTTGGTGGCAGCAAGTGTCAAGACCACTACGCGCGCTGCTGCGAAAGACGCCGGTTAAGCCACCCACTATCTGTCTCCGCACACTTCTCTCTTGCAACAGGTACGTAGAGCGCGATACAATGATCCCAGGATTGAAACGCAGTACAAGTCTTCTCTTGAAGCGGGTAATGATTACATCTCCCACAATCCCTGGAATCACTTTCCTATTCTATTAGTTACACTGCCACCAGACCTCATGGACACTACACGCGTCGCAGCGAGAGACGCAGGGCTAAGCAACCACACTGTCACAATCCCTGCCGTCCCCAGCAACCGCAACTAACAATTTTGTATCTACCCGAGCTTAAAACAATCAGCAATACTCCAATCTCTTAGTTAGCGTGGATCTCATCAGCCAGAAGGAGAACTTAAATAAGTTTTATTTATTTATGATATAGAAAAATCACAGTGCATTGTTACAGGAAAAATTATAGCTAGAATAAATCAATTAATTACACACGACACAGCAAATGAAAGAAAGGGATTAAGCACAGAGCGTTACTTACAACAAGCTAATCAGTAAGCTAGCATCGGCGACTCCTGGGGCCTGGAGATAGAAACATGGACAGCATGGACCGATCATCATCATTCGAATGTACCCCGTGTGATCAGCCATAGCACATGGCCAGTTTCAGAATTTATACACTTTCTGGCCCTTCCAAAACACACCCACAAATGGCCCAGCCTCCTGCACTACATATCCCAGAGTTCCCCTCTCCTGAGCACGCTCAGCATGCTTGTCATTACTCTTAATTCCCTGGTCTATAAATCATCTCCCAAAGAACACCTTCTGTGATCAGAGAATGTGATTGCTTCTTTGATATGCGGTTGGGGTGCCGCTCTGTCTGCGTCTTCTCCCTGCCAGGAGCAATTGCTCTTTCTGCCTGCTGGGTAGACCCCAAAGAGGTGTTATCTTTAATTCACACCTTTGATGACTCCAGAGAAAATTGTCACGACCCTGCTTAATTGTTTCCTCCAGCAGACTGGAAACGCAGCCATTGATTTCTTAATCAATGCCAAATGGCCTGGTATCTAAAGATAGGCATAGATATAAATATGCCTATATAATACATATTGCGGTAGATATACCGATAGCTAGACACAGAGAGATGGGTATGTCTACCTGTGACATCTCCCCTTGAAAAAAGAGACGCAAAGAGGGAGGCTCTCACGCTTCTCTTGTGCGTCTTACAATTGGTTCGCCAACGGGCATCTGGCACCTGCACCAGTCGCCAGCGCTATTACAGAGTGGGGAACGCACAGGTGTCCGTGCACTTTGCCCACCAAAGCGTGCACTCCATCTCACAACCGCATCGCAAATTCCCCCATGCAGGCCTTTGGCGACTCCACCATTCTACCCCACCTCTCCCAAACCTGGGGGAGGGGGTCACTCACACTGCACTCACAGCATGGCACCGACTCTGAGAAGCCCCTGTGCTTCTGCAGCCCCTCCTGGTACACCGTTTGGGGGTGCAGCCCGTGTGGCTCACTCTCACCTGGCACCTCAGTCTTGCAGGCAGCCAAACACTCACCAACAGTCGCCTGCTCGGGAGTCATTCTTACAGCAGGGGGTCTGGGGAACCAGGGTGAAGCGCCCTGCTCCCCGGTAAACATCCCCCCTGCATCTGCCAATGGAGTCAGGCATCGCACCTGGCTCTGGGCAGATGGCTGGGAGGTCACAGGGGCCAAACCAGGACCCGCTCCCTCCCCTTCTCTAACTGTCCCCACACCTTCAGACTTTGGGGAACCATACCGTTGGGGCACAGGATTATCCACGCTCACTCTCACCCCGCCCCCCATTGCACCCAGGTTCCCCGCTGGATCATAAAATTTATCAAGCACACCTTGCTTCGTAACCCATGAGCATACAGCCATATGCCACCCTCCTCCACCGGGAGGTTGCTCAGTACCAGTTTCCTGTGGTACTGGGAATTTGGTTGGCTTTTCCCCAGGGCAACACGCGTCCACCCCAGGCCCTTCCTCCTGACCACACAGCATACTCTTGGTGCCACCCGCAGCCTCAGACACACGCGACACGGCCTGGTATACCACAGTATCCTGCCCGTCCAGGATGTTCGCCTCTCCATTCCTTTCACCTGGCACCGCCAACCTGGACGGTTCAGGCACTGGGTAACCCGCTTTCACCCTAGGCCTATCCTTCTGACCACCCAGTATGCCCTCTGCGCCACGCACAGTCTCAGACACCCATGGCACAGGCTGGCACACCGCGGTATCCTGCTCATCCCAGGCCTTACGATGCCCACACTTTCCCTCCAGCACCACCGACCCAGTTGGTTCGACCCTAAAGGAACCTGCCTTGGTCCTTTGTTCTCCCTTCCAACTGCGTGGCATCACTGACACACCTGAGTCTGGTCTAGGCAGGCACCCCACAGTATCCTGCCACCCCTCCCAGGCATTCTGATCCACACCATTCTCATGGGGCACTAAAGTCCTGGTTGGTTTAGGCGCAAGCAAACCCGCAGTCATCCCTTGTCCTCGCTCCCAACCATATGGCGTCACAGACACACCTGAGTCTGGTCTAGGCAGGCACACCACAGTATCCTGCCACCCTTCCCAGTCATTTTTCTGATCCACTCCATCACGCGGCAGAGATGGGCCTTGTGCCCTACTCCCTGCAGACTGCCAGCGGGTACCCACTTCCACCATGGGCACCGCGGCCTCCCCACGCATGGGGTCCGGGGAACCAGCTGACTCAGGTGCAGGCGGGCATTCACTCACCCCTGCCTTTCTTCCCAGTCACACTGCCCCTCATGCTACCACACAACACCTCGGGCACACCTGGCGCAGGCGCAGGCTGACTCACTGCCATCCCTTGCCCTCCTGTCCAGGAATCCTGTTGTGCACCCCCACACACAACCCTCCCCACTGTAGAGCCACTAGTGGGCCTGGGTAAATCCCCAGCATCCCTTTCCAGCACATACTGTGACACCAATTTACCCAAATCCGTGCCCAGTAACACATCAGTAGGAATATTTTAAGATACTCCCACCTCCCGCAGACCTCTCCCCGCTCCCCAGTCCAAATAAACCCGTGCCATCGGCACCGCAGGACATACCCCACCAAAACCCTTTACTGCTAGAGTCCTGCCAGGAATAAAGTCTGCAGGGCTGACTAACCCTGGACGCACCAGAGTTACTTCAGCCGCCGTATCTCTTAAACCCACAGATACCTGAGTCCCGACAATGACTGCTTGCTGGTTTACGTTGGCACTGCCCTCCAATATGGTCACGAACTAGGGATGTGCGTTTCGGTTTTCGGAATTTCGGAATTTTCACGAAATTTCCCGATTCGTGTTTTCGGATGCGGCCGAATTTCCGAAAAAATTTAGATCCGAAAATTTCAGATCCGAAATGTTTTCCGAGCCGAAACGAAATATTTTCGGATTTTTCGAATGGACTTGAAATGTGTCAAACGAGGAGAACAGATGTTCCGAAAAACGAAAATTTTCCGAAAAACGAAAATTTTCTGAAAAACGAAAATTTTGTAAAAACAAAAATATCTGAAAAACGAAAATTTGGTAAAAACGAAAATTTCTGAAAAACGAAAATTTTCGAAAAAACGGAAAGTCGATACAAAAAACGGGCAAAATGACACGAAAAATACGAAAAATGGTCGATATTCCGAAAAATGTGCAATTCCGAAAAACGAAAATTTTCGAAATTACGAAAAGTCGATACAAAAACCGAGCACAGTGACACGAAAATACGAAAAATGGTCGAAATTCCGAAAAAAAATGTACCCGAAAAACGTGCCGAACCGAATCGAATCGAAACCGAAATCGGTCGAAACGGGCCGAATCAAAAAGTTTAAAAATCCGAAAAATCGAACCGAATCGAACCGAAAAAAAAATCGGTGCACAAGCCTATCACGAACAGAACAGAGGGTGATACTGAGGGCTGTCCTCCCCCAGCTGTGGATGCAGGCTTCTTCCTCTGCGGGCACGCTGCTAGGAGATGGTTGACACTGTTACAAATAAAACAGCGACGGCTCACACTTCTTCCAGGCAAAGAAGGACTTGTTCCCCCTCCCCAGCAGAGACTGGCGGAGAGGGGGGCGCTGCCGCCGTGATGTCAGGGGGTCTAGATGAGTTGGGCTTCCACCCAGATGATCCTTTGGGGGAACCTCTGCTCCGGTCCACAGATGCTCTGTTGGCCGCTTGGAAATCAGCCAGCTCACCAGCTTCCAGGGCCGTCTCGGGTTTGTGATCCAGAAGCCATTCCTGGATCTCAGGTGGGCACAGCTGCACGAACTGCTCCTTGATTAACAGGTCTTCCAGGGCATCCAAGGTGTCAATCTTCAGCCCCCTGACCCTTTGAAGAAATAGGGTGGTCAAGTGGCTCACGACTGCAGAGTAGCTCTCCGCGGCCTGCTTTTGCAAGGACCTGAACTTTTTGCAATATACCTCTGGCGTGAGGTTATAACGTCTCTGCAACGCGGCTTTAATCGCCTCATAGTCCTGGTCGCTCTCAGCTGGTAACTCTGCAAAGGCTTCGAGCGCTGGACCTTTTAGTCTGGGAGTGAGGTACCTGGCCCATTGCTCCTTGGGCAGGTGGTACTGTCGACAAGTCTTTTCAAAACTTCACAGGAACACATCCAGGTCCCCATCTTTGTCTAGAGTGGGAAAGTTCTCGGCATGAGGTCTGGGCATAGAGAGCTCTGCAGCGCCTGCAGGGGCAGGAGATAATTGCGTTCTGCCTGCCTGTGCCAGAGCGAGCTGATGTGCCCGTTCGGCTTGGCGCTCTGCCGCTTCTCGCTCACCCACAGCCCTGCGCTCCGCAGCTTCTCGGTTCGGTTGGCGCGCTGCCGCCTCTTGCTCGGCTCTGAGCTCCGCAGCTTCTCGGTCCGCTTGGCGCGCTGCTTCACGTTCAGCATCTGAGAGTCTGCAGAGTCCACATGTTTTAAAACAGTCTGCAAGTAAACATCCAGGGCAGTATCACCCTTGGGCGAAGCACTTGACACTGTCCTTTCCACTGGACTTGCGCTTCCTTCGGCTGGGTCAAGCGTGGTACCCTGCTCTGCTGCGTCCTGGACTGCTTGCCTCGCCTCATAATCCTTGAGGGCTTTCAAAAGTTCATCCTTCTTCTTATCCTTCGTCAAAATATTTTTGTCTTTACATAATTGTTCCAACGTTTTCTTTGACGGTTGTTGCGACATTCTCACTCCAGCCAAATAAAAGATTGAAAAGAAAAACAAAGAAGGGGGACGGGAACTGCTGTGTATTGTGTAAATTCTAATAAATGCACTGAGTTCTGCTCTGGAAATTGGAAAACCAATTTCTTTAGTATCTGGATGTATGTTGCTTCACAGATCCAAATACTAACCTGATATCCCACCGCTTGCCAGCAGTTGTCAAGACCACTACGTGCGCTGCTGCGAAAGACGCCGGGTTAAGCCACCCACTATCTGTCTCCGCACACTTCTCTCTTGCAACAGGTACGTAGAGCGCGATACAATGATCCCAGGATTGAAACGCAGTACAAGTCTTCTCTTGAAGCGGATAATGATTACGTCTCCCACAATCCCTGGGCTCACTTTCCTATTCTATTAGTTACGCTGCCACCAGTCCTCATGGACACTACGCGCGTCGCAGAGAGACGCAGGGCTAAGCAACCGCACTGTCACAATCCCTACAGTCCCCAGCGACCGCAACGCACAATTCCGTATCTACCCGAGCTTAAATCTCCAATCTCTTAGTTAGCGTGGATCTCATCAGCCAGAAGCAGAACTTAAATAAGTTTTATTTATTTATGATATAGAAAAATCACAGTGCATTGTTACAGGAAAAATTATAGATAGAATAAATCAATTAATTACACACGACACAGCAAATTAAAGAAAGGGATTAAGCACAGAGCGTTACTTACAACAAGCTAATCAGTAAGCTAGCATCGGCGACTCCTGGGGCCTGGAGATAGAAACATGGACAGCATGGACCGATCATCATCATTCGAATGTACCCCGTGTGATCAGCCACAGCACATGGCCAGTTTCAGAATTTATACACTTCCTGGTCCTTCCAAAACCCACCCACAAATGGCCCAGACTCCTGCACTACATATCCCAGAGTTCCCCTCTCCTGAGCAAGCTCAGTATGCTTGTCATTACTCTTAATTCCCTGGTCTATCAATCATCTCCCAAAGACCACCTTCTGTGATCAGAGAATGTGATTGCTTCTTTGATATGTGGTTGGGGTGCCGCTCTTTCTGAATCTTCTCCCTGCCAGGTGCAATTGCTCTTTCTGCCTGCTGGGTAGCAAGTGCCTTCACACCGTAAGTAACCCCTCTGTGGTATTGTGGAAGAGTGCAGGGTTGGACCCTGCGGTCCAATATTAAAATGATATGAATATGGTACAGGCGTCAGTGCACCCAAATATTGTTCCTTTGGTGGCAGCAAGGGCCTTCACAACGTACGTAACCCCTCTGTGGTATTGTGGAAGAGTGCAGGGTTGGACCCTGCGGCCCAATATTAAAATGATATGAATCTGGTAATATAGGCGTCAGTGGCAGTGCACCCAAATATTGTGCCTTTGGTGGCAGCAAGTGCCTTCACACCGTAAGTAACCCCTCTGTGGTATTGTGGAAGAGTGCAGGGTTGGACCCTGCGGTCCAATATTAAAATGATATGAATATGGTACAGGCGTCAGTGCACCCAAATATTGTGCCTTTGGTGGCAGCAAGTGCCTTCACACCGTAACCCCTTTGTGGTATTGTGGAAGAGTGCAGTGGTGGAGGTTTTGGGAATGCAGAAGAGATTCCCGATCTATTCAGTTACGTCAGCATCAGGGGATTGATAGCTGCTGATCCAGGACTGATTAATTTTTATAAATGTCAGTCGGTCTACAGAGTCGGTGGATAGACGCACTCTTTTGTCTGTGACAAAACCTCCAGCGGCACTGAACGTCCTTTCAGAAAGCACGCTGGATGAAGGGCAATCTAGTAGCTGCATAGCATATTGGCTACGTTCTGGCCAGTGATCCAATCTCAACACCCAGTAAGCCAGTGGATCATCTGCTGTAACGGTATCCAGGTCTGCCCTTGCCCCTAGGTAGTCCTGCACCATATGGTGAAAACGCTGGCAATGGGTGCCTACATTTGACGTCCCTGGGCGTCGTGGACTAAAATTTTTTAAAAAGGCATCAGTCAAGCGGCCCCGGCCTTCACCGCTCTTCCTCTGATCATCCGCAGCCTCAGAAGCACCTGTGTCATCACTTGGTAACCTACCAGTGCCTGGAAAGGTGTTACACAAGTGGACCGTCCTCCTCAAGTTGTTTCATCCTGTCCTCCCTCTGTGCGGGCAGGATGAGCTCTCCAACTTTACCCTTGTATCGCGGATCAAGAAGGCTTGCCAACCAGTAATGATCCCTCTCCTTGATAGCACGAATCCTGGGGTCCTTTAGCAGGCTTTGCAGGATAAGGGAGCCCATGCAGCGTAGGTTGGAGGTGGCATTAGCTTCCGAGTCTTCCTGGTCAATGAGGATGACCCCATCGTGCACTTCCTCCTCCCAGCCACGTACTAGTCCTTGGGTTTCTGGGCACACAAAACCCTCCCTTGAGGAATCCCCACCTTCAATGCCCCCACTACTTAAATATTCCTCCTCCTCCTCCTGTCTGATCTGAGGACCCGCAGGAAAGCTGTGTGCGTAAAGACTGGGGCCTTGAGAGCTAGGGAAGGCCTCCTCTTTCTCCTGCTGCTCTGCCTCTAGTGCCAGATCTATAATTCCCCGCAGAGTGCGCTCCAGCAGGAACACTAAAGGAATTGTGTCACTGATGCATGCACTGTCCCTGCTCACCATCCTCGTTGCATCCTCAAATGGTGACAGTACAGTGCATGCATCCTTGATTATCAGCCACTGCAGGGGGTGGAAATAAAACAAGTTGACCTGAACCTGTCCTTGTGCCATACTCACACAGGTACTCATTGATGGCCCTCTGCTGCTTGTGCAGACGCTGCAGCATTGCTAATGTCGAGTTCCACCTGGTGGGCATGTCACGGCCATACTAGGCTTACAGAGGAAGAGAGAACAAGGCGTCTTCGTGAGGGATCGTGCCTGTATTGTGGTTTAAAAGGACATTTACGACTTCAATGTCCCACTCGCCCTAGAATGCATGATAAGTCGGAAAACTACCGCACCTAAGGCAGCTGAGGAGACAGGCCTTGGGTGTGACGTTCATGTCTCCTGTCAAAGACACTAGACTCTTGTTACCAGTATCCATGGCTTGGGAGACCAAGACTACGCATACTACCGCTTTTTTGACTCTGGGGCTGCTGGTAATTTCATTGATGTTGAATACGCTTCCTCCATTTCTCTCCCTCTGGTTGTAAGAGAGACACCCTTGGCCGTCGAAGCCATAGATGGTAGGCCGTTATCCTGCCCCAGAATTACTCACGATACTGTTACAGTGGTTCTTACCACTGGTCTCTTGCATAAAGAAGAGATCATATTTCAGGTTATCCATTCACCTTCCAATCCTGTTGTGCTTGGTTTCCCTTGGTTGGTGGAACATAATCCTGTTATTGATTGGGCTAAGGGAGAGATACTGTCTTGGAGTCCTGCTTGTTTTTGGACTTAATACCCATTCAGCATATTGGTGCCCTGAACACACCTACAGCTCCTCCATTGTCTACAGAGGTTCCTGATTGGTATGCCGACCTCAGGGCTGTATTCGATAAAAGAGAGGCAGAGAAACTACCTCCACATAGACCGTATGATTGCGCCATAGATATTCATCCAGGTACCATGCCTCCTCGAGGCAAAGTATATCCTTTATCCATAAAAGAGAACCAAATCATGGAGGAGTACATAAAGGAGAATTTGGAGAGAGGTTTAATCAGACGTTCCTCTTCTCCAGCAGGGGCTGGGTTCTTTTTTATGACTAAAAAAGAAGGAGATTTACGCCCGTGTATCGATTATAGGTGGGTTAACAAGATCACCATCAAGAATGTGTACCCTATCCCTCTTATATCAGAACTGTTCGACGGGTTAAGGGGATCAGCAATATACACAAAACTCGATTTGAGAGGGGCTTACAACCTGATACGTATAAAAGATGGGCATGAGTGGAAAACAGCATTTAACACCAGGAGTGGGCATTATGAATATCTGGTCATGCCGTTCGGTCTCTGTAATGCTCCAGCTGTATTCCAAGATTTCATTAATGATGTGCTCAGAGATTTTTTGCAATCCTTTGTTATCGTATACTTAGACGATATACTGGTTTACTCTCCTGATCTGAAAACCCACCATGAACATGTCAGACAGGTATTAGCAAAATTACTAGACAATGGTCTTTATTGCAAACTGGAGAAGTGTTTATTCGACATTACTACTGTAAAATTTCTTGGGTACATTATCACTCCAGAAGGTTTTGCGATGGATCCTTCCAAACTCACGGCCATCTCAGAATGGCCTCTCCCTCAAGGCCTCAAAGCCATACAGAGGTTTCTGGGGTTTTCCAACTATTATAGGAGATTTATCAAGAATTATTCTGCTGTAGCTTCTCCTATCATTAATATGACACGTAAAGGTCTGAAGAACCAGGTCTGGTCTTCACAATCCAAACAGGCATTCGAAGCTCTCAAACAGGCTTTCACTTCCGCTCCCGTGTTACGGCATCCTGATCCCAGAATTCCATTTGTTCTTGAGGTTGATGATTCCGAGATAGGCATTGGGGCTGTCCTATCTCAAAGAGAGTCTCCAGGGAAGCCTCTACATCCTTGTGGGTTCTTTTCAAGAAAATTATTACCAGCAGAATGCAATTATGATATCGGTAACAGAGAATTGCTCGCTATTTTGTCTGCCCTGTCAGAGTGGAGACATTTGTTGGAAGGTACTCTTGACCCTTTGTTGATAATCACTGATCATAAGAACCTTACGGTACATCGGGGATGCTAAACGTCTGAACTCGAGACAGGCCAGGTGGTCATTACTACTGTCTCGGTTTAATTTTGTGTTGACTTACAGACCAGATGACCGCAATGTAAAGGCTGATGCCTTATCTCGTCAATATGACCCGTATGAATCAAATACACAAGACCACAATCCTATAGTTCCTCCTGAACGTATTGTGGCTTCCACGGTCTTGTCGGTTTCCTCGCCTTTTCTTTTTCAAAATTTTTTTTTTTTATTTGGTGAAAAGGTCAGCAGGACATAAACGATAAATGGCCTCGCAGGGCCACATTAAGTCATCGTGAAAGCAAGAAGGTTGGCCACGCAGGGCCACAGCTTGTTAACTGCACATGCATAAGAAAAAGTCATCAGGAATCTTAAGTTGACAAATGACAGTGCGCATAAGAAGTATTATAATCAGCGAAAATCATCTACTACAGAAAACAATAAATATCCCCAGAAAGGGGGGTCTCAGCGAGAAAATAGGAAACAAGAGGGGAAGGGTAGCACAAAAATCTGGATAATCCCCGGCCGGGGATCATCAGCAACAAAGTGATCAAGGATCTTTATAAAAGGGGGAAGGGATCATAAAATATAAAAAAATAAAAAAAAAGGATGAGGAAGTGGAGTAAGGTGGGGAAAAATATGGCAAAAGACCAAGAATGTGCCGACCCTGGCAGAATCCCGGGTGGCCGAAGCCCACAGGAGAAGGCTATGAGGGGGTGAAAGGCACTAGGCCTGGGCACCTGGGGAGGTAAGCTACGTCCCTCAGGATATCCCGAAAAAACGGCAACTAAACAAAAATGGGGGGGGAGAGAAAAAAAAAGGAAAAGGGGGAGGGGTGAGGCAACAGGGAAAACAACATGTGATCATACAATTATGCAGAAATTGAGGGCCGCACGTAGTCAGCTATAGTGGCACCCCTTAAAGAAAATAAACAAAGATAGATAAGATCAAAGACATCTAGGGGTTAATAAAATCATCCTCAATGAGGGGGGTCTCTTCGAAAAACAAAAGCAAAAAAGGAACAAAAAACAAAAAAGAAAGTCTCTGCGTGTGGGCAAACAAAGTTCAAAAGAAGCATCGTCTGAAAAAGAAAAGTGTCGAGAGAGCACGGCAAAAACACCTCAATCACCGCTGCTGTTGTCATCAACCTGTGTCTCTGAATGGTGGCGGGTCCAGAACAGGCAGAGCGAAGCCGAGTAGGCCAGGCCACGCGGCGACAGGTAGCGCCGACACAGCAAAAGGTGCAGCATCCTCAGGAAGAGGAGCCGCAACCAGTAGCAATGCAAACAATGGAGAAAGAGGCCCCAACCGCGGCAACCTCCCGGTCAACTCGGGGGGGGGCACTCCTCCTTCCTCTGACCTCGATCCAGCGATCCATCCAGCGCCACACCGCCCAGCCGCTCGGGCACAGCAGACGCACCGGGACCACACCTCGGCGACCTCTCCAGCTCCTGCAAGGTATGCCGCTTCTGCCGCGGCTCTTGGGCACCCCTCTCGTCGCAGGCCTCCTCCATTGTCTCACCGCCAGTCGCAACCTCTGCCTCTCAAATCTCCTCTCGCATGGCGCCGGTCAGGGAATCCGTACTCCTGCAGCCCTTCAGAACCGCCAGGAAGCACCGCATGTCACCCCGCGTTAGCGGGCGATCGTCGTCGACTGTCGCCAGTAGTAGGCTCTCGAGGCCCATAAAAGCCGCCTCCAGCCCGGTCCTCGGGGCATCCGATGGGTAGTCCACTTGCCACCTCATATGGCCACCGCCACTCCCCTCCACGGAGCCCGCCGGGAGACGGGGGCCCTCCGTCTCCCCACCACGAAGAGTGTGTCAGGGCCAGTAGAGGAGTCACCGCATGGGTCCAGGTTCCTAGGTGGTCTTTGGGTGGATTCTCAGGCTCAGAATCACGCCGGGCAGCAGGCCTCAAGATGGCCGCCGGCACCATTCCACACGCACAAGTCGGCTGTCTCCTGTCCGGGGGGGGACAGAACGGGCCCCGGACAACTCTCCTCCGGTGGCCAGCTGCCCTGGGTCCCCGGGGGGAAAAAATTCGGCAGTAAAAGACAGCTAGGGAGCCCATTAAGAGGAGGACGGATCGGAGCTCCAGAGACGCACGTCTTCTATCTTCCATAGCCAGCCACGCCCCCCTTCCTCGCCTTTTCTGGAAAGCCTCCAAGCAGCTCAAATGGGGGCTCCACCTAACAAGCCTCCAGATATGTTGTTTGTGCCTGAAAAGGAAAGACAAGAATTACTCATAATGTTTCATGATTCAAAACCAGCAGGTCATCCTGGTATTACTAAGACTCTTACCAGTATCTCCAGACAGTTCTGGTGGCCCACCATGTGACAGGACGTACGTCTGTTTGTTTTGGCTTGTCAAGTCTGTGCCAGAAGCAAAACCAGTAAAACCTTGCCTGTCGGTCTATTGCAGCCTTTACCCATTCCTAATAGGCCTTGGTCTCATCTATCCATGGATTTTATTGTGGACTTGCCGAAGTCCAAGGGTCATACTGTGGTTCTGACAGTTGTAGACCGCTTCTCCAAAATGGCTCATTTTGTTCCTTTACCTAAGCTTCCTACAGCCAAAGAACTGGCAGTCGTCTTTGCTAGAGAGATTGTACGAATACATGGGGTTCCGTCTGAAATAGTCTCTGACAGAGGAGCTCAGTTCGTCTCTCGTTTCTGGAGGGATTTCTGTGCTGAGATGGGGGTGCGAATGGCCTTCTCTTCAGCATACCATCCACAAACCAATGGGGCAGCAGAGAGTGCAAATCAGGGTCTCCAGCAGTACATACGTTGCTTTACCACACAACAACAAGACAATTGGTCGGAGTTGTTGCCCTGGGCTGAGTATGCACGTAATAACGCCGTTAACGAGACCACTGGCCACTCTCCTTTTTCAGCTATCTATGGTTTTTTCCCTCCGGCTCTACCGCTTCAGTTTGCTGAACAGGCCATCCCGGCTCTCGATGAACATCTCACACAACTACAGGATATTTGGAGACAGATTCGCAAAAACATGGAGCGCAATGTTGCTGTCCAGAAACGCAAGGCTGACAGGCATAGGTTACAAGCTCCTTCCTACAACGTGGGGGATAGAGTTTGGTTGTCCACTAGGAATGTGAAGTTGCGGGTGCCTTCTATGAAAATGGCACCTCGGTTTATCGGTCCATACAAGATAATTCGCCGCGTTAACCCTGTGGCTTATGCTCTTGCCCTTCCTAGACATCTTCGCTTGCACGTCTTCCACACCTCCCTACTGAAGACTTTGTTGTGTAACAGGTACACGTGGGTCGTTCCTCCTCCTCCACCTGTTCAGGTTGATGGAGAGACAGACTATGAGGTTAGGAAAGTTCTGGATTCTAGGCTGTTCAGGGGTGCTCTGCAGTACCTGGTCGATTGGGTGGGTTATGGTCCGGAGGACCGGTCCTGGATTCCGGCTTCCAACATGTCTGCCTCTAGGTTGGTCAGGGCGTTCCATGCCTTGCACCCCGATCGCCCTGGTGGTCGTCCTGCCACTCGCCCCGGTGGTCGTCCTGCCACTTGTCCTGTTGGTCGTCCGGTGGCCTCCCGTGGAGAGGGGGTACTGTAACGTTGGGGGCTTCCAGCCTTTCCAGTGTGCTTGAAGGCAGCATGTCTGATGCTGCTCGCTCACCAACACCCGGTTTAAATTGAAACAGGCAGGGAGGTGGCTGCATGAGGCGCGGCTTGAGAGGGGGGCGCGGTCTGGTGAAGGTCTTTTAAAAACCAACAGTTCCTTCTATGCAGTGCCAGATCGTGGTTATCCATACCTGAGCTCCTTGTACCTGAATCCTCTCGTGATTTAACCTGTTATTGACATCTGCTTGTTTTCTGACTATTCTGCCTTCTGTTGCCCTAGACTATTTTCCTTGTACTACGCTTCTTCACTGATATCGACCCGGCTATTTCATTTGACTATTCTATACTCTGTATTCCTGATTCTGGCTCGTCTGACTACCCCCGTGTTGCTGACCTGGTTTTGTATTACGACATTGTCTTTGATTAACCCTTTCTGTCTAGCTAGTATACCTGGCCAAGTCTAAGGACCAGACAGTTAGGGATTCTTCTACAGCTACCCTGTTGTTAGCTTTTGGGCTGTGTGGAGTGTTGGGCTTTAAGGACTGCATGGTGGGATCCGGGAACCGTGACAATATGTCGCCTCAAGCACGTGGTACCCAAGCGTGGGATGTCTTTCCCACGCTTGATCCTCATCTGACATAGATTACAAATAGCAACGGTGGGGTCTGCTGCACATTTCTTTTTTTTTTTTTTTAAACTTTATTTTTGAATTGACAAACTCAGTTCATAGTGCAATATGCATATTCACATTCCCACTTAGGAAGACATCTCTCCCATCCCAGAGTCGACAAGAGAAGCCACGATATATTTACACATTAAGCCGATGGTAACACCTCAAAAAATTCTGAAAGTTCTAGGAGTGTTTTAGTGTTAGGTCTTAAGGGAGGGGACGATAGGGATCTAGTCAGGTACCAGTTAGTATATTCAAAATCTCTTTTTAGTTTTGCAACGACATTTTCCGGCAGAGATTACATAAAATGCTCCCATTTTTCGAAAAACTGTTGTACTTTATCGTCTTTATGCAGAGCAGTCTCCACCCAATCATGTTGAAAAATAGCATAAAAGCGGGAATAAAACATAGAAAATGTGGGGGGAGAGGTGGCAATCCAGTTCCCCAAAATGGCCTTTTTAGCTACTGCGGATAGCTCTCCTAATAGGGCCCTCTGATTCCTGCCCAGTCCACGTCTTTCGCTGTCGGAGAGGAGGTTAAACAACGCCCAGTCTGGGGTGGTAGGTACTTTTATATTTAGGATCCGAACACCGAATCTCCGTATGGAGTTCCAAAAGTTTGACACTAATGGGCAGGACCATAAGCAGTGAAAGAGATCCGCGTTAGCATGCATGCATTTGAGGCATTGGCCAGAGCTGAGGGGTGTTAGACGGGCCAATCTATCCGGGGCTATATAGGCGCCATGTAATAATTTCAAAAACATTTCGTCATATTGAGCCGAGGGGATCTGTTTACGTAAATTATTAGTGGCCGAGATTAAGGTAAAGGGTGATTGTTTGGGAAGCTGAACACACCAGGCTGCTAAACCCATGGTCGCTACCGACCAATCAAATTGAGGCCGAAGCAGAGCGCAAAATGATGCGGTAGACGGACCCAAAGACGCCTGAGTATCAAGGGGATTGGAAAAGTCCTGTGGTTTTAAGGTATTTAACTGTGTTGATACAAATGCCGATAGCTGCATATAATATACCGAGTGAAGGGGGGCAGGGGCCGCCAGTACACACAAATCTCTATAGGAGATAAGGGAGTGAGCTGGTCCCGACAACAGATGACCTATTTGAGTTAGACCTTTAGTCGCCAAGACCCGAAATGCAGAGGCCGCTGAGCCAGATTGGAAAGCAGGGTTACGTAGTAATGGTTGGAAAATCAAAGATGTCCAGGACAAGCCCCGCAGTTTATGTGCTCGATACCACGCCTCCCGTCCTGTAAAAAGCAAGGGATTAGATCTCTGGGTTGGAGGGATCCTAGACAGGGGGGTGTGAAGGAAAGCCAATGGGGATAGTGGGAAAGACATGGCTCGATCCAAGGCACAATCCGTGTACCTAGATGAGTCCGCGATCCAATCCGCCACTATTCGGTACAGTGCTGCAATATTATAGGAATACATGTCTGGTAAATTCAATCCTCCCATAGTATAGGGAAGCTGAAGTTTGCGTAGTGATATGCGTGGTTTTCCCCCGCTCCAAATGAATCTGGTAAACAGAGCATGAATTTGTGCTATATCCTTACGTTTGAGGAGTAGAGGGAGCATTTGTATCGGGTATAGGAGACGTGGGAATGCGACCTTTTTTATAAGACTGCACCTCCCCAAGTAAGACAACGGAAGTTTTGCCCAGGAGGCTAACTGGTTCTTAAGTTGAGACAGGAGTGGAGGTATGATAACCTCGTATAATCTTGCGATATTTGTCGGTAGTAACAGCCCATAATATTTAAAAGTCCCCGTTTGACACCAGCGAAAAGGACTGCGCTGCCCTATCGAGCTTCCGCAATCCGTACCCAACGGTATCGCTAATGTTTTATCATAGTTAATCTTAAATCCCGATGCTAGGTGAAATTCTTCCAAATATGTCAAAAGGGTTGGGAGTGCCTTGTCGGGGTGGGACAGAAAGAGGAGCAAATCGTCTGCAAAAGCCACTATGCGGACCTCCTGGGAACCTATGCGTATCCCGCTAAGATCCGGGCATGTTTGGAAAATCCGTAAAAGTGGTTCTAAAGCTAGATTAAATAATAGAGGGGAAAGTGGGCAACCCTGACGTGTGCCCCGTTCCAGTATGAAAGGGGTGGAATTAAGGCCATTAGTCGTGATCGTAGCGGAAGGATTATCATATAAAGCATTAAACAAATTAAGTATTGGACACCAAAGGAGTGATATTTCAAGAATCGTCGTAGATAGGACCATGATATGCGGTCAAAAGCCTTATCGGCATCGCAGCTAAGGAGTAAATCCGACGAGTGAGTGCGGCTATTTGACGACCAGATAGCAGTCAGGGCTTTTCTGACATTTTGCGTGGAGTGGCGGCCTGTCAAGAACCCTGTTTGAGCGGGGGAGATTAACTGAGTGAGCGGGCCTGCAGACGCCTAGCCATTATGGCCGATAATAGTTTCAAATCAGTATTTAATAGGGAAATTGGGCGATAGGACGTTATTAGTAAAGGATCTTTATCTGGTTTAGGAATCATTATCATCCGAGACGCATTAAAGGAAGGTGGCGGGGCTTTTCCCTGTAGTATATCGTTGAACAAGGACGTGAGGTGGGGGACAAGATGGCCCTCAAGTAATTTATAATATTCTGCAGAGAAGCCATCCGGGCCGGGGGTTTTATTGGAACGGAGGTGAGAAATTGCTGTTGTGATGTCACTGGAGCTAATTGGAGCATTTAGTTTATCTCTTGTCTCAGGATCTAGTTCCGGCATTCCTGCTGTTACAAAAAATTTAGCCTGGACTTT
This sequence comes from Leptobrachium leishanense, assembly GCA_009667805.1. Taxonomy (NCBI): domain Eukaryota; kingdom Metazoa; phylum Chordata; class Amphibia; order Anura; family Megophryidae; genus Leptobrachium; species Leptobrachium leishanense. Next base: position 1,971,880 of record CM019069.1, on the reverse strand, counting down.
CCACTCATCAAGTTCAGCTTTATAGAATGTCTCAAAATAGTCACGGAAAAACCTATTGATGTCTGATGGGTCAGTTAACATTTCACCCGTGGGGGTCTTAATTCTAGTTATTGCCGGGACTGACGGGTGTTGCAATTTCAGTAGATTGGCCAGTGCTGCACATTTCTTAAAGAACTCCCAGACAGCAGACTTCCTGTATATGTGCTTTGAGACAACAGCACTCTGCACCTGAGCAGCTGTGACTTCTGATGCCTTGGACTGGCTACGGTTGGTTATAGAGGACGTTCTGCCTCATTTTTGTTGTGCCTCCTCCTCCTCCCTTGACTCCTCTGTTCGATCAGGCACCCAAGTGGAGTCAGTGACCTCATCATCGTCATCACCCCCTATCTCCTCGTCACTGGAGCCAACTTGGCAGTATGCTGCAGCTGCTGGGGCAACAGCAACATGAGTGCCAGTTATTTGTGTGTCACTGGCACCCCCTTCCTCTAGGTTGATTATACTCCCTTCCTCAACCTCAGAGTTTGAATCAGAGCAATGTAGTTGCTGCGCATCCTCAAGCAGCATGTCACTGTCATTGTAGTCAAACAATTCAGCTGACTCCTCCGTGTATGTTGGTGAGGCTACGGCAGGAGTAGCTGTGGACATGGAGGCTGCATTAGATGCTTTGGCAGCTGAGGTGGACTGTAAACCACTACGTCTGGCTGGCAGAGGACTCGGAGGATGAGGATAGCCTGGTTAGCCAATCCACGAAATCTTCTGTATGTTGCTGCTGCTTAAGACGGCCAACACCAGTTAGAAAGGACAAGCGTGCCCCTGCAGAGGATGGACCACGTCCACGACGACCAGAGGCACAGCCTCCCGACGAAGAGGCTGATTGCCCTCTAATCTGTGTCTGGGAGCGTCTGCCTGTCCTTTTTGGTCTTTCTGACATGGTGAGTGATATATAGATTAAAGATATACAGAACTCTGATTCAACTCTGTTATAAAAATTGGAGATATGCAGAACTCTGATTCAACTGTGTTATCTAGATTAAAGATTTCCAGAACTCTGGTATAACTAGGTGAGATACCCTGATAGCTGGCCGCCAGTGACAAAACATAGATTAAAATTTGTAGAAATCTGCTACAAGTCTGTGAGACCCCCTGATAGGACCCACCGATAGCTGGCAACAGTGACAAGACACAGATTACAATTCCCAGAAACCACCTATAAATCAGTGAGACCCCCTGATGGGTGGCAGTGACAAGACACAGATTACAATTCCCAGATATATTGTAGAAGTAAGACCCCCACAATAGCTGCTGGCAGTAAGAACACACAGATTACAACAATTATTATTATTATTATTATTATTCTTTATTTATAAAGCGCCAGCATATTCCGCAGCGCTGTACAATAGGCACAGTATAGACAGGGTTACAATACATTGAACAACATTTGACAAACAGTACAGGAGGAGATGAGGGCCCTATTCGAGTAGGAACTCACAATCTAGGAGGGTTGGGGTTGGAAACAGGAGGAGAGGACTGTAAGGTGAGAGTGATTGATGGTTGTGTCAGTGAGTTGGGTGGTCGGCTTCCCTAAATTGGAATGTTTTAAGGGAGCGTTTGTGTGACGGTTGGCCTGACCTGACATGGCACAGAAGGGGTGTGAGCTACTTGAGCAGTTAACAGACATGACTGAATAAACAAAAACAAGGGATTTATTTACAACAGCAAAGTAAATAAACAGCAAGGATCAAGAAAAACACACATGAAACTAAAGACCTGAGCACTAGAAATAAACTAAAATACTGAGATACAAATACCAAAACATAGAACCAGATCAGAACGAAATGCATGAAACAGATAGCTAATCAAAAAGCAACAACATGAGAGGGCTAAATACTAGAGCAACATAAGCAAGAACATAAACCGGATTTAAACTAGAGAAAACATGAATATTAGACATGAACATGAACCAAGAACATAGACCTGAATATAGACAGAAGAACTAAGAAAGAATATATTAAATGCAAACATCACCTAAGCAAGACAGACCTGAACATGAATGCATGAGCTGAGTACACTGAAGCAGGATCAGGATCAGGATCAGAATGAAGCTAGAATCACAGTGAGGCTAGAATCAAGACTAGGAATAGAGAACAAACTGAGAACATGGATCAGACTGAGAACAAGGATAAACTGGAGGCTAGGATCAGAGTGAATACCAAAATGAGGCAACGCCCTTCTTAGGGCGATGCCTGCTTATATACAGAGTCCACTTAAACAATTGAGTCCAGGTGAGGTCCAGGCTTGAACGTGAACCAAAGGTCCAGAACTTGGATGCAATATCCATAGAAGCCAGAGGGGGCGCCAGAGACCCAGGACGTGACAGTTTGAAGGAAGAGAAGTTAGGGGAAAGTCTGACAGTACGAGGGAGAGCGTTCCAGAGAGTGGGGGCTGCGCGTGAGAAATCCTGCAGTCTATCATGGGAAGAGGTGATGCGGGGAGAAGCTAGGCGCAGGTCACTGTTTGACCTTAGGGAGCGGGCTGGGGTGTATTTGGTGATTAGTGAGGACAGGTAGTGGGGCGCTGAGTTAGTGAGGGTTTTGTAGGTAAGGATAAGGATTTTGAACTTAATTCTGCAGTGGATGGGGAGCCAGTGAAGGGACTCGCAGAGGGGAGGGGCAGAGACAGAGCGGCGGGTGAGGTGAATTAGCCTGGCGGAGGCGTTCAGGATGGATTGTAGGGGGGAGAGGCGGGACAGAGGGAGGCCAGATAAGAGATTATTGCAATAGTCGAGTCGGGAGATTACCAGGGCGTGTATGAGTTGTTTTGTGGTGACAGCGGTAAGAAATGGCTGAATTCTGGAAATATTACGCAGTTGGTATCGGCAGGAGGAGGAAAGAGACTTGATGTGGGGGATGAAGGAAAGAGCAGAGTCAAGTGTAACTCCAAGACAGCGAACTTGGTTTGATGGGGAGATGGTGATACCCTCCACCGTGATAGAGAAGTCAGGAGGTGGGGAGGCATTGGAGGGAGGAATAAGTAGGAGCTCAGTCTTTGACATGTTGATCTTTAGGTGGTGGGAGGCCATCCAGGAGGAGATGCCAGATAAACAGTCACTGACTTTTGAAAGGACAGGGGGAGAGAGATCAGGGGTAGAGAGGTAGATCTGAGTGTCATCAGCGTAGAGGTGGTAATTAAAGCCAAAGCTGTTGATGATTTTGCCCAGGGAGGAGGTGTAGATGGAAAAGAGCAGAGGACCAAGGACAGAGCCTTGAGGTACACCAACAGATAGAGGCAATGAAGAGGAGGAGTTACCAGCAAAGGACACACAGAAGGACCTGTTGGATAAATAGGAGTCAACCCAAGCAAGTGCAGTGTCACCGAGACCCAGAGAGTTGAGGGTCTGTAGAAGGAGGGGGTGGTCAACAGTGTCAAAAGCAGCCGAGAGGTCAAGCAGGATGAGAATAGAATAGTGCCCGTGTTTTTTAGCAGTTAGGAGGTCGTTGGTGACTTTGGTGAGGGCAGTTTCAGTTGAGTGTAAGGGACGGAAGCCAGATTGCAGGGGGTCAAGTAGGGAATTGGAGGACAGGAAGAGGGAGAGGCGATTGAAGACTAGTTTTTCGAAGAGCTTTGATGTGAAGGGAAGCAGGGATACAGGGCGGTAGTTGGATGGAGAGTTGGGATCGAGGGATGGTTTCTTTAGTAAAGGGGTAACTAGCGCGTGTTTGAAGGCGGATGGAAAGGAGCCAATGGAGAGAGATAGGTTGAAGATGTGTGTGAGAGCAGGGGTGAGGGAGGAGGAGAGGGGAGGAATTAGATGTGAGGGAATGGGGTCGAGCGGGCACGTGGTGAGATGTGAGGAGGACAATAAGGAATTGACTTTCTCCTCAGTGGCTGGGAGGAAGCGGCAGAGGGTGACAGAGGGGACCTCTGGGAGTGGAGGTGGCAGATAACTATCTTGTGTTGGGATGTTGCTACTGATAGTTAGAGTTTTACTGAGGTCTTGAGCGCTGAAGGCAGCTGAGGGGGGAGGTGCAGGTGGGTAGAGGAGGGTGTCCCAGATATCTTGTAGAAGTGAGACCCCCCAATAGCTGCTGGCAGTGAGAACACACAGATTACAACAATTCCCAGATATCTTGTAGAAGTGAGACCCCCACAATAGCTGCTAGCAGTGAGAACACACAGATTACAACAATTCCCAGATATCTTGTACAAGTGAAACCCCCCAATAGCTGCTGGCAGTGAGAAGACACACTAACAGAACAATCTCCTCTCAAAAAACACGTGCTGGGGCTGCGAGGGACGCCTTATATAGTGTGCTGCGGGACTTAGCTCTGTGAGCCCATGATTGGGCAAAATTTGCCCAATCAGGACTCTGAGACGTGATTGGCATAGTCTTGCACCTGTCTTGCACCTGACCTGTGGTCAGGTGCAAGGCTGCAGCCAATTACAAGTTTCAGGCTAGTGGAAGAGTGCATTGTGGTCTATTGTGGGCGAACTCGAAACGAACACGTGGAAATGTTCGAACACGGCCGATGTCCGATGCAAACTCCGAACAGATCGAACCGAACAGCTCATCCCTATCAGCCAGAGCAGAGCTTAAATAAATTATATTTATTTATGATATAGAAAAAGCACAGTGCATTGCTTACAAAAATTATAGATAGAATAAATAGGTAGTTACACACTAAACAGCAAATAAAAGAAAAAGATTAAACACAGAGCATTACTTACAACAACCTAATCAGTAAGCTAGCATCGGCGACTCCTGGGGCCTAGAGATAGAAACATGGACAGCATGGACAGATCATCATTTTTTGAATGTACCCTTGTGATCAGCAGCAAGCACATGGCAAGCTTCAGAATTTATACGCTTCTTGGTCCTTCCAAAACCCACCCACAAATGGCCCAGCCTCCTGCACTACATATCCCAGAATTCCCCGGTCGTGAACACGCTCAGTACACTTCGTCATTAATCTTAATTCCCTGGTCTATCAATCATCTCCCAAAGACCACCACTAGTGATCAAAGGCTGTGATTGCTTCTTTGATACGCGGTTGGGGTGCCGCTCCGGCTGTGTCTTCTCCCTGCCATGAGCAATTGCCCCTCCTGTCTGCTGGGTTGAACCCAAAGGGTGTTATCTTTAATTCACACCGTGATGACTTCAGAGAAAATTGTCACAGACCTGTTTAATTGCTTCCTTCCAGCAGGCTGGAAACGCAGACATTGATTTATTTATTTATTTATAAAGGATTTTACCAGGAAGGATACATTGAGATTTCTCTCGTTTTCAAGTATGTCCTGGGTTCAAGAACATTGAAGTGTTACAGTTACAGAAATACAAAGTAATACAATGTAAGATATTAACAACACAAATATACAGATTAACAGAAAATAAATATGTAGGAAATAGTCATTATGTTACATGTTTCTTAGGCTAGCTGCGCAAAATGGCCTGGTATCTATAGATAGCCATAGATATATATGCCTATATAATACATATCGCGGTAGATATACAGATAGCTAGACACAGAGCGATAGGTATGACTACCTGTGACACTCTGTATCCGCCACTAGAGGGAGCAGCTTGTGCCTGTCATACTCTGTATTTGCCAATAGAGGGAGCAGCTTGTGTCTGTCATACTCTGTATCCGCCTCTAGAGGGAACAGCTTGTGCCTATCATACTCTGTATCCGCCAATAGAGGGAGCAGCTTGTGCCTGTCATAGTCTGTATCTGCCACTAGAGGGAGCAGCTTGTGCTTGTCATACTCTGTATCCGCCACTAGAGGGAGCAGCTTGTGCCTGTCGTACTCTGTATCCACCACTAGAGGGAGTAGCTTGTGCCTGTAATACTCTGTATCCGCCACTAGAGGGGGCAGCTTGTGCCTGTCATACTCTGTATCCGCCACTAGAGGGAACAGCTTGTGCCTGTCATACTCTGTATCTGCCACTAGAGGAAGCAGATTGTGCCGGTCATACTCTGTATCTGCCACTAGAGGGAGCAGCTTGTGCCTGTCATACTCTGTATCTGCCACTAGAGGGAGCAGAGGGAGCTGCCTGGTCCTCTTCCTGGCAATCAGAAGCCAGCCTCCAATGCAGGCAGTTTTTTGAATGGCTTGGACCAATGGTGCTTTCCCATTGGTCCAAGCTATTCTATTGCTCTGTCAGAGCCTCTCTGAGGCTCGGAGGAGCAGTGTCAGGAAGTAGGCAGTGCGCTTGTGTTCTATTTGAACAGACACGCAGCTGCAGACTTCTTGAAGCAGCTTACGCGATTAGCGTAGCAGGGAAGCATACTACCACTAAGCAAATTGCGTAGGCTGTAAAAAGAAGAGGACAGAGCCGATGGTGGGGAAGTGTGGAGCAGGTGAGTTTAATTAATTTAATGAATAATTGAAGGTGAGCCTCTGGATGCCTACCATGTCTGCATGTCCCTGCATCACAGATAGAAACATAGAAACATAGAAACATAGAAAAATGTCGGCAGATAAGAACCTTTCGGCCCATCTAGTCTGCCCAATTACATGGATACTTTACCTGGATTTATCTTTTGTTTAGGATAGCCTTATGCCTATCCCATGCTTGCTTAAATTCAATTACTGTTTTGGCCTCTACCACTTCTACTGGAAGACTGTTCCATGTATCCACCACCCTCTCAGTAAAATAATGCTTCCTGATGTTACTTTTAAACCTTTGCCCCTCTAATCTAAGACTATGTCCTCTTGTTTTGCTATTTTGTTTCCTTTTAAATATACTCCCTTCCTCTACCTTGTGGATTCCCTTTACGTATTTAAATGTTTCTATCATATCTCCTCTGTCTCGTCTTTTTTCCAAGCTGTACATGTTAAGATCATTAAGCCTTTCCTGGTAACTTTTCTCCTTCAAGCCGTACACCATTTTAGTAGCCCTTCTCTGAACTCTCTCTAGAGGTCTATATCCTTCTGGAGATACGGTCTCCAGTACTGCACACAGTACTCCAAGTGAGGTCTCACCAGTGCTCTGTACAGTGGCATGAGCACTTCCCTTTTCCTACTGCTAATACCTCTCCCTACACAACCAAGCATTCTGCTAGCATTTCCTGCTGCTCTATTACATTGACTACTTACCCTTAGATCCTCTGAAATAATGACCCCTAAATCCCTTTCCTCAGATGTTGAGGTTAGGACTGTATCAAATATTCTATATTCAGCCCTTGGTTTTTACGTCCCAGGTGCATTATCTTGCACTTATCCACATTAAAACTCAATTGCCACAACTCCGACCATTTTTTTAGTTTACCTAAATCATTTGTCATTTGGCTGATCCCTCCAGGAACGTCAACCCTGTTGCAAATCTTTGTGTCATCAGCAAAAAGACATACTTTTCCATTAATACCTTCTGCAATATCACTAATAAAAATATTAAAGAGAATGGGTCCAAGTACTGACCCCTGAGGTACCCCACTGGTAACAAGACCTTGTGCCGAATAAACTCCATTTACCACAACCCTCTGTTGTCTGTCACTCAGCCACTGCCTAATCCAGTCAACAATATTGGAATCTAAACTCAAAGATTGCAATTTATTGATAAGCCTTCTATGCGGAACAGTATCAAAAGCCTTACTGAAATCTAAATAAGCAATGTCTAGTGCACCACCTGTGTCTATTATTTTTGTTACCCAATCAAAAAAATCAATAAGATTAGTTTGGCATGATCTCCCTGAGGTAAACCCATGTTGTTTCTGATCCTGTAATCTATGTGTTTTTAGATGTTCAAAATCCTTTCCTTTAACATGGTTTCCATTAATTTCCCCACTACTGACGTAAGACTAACTGGCCTATAGTTCCCCGATTCCTCCTACTACCCTTCTTGTAAATGGGCACAACATTTGCTAATTTCCAGTCTTCTGGGACGACTCCCGTTAACAAGGATTGGTTAAATAAATCTGTTAACGGTTTTGCTATTACATCACTGAGCTCTTTTAATAATTTAGGGTGGATCCCATCAGGCCCCATTGACTTATTTGTCTTTACTTTAGACAGCTGCTGTAGAACCTCCTCCTCTGTAAACTGATATGTAAATGTCTCTTTAGTGTTCTCTCCTAACTGAGGTCCCTTTCCTTCCTTTTCTTCTGCAAAGACTGAACAAAAATATTCATTGAGGCAGTCAGCGAGACTTTTATCCTCTTCTACATACCTTCCTTCCTTTGTTTTTAATCTAACTAATCCTTGTTTTACTTTCTTTTCTCGTTTATGTATCTAAAAAATGTTTTGTCCCCCTTTTTTACTGACTGAGCTATTTTCTCTTCTGCATGTGCTTTGGAAGCTCTTATAAATTGCTTTGCCTCTTTCTGCCTAATCTTATAGGTTTGCCTATCTTCTTCACTCTGAGTTGTTTTATAATTATTGAATGCTGTCTTTTTGTTCTTCACTATTTTGGCCACTTCTGCAGAGTACCACAGTGGTTTCTTCCCTTTTTTGTTTTTGCTAACAAGCCGAATGCAATTTCCTGTGGCCTTCAATAATGCTTCCTTTAAATAATCCCATTTCTCCTGGACTCCCTTTAAACTCCTCCAGTCTGATAATGACTCCTTCACACAAAATCTCATTTTAGAAAAATCTGTTTTTTTTAAAGTCTAAAACTTTCGTTCTTGTGTGGTGCGGCTCCATCCCTGTTGTTATATTAAACCATACTGACTGGTGATCACTAGATCCCAAATTTTCACCTACAACAACGTCCGATACCAAACCTCCATTTGTGAGTATTAAATCCAATATGGCCTCTTTACGGGTCGGCTCCTCAACTACTTGCGTTAGAGATAATCCCAGTAGGGAGTTTAGAATATTTGTACTCCTGGTGCACCCAGCTGTTTTGGTTTTCCAGTTCACATCAGGAAGATTAAAGTCCCCCATGATAATAACTTCCCCCTTCATTGCCATTTTGGCTATTTCCTCAACCAGCAGATTATCTAGTTCTTCTGCTTGTCCAGGGGGTCTATAGATCACACCTACACGAGCTACTGTATGATTGCCAAATGTTAGCGTAACCCAAACTGACTCTATGTTCACCTCGCTCACTTTTATTTGGTTCGTTTTTATGTTGTTTTTCACATACAGGGCCACTCCTCCTCCTTTCCTACCTTCTCTGTCTTTTCTATATAAAGAGTACCCCGGTATTGTTATGTCCCAGTTATTTTTCTAACTGAACCATGTCTCAGTAACTGCCACTAAATCTACTTTTTCAGCTGCCATCATTGCCTCTAGTTCATTGATTTTATTGACTAAACTGCGAGCATTTGTAGACACGACTCTGAGCTTGTCATTTTTTACCTCGCATGTTGCTTGCACCCTCCGATTTAGTTTTGGGGGACAATCGGGCAGATTGTTTTTTACCCTTTTTCTGTCCCCCCCTCCTAGTTTAAATATTTCTTTGCGAAACCTTTGAACTTCTCACTGAGAACATATGTTCCCCTATGAGTAAGATGCAAACATCTTTTTTATACAGTTCCTTTCTGCTCCAATTAGAGCTATCATGGGACACAAAGCCAAATCCTTGCTCCCGACACCATTCCCGAAGCCACAAATTGAATTCCCTATTGCACATCTGCCTATCTTGAATGTTATGCACAGGCAAAACTTCAGAGAATGACACAGTGGACGCAATCTGCTGTATTTCACCTCCAAGAACACAAAAATCTTCCTTAATCTCAGAAACCTCATTGCTAGCCAAGTCATTTGTCCCTAGATGGACTAGAACATCCACTTCCCCTTGTTGCTTTGCTTGTTTGACAATATTGAGAATACGTCTCTTGTCTCTACGAGCAGTAGCCCCAGGAAGACATCTCACCAAACCACTACTCTCCAGCTCAACACCTCTTATGATAGAATCACCCAGCAACAATTGCCTTCTATCAAGTCCCACCTTTTCATTTTTGTCCTTGGTTGCAGTGCTGCATACCTTAGGCATAGTGGATGGTGGTTCCTCAACTATGGTGTCTAAGCCTACATCCGTCTTTCACTACACTCTGAAAGTGCCTCAAAAGAATTAAGAAGAGCCACAGATTGTGGGACATGCCTTCTCTCCACAACTCTAAGTCTACCAGATCCTACAGTAGTCCATCTGCCGCTCCTAGGAGGCCTCTGTGGCAGTGGTTTAGTAACAGTCATAGCCTGAGTTTCTCTAACAGATAATTTACAAATCTCAGACTTCAAACAGGCAATTTCCTGCTGCAATAAAGAGAGCTGCCTACATATCAGGCACACTCCAAACCTCCAAAATTGGATCTATAAACAAATGCATGACAGCTCTTACACTGGACCAAGCCTGCCATTATAAAAGATGGATTTAAACCAACAAATCTTACCTTTTTGTAGGTTTTCTACCTCCTGTCTAACCTCAGACTACCTCAGAGTATCTCCAGAAGATCTCCTGTAAGTGCTCACTTTGAAGACTTCACTTAGAAGGCTTCCCAAGCTCAATTAGACAAGCTAATATTCCACAATCTTTATATAGCCACCTAAGAACACCTCCCCCAGCAAATAGTGGACAAGCTAAACCTGAAGCAAATACCACTCAATTGATTCCAATTGTATGCTAATCAGTATGAAAATGAGTCACCAGCCTAACCTAATTTACTCACCAGACCTAACTTGAAACCTTAAGATGAATAGAAAAGATCTGTTTGAAACAAAAATCTAAATCACTCACCAGAAGATCTCCTGTAAGTGCTCACTTTGAAGACTTCACTTAGAAGGCTTCCCAAGCTCAATTAGACAAGCTAATATTCCACAATCTTTATATAGTGACTAGATATAGTGACAATGTGGGGGTGACCCGGAGGCTTGGCTCCCACTTTTGGGAGCAGATTGCAATCCGGCACTGATTGGCGATCCGACACCTAAGGGGTTAAAGAGAGGCACCGCTGGAAAGGGAAAACTCTGCCCTCTACAGCGGTGCCTCTATTTTTTTTCTAGGTTCATTAATTAAGGGAGAGAGAGGGGGTCAAAGGACCTCCCCTTTCAGAGCGCTGGTGAGACCTCACTTGGAGTATTGTGTGCAGCACTGGAGACCGTATCTCCAGAAGGATATAGACAGCTCAGAGAAGGGTGACTAAAATGCTGCACCGCTTGAAGGAGAAAAGTTACCAGGAAAGGGTTAATCATCTTAACATGTAAAGCTGGGAAGAAAGACGACAGAGGAGATATGAAACATATAAACATGTAAAGGGATTCAACAAGGGGGAGGAAGGGAGTGTATTAAAAAGGAAACAAAGGAGCAAAACAAGAGGACATACAGGGTAATTCAAAGAGAATCGAAAAGTCACTGCATGTTCGGTGACTTTTAGTTCTCTTCAATTCGATTTGTTTTGCCGATCCCATTTCGGCGACCCTGCGGTGTATTCAGCAAGCACCACAGGGTGCCTGAATTGCAGGGAAAGGTCGCCGCAAACCCGCAAAAAACTAACCGCAAAACCCAGCGAATGCACGCCGAAAACCCGCAAAAACATCTGGATTGACCCGCCGAAAACGCCGGAAAAACCCGAGCAGGAGCCAATCACACGCAGTGAAGCCGCCGGAAAAAGCCGACACCGCAGACGAATGGAGTGTATAAATTAGAAAAACTGTTTGCTGGAATGTTTGAAAAGTGAAACACTGTTTGTAAAGAAACTACTGAGCGAAAATGTCAGAAATTTACATATAAAATCCAATGAATGATAATAAAAAGGTCTGTTACAGAAAAAATAAGTAAAGTGTCACGGTTCCCGGATCCCACCACGCAGCCCTTAAAGCCCAACACTCCACAGAGCCAAAAAGCTACCAACAGAGTAGCCATAGAACAATCCCTAACTCTCTGGTCCTTAAAAATTGGCCAGGTATAAGTATATTAGCTAGACAGGGTTAATCAAAGACAATGTCGTAATACAAAACCAGGTCAGCAACACGGGGGTAGTCAGACGAGCCAGAATCAGGAATACAGAGTATAGAATAGTCAAATGGAATAGCCAGGTCGATATCAGTGCAGTAGTGTAGTACAAGGAAAATAGTCTAGGGCAACGGAAGGCAGAATGGTCAGAAAACAAGCAGAGGTCAATAACAGGTTAAATCACGAGAGAATTCAGGTACAGGGAGCTCAGGTATGGATAACCACGATCTGGCACTGCTTAGAAGGAACTGTGGGTTTTTAAAAGACCTTCACTAGACCGCGCCCCCCTCTCAAGCCGCGCCTCATGCAGCCACCTCCCTGCCTGTCTCTATATAAACCGGGCGTTGGTCAGCGAGCAGCATCAGACATGCTGTCTTCAAGCACACTGGAGAGGCTGGAAGCCCCCAACGTTACATAAAGTAAAAAAAAAAATCCTGAAAAATCTACAAATAAAGAGACTTTTTACCGCAGAATATTATAATCAACGGTTTATTAGATATTGAATTAAAATGGGAATATTTTTAACATTGAAGCCTATGGGATTCACCTGAATATACCTGGCGAATTAAACCACCGAATGGCTGGGCATTTAGGGAACCTTTCAATGCTAGTTTTTTGTTCTCTGAATAGCCGAAGCATTGCTTCTCTATGGGGATTCACTGCCCTCGAACAGGCACCAAACAGGCACTGTATGTGCAGGCAATTCGCCAAGAAAGGTAACCGAACGCTGATTTTCAGTGTTTGGTTCCCTTTCGGGAGCCATTCGGATCTCTTTGAATAACACTGACAGTGTTAGATTAGAGGAGCAAAGGGTTAAAAGTAACATCAGTTTGTATCATGTTACAGAGCGGGTGGTGGATACATGAATCAGCTTCCAGTAGAAGTGGTAGAGGCTAAAGCAGAGATTGAGTTTAAGCAGCATGGGATAGACATAAGGCTAGAATAAATAAAAGAGAAATCCAGGGAAAGGATCCATAGAATTGGGCGGAAGTTACTTATCTGACGACACACATATGTCTTCAGTTGTTCTTTGTTTGTGGCTCTTTCTGCATTTAGTTTTGCCTTCAGCGAGTGAAATGCAGTTCTATTGGGTTGAAATCAAAGTGATTGACTCAGCCATTGCAGAATATTCTACTTCTTTTCCTACAGAAACTCCTGGGTTGCTTTTGCCGTTTGTTTTGGATCATTGTCCGTCTGTCCTGTTAAGCACCGTCCAATCAGCTTTGCTGCATTTGGCTGAATCTGGGCTGCCAATAAATCTCTAAACACTGCTGGATTCATCCAGCTGCTTCTGTCACATCATCATATTGACATGATGGCGTCGCGCAGTTGCTGCAGATTTGTCGGCTGCTCATCCATGATGCGAATCTCCTGTTCCACCACATCCCAAAGGTGCTCGATTGGATTGAGATCTGGGGACTGTGGAGGCCATTGGAGTACAGTGACCTCATTGTCACGTTCAAGAAAGCAGTGCGAGTAGATTCGAGCTTTGTGACATGTTGCATTATCCTGCTGGAAGGAGCCACCAGAAGATACAGGGGACACTGTGCTCATAAAGGGATGGACATGGTGCATTATCCTGCTGGAAGGAGCCATCAGAAGATACAGGGGACACTGTGCTCATAAAGGGATGGACATGGTGCATTTTCCTGCTAGAAGGAGCCATTAGAAGATACAGGGGACACTGTGCTCATAAAGGGATGGACGTGGTGCATTATCCTGCTGGAAGAAGCCATCAGAAGATACAGGGGACACTGTGCTCATAAAGGGATGGACATGGTGCATTATCCTGCTGGAAGGAGCCATCAGAAGATACAGGGGACACTGTGCTCATAAAGGGATGGACATGGTCAGTAACAATACTCAGGTAGGCCGTGGCGTTTAAACGATGCTCAATTGGTACTAAGGGCCCAAAGCGTGCCAAGAAAATATCCCCCACACCGTTACTCCACCACCACCAGCCTGACCCGTTTATACAAGGCAGGATGGATCCACGCTTTCATGTTGTTTACGCCATATTCTGACCCATCTGAATGTCACAGCTGAAATCGAGACTCATCAGATCAGACAACGTTTTTCCAATCTTCTATTGTCCAGTTTTGGTGCCTGTGTGAATTGTAGCCTCAGTTTCCTGTTCCTAGCTGACAGGAGGCACCCGGTGTGGTCTGCTGCTGCTGTAGCCCATCTGCTTCAAGGTTGGCCGTGTTGTGTGTTCATAGATGGTATATCTGCAGACCTTGCTTGTATCGAGTGGTTATTTGAGTTACGGTTTCCTTTCTATCCTCTCGATCCAGTCTGTCCATTCTCCTCTGACCTCACAAGGTGTTTTCGTCCACACAGCTGCCGCTCACTGGATATTTCCTCTTTTTCAGGTCATTCTCTGTAAACCCTAGAGATGTTGTGAGTGAAAATCCCAGGAGATCAGCAGTTTGTGAAATACTCAGACCAGCCTGTCTGGCACCAACATCCCATGCCACGTTCAAAGTCACTTAAACCCCCTTTCTTCCCCCATTCTGATGCTCGGTTTGAACTTCAGCAAGTCGTCTTCACCGCGTCTAGATGCCGAAATGCATTGAGCTGCTGCCGTGTGATTGACTGATTAACAATTTGTGTTAAGAAGCAGAAGAACAGGTGTACCTAATAAAGTAATAAAATAAAGACAACCTTTTTTTCTTGTAATGTTTTATACATGAAGTGGGCTGGATACTTCTTGTTTACGTGGCCGCCCTGGTAAGGAATAGAGCACAAAACAGATTATTCAGCATATTTGTATATTTTGTTCTATACTCAGCCAGGTAATTTTTTGCTGCTGCCACTTTCCATGTTTTCTTTTTCAATCCCAAAGTGGAAATGTTCCTGGTGAGGGAATAAATATAAACGCACCAGTTTAGGCTATTGTGAGATGAACGCAGTCTGAGTGCACTCTGCGTGCGTGCATAACGGTCAGACGTACTGACGGAAGATACTGTAGACACCACACGGTCCTTTTTTGATGGACGTAGAAAAAAAGGGAACTATGGGAAATAAAATTAATATGAAAAATTATAAAAATTGTAAAAGGATATGAAAAGCCATTGTGTGCGTCAAGGTGCTGAACGTCGCAAATGCGCTGCGTCGGACATCTCATCACTCACACAGAACACTACGTGGCGCAGTCTGCGCGTCTGTCTGGCGGTTTTACGTTCTTGCCTAACTTGCGTCCGTTTGCCACGTGCGTTGCGCGGGCGCAGTTCGATGTGGACGCACTTAGTGTGTGGGTCTCTATTGATCATGATTCTATGCAACGACAGACGTTAAGGCTGGGATCAGACGAACGCAGTGCGAACATGCGTTCAGCCGCACTTTATCACGGCCGTAGTAGCAGCAAATGACGTCCAATATATGAAGTACGGCTGCACGAAAGTTCGGCCGCCCAAGGCAAGTGGCAAACGAACAAATTTTTTGGAGAACGTTGAACCGCTAGTACTGACGCACAGAGTGTGCTGCGTTGGCAAAGCGGCATGTGTGCGTGATTAGAAGACATCAGACGCTGCACATGTCCGGCCAACATCACATCCATTCGTTTTTAATAGCTCCGTCTAAAAATCACGGCCGTAATTGCGCATCAAATGACCGCTATCGCGTCTTCCGTGAAAAAGTGCGTCCGGACGCACTTTTTGACGGCCGACGTGGAAAATGCGTTTGTCTGACCCTAGCCTAAACTGTGCAGCAATACGGACGTGATCACTGCGTTCGTCTGACATTGGCCTTATCTCTTTGTTGAGAAGCCGCGGGAGGACGTGTGTTTACTTAAAAGGCAGCTCTTTTCATACGGTTAGGACCCACCTGACCCAGAGGTTGCCGTGACGTGGCAAGTGGGCTTACACTTTAATGGTGATTCAAGTAAACTAAAATCTGTGATTTGTTTATCATGGAGTCATGGGGATAAATGCAAATGACAACCTTTTTTCCTGTTATGTTTTATACATGAAGCAGGCTGGATAATTCTAGTTTACGCAGCCACCCAGGTAGGGAATAATGCGCGAAACCACCTTTTGTACATATTTGTAGCTAATAAAGTGGCTAGTGTGTATACATACAGTTGTGTTCAAAATTATTCAACCCCCACTGAAATTGAGTGTTTTGGCCAGTTTGACATTGATTTTGATCATTAAGTCATCTTGCTTACAATTAAATCAAAGAGGCACGTGTAGGTCAGACAAATATAACATAACATTTATAATGAAATAACCACAAATGTCTTTTCTGTGCTCACATCATTATCAGTTTTATTCAACCCCCAAGTGACATTCAATCTTAGTACAACATCCTTTTACAGTTATAACAGCTTTTAAACGTGAAGCATAGCTTGACACAAGTGTCTTGCAGCGATCTACGGGTATCTTCGCCCATTCGTCACGGGCAAAAGCCTCCAGTTCACTCACATTCTTAGGCTTGCGCACTGCAACTGCTTTCTTTAAGTCCCACCAGAGGTTCTCAATCGGATTTAAGTCAGGTGACTGCGATGGCCACTCCAAAATGTTCCAGCCTTTAATCTGCAACCATGCTCTAGTGGATTTGGAGGTATGCTTGGGATCATTGTCCTGTTGAAAGGTCCAACGTCTCCCAAGCCTCAGGTTTGTGACGGACTGCATCACATTGTCATCCAATATCTCCTGGTACTGAAGAGAATTCATGGTACCTTGCACACGCTGAAGCTTCCCTGTACCTGCAGAAGCAAAACAGCCCCAAAGCATGATTGACCCCCCGCCATGCTTCACAGTAGGCAAGGTGTTCTTTTCTTCATAGGCCTTGTTCTTCCTCCTCCAAACATAGCGCTGATCCATGGGCCCAAACAGTTCTAATTTTGTTTCATCAGTCCACAGAACACTATCCCAAAACTTCTGTGGTTTGTCCACATGACTTTTGGCATACTGCAGTCAACTCTTCTTATTCTTTGGAGACAGCAAGGGGGTGCGCCTGGGAGTTCTGGCATGGAGGCCTTCATTACGCAGTGTGCGCCGTATAGTCTGAGCTGAAACTTCAATACCCACATCTGACAAATCTTTTCTCAGTTCCTCAGCAGTCACACGGGGACTTTTCTCCACTCTACGCTTCAGGTAGCGCACAGCAGTCGAAGTCAGCATCTTCTTTCTGCCACGACCAGGTAGCATTTCAACAGTGCCCTTTGCCTTGAATTTGCGAATGATGCTTCCTATGGTCTCTCTTGGTATGTTTAACATCTTTGCAATCTTCTTATAGCCATTGCCCTTCCTGTGAAGAGTAATCACCGTCTTCCTCTTGTCTTCCTGGACCATTCTCTTGACTTCACCATGTTTGTAACCACACCAGTAAATGTCTAGAAGGAGCTGAGTATCACAGTCATTTTAAAGCTGCCTAATTGGTGCTTATTATGCTTTATTGCTGCTCCGTGACATCCACAGGTGTTTTCAATACCTGATTGAAAACACTTGAATGAACCTCTGTTCTTCAGAGTGGTAGTCTTTAAGGGGTTGAATAATTGTGTCAATGAAGAATTCACAAAAGAAATATTTACTACTGTATTACAAAACCAATTGATGTCATTTTAGTTGCATATGGTTCTTTAAAAAGTCCTTGTAGGATTTCATTCTGAATACAATTACAAATGTACACTAAATTCCCTAAAACCCTTTACAGCATTGGGGGTTGAATAATTTTGAACACAACTGTATATATATGTCTGTGCAGTTTGTGTGTGTGTGTATCTGTGTTTGTGGTGTCTATCTTTGTGTATGTTTCTGTCTGCCTGTGTGGTATCTGAATGTGTAGTGTCTGTACTGTATGTATGGTTGTATGTGTATTGTCTATATGTATGGTTGTGCCTGTATGTCTGGTGTCTGTGCATGTTTGTGTGTGTGTGTGTGTGTATGTGTAGTGTCTGTATGTATGGTTGGTGTCTGTGTCTGTATGTATGTTCGGTGTCTGTGTCTGTATGTATGTTCGGTGTCTGTGCCTGTTTATGTGTGTGTATGTACGAGGCCGGACCGGACACGAGCAAGGATTGTCTGAACACGAGTTTCTTCAGGAAAGGCAAACTTTATTGTGACGTCACAGAATGCTCAGACAGGATTGAATCGCAAAGACTGAGCATCAAAGACTGAGCATCAATTACACAGTGTCCTGAGGTTTTATACCCCAAATGCATAATTAGGTACATCCCAATTAGCCCACCTCCCGGTGACACTATCCCACCCCACGTGGGTTAATACCTCCCTTTTGTTAATACAAAGACATTCCATTAATTGGCCGTAAATTGGCAAACTTTGTGTTAGTTTCAGTAAATCATTAGTTGCTCTTACTGTTCCGGGCTGCGCCCCTTTCCCTAGCGTCTTCAATCATTTGTTACAGATGGCACCTGGTCTGATCTCTATACTCCTTTGTATTTCTGCGGGCCCCAACGACCTTGGTGTATCTACTTCTCTTCTCTCCTCCGTGCCAGGAACAGCAGAGATCTTTCTCAGAGTTTTAATTGCTTTTCTGCTAATCTAGCACATTCCTAAATTTCTACGTATGCCTCATTCTAGTTTCAGCTAAAAACCTGCCTAGTTATGTTCAAGTGAACCAATATTCTGAACAAGATGGTCGCCTGGCTTATAATGGCGGCCATCTTCCAGCCTATTTCCACTTCATTCCCCCCTTGGCTCAAGCCTCAGGCTCTTCTCCTGAGACTTGTAGCCATTACACCTCACTATTTTTATTCTCGAGTTCCTCATACTTTGGGGGGCCTATTTTCGTTGGGAACATACCTTGTGGGATAATCAGTGGTATATTTTGTGTCTGTGTGGGTGTCAGTGCCTTCTTGCATAGCGGCCAGAGACAAAGCCCTATACGATACAGTAGTGCTCCTACAATCAAGATCACCACCACCATCAGAATCATAGATCCAATCTGCGAAATAAATCTCAGAATGGATCCAAACCAATCTCCGATTGCTCCGAACCCACGGAGTGGATTCCAGCCTTCAGCAGCGATCCTCTTTGCTGTGTTCTGCAACTGTGCTACCTTTTCTTGGTGATCTTGAATTACCTGGTAATAGTCAGGGACGTCATGTGTAGCGTTCTTGATGAAAGTGCAACATTCATAATGCATTGTCATCTCACACAATCCATTGAGGGCTGCACTAATCTGTTCTAGTGCCATATTGTGTATCATTTGCACCTTTTGTATCTCTCGTACTTCCAGATTCAACAACTGAATATCCCAACTAGTCTTATTCAAAATCTCATCCATCAAACCTAGGGTGAAGTATTGTGTCTGAATTAGTGTCTTCCCCCCTTACCCTCTGGATTGGGATTAATTTAGCCAAATAACACATTCCCGTTACTGTAGGTCGTACCCATGTGTAACACACTCCTTCACAGCACACCTGGTACCCTCCTTTCACTATAAATGGTGAGGAGTACAGTGTTCCCTTTGTTATTGCTATTGCAAGCTGTCTCAGTCGTCTCATCATATCCACCACATCTTGTTTTCCATTGGTTGCATTCACAATCTCCTCCTCTTGCTCTCTAGTGAATTGCCTGCATCGTATGTATATATAATGTGCCTTCAGTCCTGTTCTGAATATGTAAATGTATGATGTCCAATTGAACTGACTTGAGTTACATACCCCACCCTCACTATTTATCACCTTATCTGGGCCTAATTGAAAACACCACTCTGGTTGGTACACTGGTCCTATTATGGGGTGCCCGGGACTGAAGGGTTCTGGTTTCTCCCTTGACATATCAACTGTCTGTACTGTAACATTTTCTGATGCAAACATACTCAAATTCATTGGGACAGATGCGAATGGTATATGAATTGTCTCTGGGTGCAGTCTACTACACACCCAACACGTGGTTTGCCCAGACTTTTTAGCATAGTCATATTTAAATTGCACAAGTAGGTGTCCTTTTAGCTGGGTTCCAGATAGCGCCTCCCGCTTTTGTCTCCACATGGTACGGTTCTCCATCACTGGGTGTGTACCATTCCGATTTTTGGTGGTGCTTGGGCACTTGAGGCATGTTTCACGTGACAGTCCATAAATCAGATGTGCAAGAAACAAAATCAGTACCAGAATTGCCCCAACTGTCAAAAACCCTTGGGCAATTCTCTTCACAGTCACATAAACCCAATCCCTCCCCGCCGGAATTTCAAAAACAAAAGACATTTCCGGTTGATCACGGGTCGGGGCCGGGCCCCTAAAAATAACCCTCTCAGCATTCTCCATCAGTGGATAATTAGATCTCGTTGTATCCATCAGAACACCCAAGGGTTGAGTATCTTGGATGCTTTCAGTCGAATCTCTCAAGGGCTCATGACTGTGGTCTTTGTTAGCTTTAGCCTCAGTGGATTGGTCTCGTTGGGGACGACCTTCCATACTGGTTCAGGATTGGCTGCAGCTACCTTCAGTCTGGAGTGATGTATCCACGGGACCACCTCGGCAACCTTTACTGCTGTAGGGGTTGATAATAGGACAAAGTAAGGACCTCTCCATTTTGGGCCTAGTGGATCATTTTTCCACTCCTTCACCCATACTGAATCACCTGGACAATATTAATGCAGTGGAGGGTACAAAAAGTGAGGTATATTATCTCCCACCCAAGTATTCAATTTCTGCATTGCTTTACCCAACAATACAACCTGATCATTCAATTTAGTTTCCCCTAATGCCCGAAGGTCCCCCCTTAGTCCATTATTCAGAGGGGTAGGCCGTCCAAACATGAGTTCGTACGGATTTAGTTTCAATTGGGGGGTTGGCCTGCACCTAATGTGTAGTAAGACTATCGGGAGCACATCCAACCAGCCTAGTGACGTCTCTTGGCACAATTTGGACATCAAAGTCTTTAGGGTGCGGTTCATTCTCTCGACTTTTCCCGAACTTTGGGGCCTGTAGGCAGTATGTAACTTCCAGGTGACACCCAACAGTCGGGCAAGTTGCTGTAAACAGTTCTGTACAAATGCAGGGCCATTGTCCGACCCTATTTCGAGAGGCAGTCCGTAGCGTGGTATTATTTCTTTCATCAGACTTTTCACCACTTCCACTGTCTTTTCTGTTCTCGTTGGGAAAGCTTCCACCCATCCTGTCAGGGTGCACACCATTACCAATAAATATTTGTATCCTTTGCAGGGTGGCAACACTGTGAAATCTATCTGTAATGATGCCATTGGAGACAGCCCGATTGGCTGCTTCCCTGGGGGTTGAGACGGGCCTGTTCTTGGGTTATTCTTGGCGCATGTCACGCACTGCTGGGCTATTGCTTTGCAGATTACTGACAGTCCTGGTACGTAGAAATGCGGCTCCAGTTGCTGTTCCATCATTTCTCTTCCTCCATGGGTACTTGCGTGGAGCGTCCTTACAATCTCAGGCGCCAGTGTTGCTGGTAGAACTATTTGTCCATTCTCTAACTGGAACCACCCGTCTTCTCCATATCCACCTTGTTCTTCCGATAGCCATTTCTTCTCCTTTTCTGAATACACAGGTGTCCATTCACTCAGTGGCGCCGGTAAGAGTGCAGCCACCACTGGTTTTACTTTGTACTGTGCTAATTCTCCGTGGTTTCCCCAGATGAATTCTTCTTTTGGGAAATAATGTCGCCAGGCAAAGAACAGCAGAACTTGTCTCTCCTTTGAATCTCTTACTGCTGGTATGAAAAAGTTCATCGCACTTTTCTTCATTCTTGGCAGTTTGTTTTTGATAAGGATCTCCTTGAGGAAGAACCTCACCAATGGGGCTTGGTATTCTTCTGCTCCCAATTCTCCCAAACTTAGCAGTATTCGTGTAATTCTCAGATTATTGTGAGGGTTGGTTGTTAAATTTTCAAAACGTGAGGTGAAATTTTCTGCTCGTTCAACTTCTGTTACTTTTGTATCATTATCTTCTCCGTACTCCCCCATTAATTTTACGCCGAGGAATTTCAGCATCATTTTGTATGGTCGCCGGAGTCTGTGCTGAACTTCTGAGGTGTTAATCATAAGACGTGTCTCTTGAGGATTCAGAGGAGTGGAGTAAAAATTTCGGCCTTGGGACCGAGTCGGGAAAAGCCATTGGATATAATCATGATTGAGTTCCAATAGTTCGTAGTTATGGTGCCATTTGTGCAAAACGATTTCAATAAATTCGCCTCCAGGTTCAAATTTTCTCCAGTTCATGTAGAATTCGTAGTTTGGCATAGCAGGTTGGTCCTCCTGTTTGCAGAGCAGGACTTTGGCTTGATCAGGTGTTAGCAATGGTTTCGCAGCCGCTTTTGCGGCCTGGTCAGCACGCCTGTTGCCTTTCGGGATTTCATCATGACCTTTTTGGTGGCCACGGCAGTGCATGATGCTGACAGCACTTGGTTTCCATACGGCATCCAGAAGGGCTGTTATTTCAGCTGCATATTTGATTTGCTGTCCTGAGGAAGTTAGTAGACCTCTTTCTTTGTAGAGTGCACCATGTGCATGGACAGTCATGAAGGCATATTTGGAGTCTGTGTAGATATTTACTCTTTTACCTTCCGAGAGTTGTAGGGCCCTGGTCAGGGCTGTTATTTCAGCCAGTTGTGCAGATGTATGGCCTGGTAGAGGATTTGCTTCAATAATTTCCTCCGTTGAGACAACCGCATAGCCGGAGACTTTATTCCCATCATCCATGTAACTGCTACCATCAGTGAATAGCTGTAGATCGTATTTGTCTAGGGGTACGTCTTTCAAATCTGGCCTGCTACTGAACACTTCTTCCATGACTTGGAGGCATTCATGATCTGGATCCTCTTCACAGTCAGGTAGTAAAGTAGCAGGGTTCAAGGTAGCGATGAGGTCCAAATGAACCCGTGGATTCTCACACATCATAGCTTGGTACTTCGTCATCCGGCTATTGCTGAACCAGTAGCTTCCTTTTACATCCAGCAGGGCTTTGACAGCATGGGGCACCTTGACATGAAGAACTTGTCCAAGTGTCAGCTTGTCTGCTTCTGCTATCAGCATTGCTGTGGCTGCCACAGCTTTCAGGCATGGGGGTAGACCGCAGGCCACAGGATCAAGTTGCTTGGAGAGGTAGGCCACAGGCCTTAGCCAAGAGCCGAAACTTTGAATTAGCACTCCTGTTCTTCTTCCCAGAGAAAGGGGTCATGCTCTCCTCCTCTTGTGGCTTGATGGAGGGGCTTAGCAATGTCTGCGAAGTTGGGGATCCACAGGCGGCAGAAGCCTGCAGCTCCCAGGAATTCACGGACTTGTCTCCTTGTCTTTGGTTGGGGTATTCGGCATACTGCTTCTTTTCTCTCTGCCCCCAGTGCACGCTTGGTACCTGTTAATTGAAAACCTAGATATTTCAGTCTGTTTACATATTTGTGCTTTCTTTTTGGACACTCTGTAACCTGCATGGCACAGCAGATGTAACAGGGCTTTTGTGGCAGAGAGGCAGTCTTTTTCTGTGGGAGAAGCCAGTAATAAATCATCAACATACTGTAATCGAACAACTTTGTCTGGCTGAGCGTTGAAGGACAGGAGATCCTGGCTGAGCGCGCACCCAAAAATCGTGGGCAAGTTCTTGAAACCTTGAGGGAGGCGTGTCCAGGTCATTTGATGACGCGCTCCCTGTAGTTGAGTCCTCCCACTGAAACGCAAAAAGGGGCTGGCTTGCTGGAGCCAGGCGGATACAGAAAAAAGCGTCTTTTAAATCAAGCACCGTGTAATATTTTGTATCTCCAGGGATTAATGCCAACAGATTGTATGGATTAGGAACCACGGGGTGTAAGGTTACTGTGGCTTCGTTAACCGCTCGTAAATCTTGGACCGGGCAGTACTCTTGTGTGCCCTCTTTCAGTACTGGCAACAGAGGTGTGTTCCACGGTGACACGCAGAATTTCAATATGCCGTGATCTTTAAGTCTCTGCAAATGTGTCTGGATATTCTGCTTGGCTTTTTGTGGGATATGATATTGTCTCAGGGCCACAGGTGTTGCACCCGGTTTTAAATCAACGTACACCGGAGGGATATTTACGGCTAGTCCGGGCGGATTCTCCTCGGCCCATACACCAGGGATTCCCAGGAGTAGTGTGTACGGGTCCGGGTCGGCCGGCGGCGTTGGTGCTGTACGCCATTCTTCTTCTCTGGTCATAATTACTGCAATTTTTGCTGGCTGGATGCACTGGCTGGCTGGGCTGTGCTGCCGTGCAGAGCTGCCACTCTCAGGCAGGTCTAATCTAGCAGACCCCCGGGGAGAAATGTAATTTGGGCTTGCAATTTGCAAAGGATATCCCACCCCAGGAGCTGGATGGGACATTCGGGCATATACAAAAATTCATGTTCAACATTATGCCCACCCACACTACATTTCCGTGAAGCAAGAAAGGGGTATTTTGCGGACACCCCCATTGCTCCCACAATATCAACCTCAGTTCCCACTGGGGGAGCAATTTGCTGTGTTACAACAGAATATTCGGCACCGGTGTCAATCATAAAAATTTCATCTTTATTTCCCACTCTCATAGTGACCGTGGGCTCGTGATTACCGAGCGGGATGGGCCCAGGTCCGTGTCAATATGTAACTTGCCCTTCAAATGACGTTCCCGCCAACCCAACAAACCCTGCACCGGCACCATTATTTCTCTCATATCTGCCATTTGTTACCTGACCATTGGAGGCCTGACTGTTGGAGGCCTGACCGTTGGAGGCCTGACCTCCCGATTCCCCAGGCACCCCGAATTTAGCCAAAAATTCCGGACAATTATTTTTCCAGTGACCCTCGCCCCGGCACCAAGCGCACTGATTGGGTCCTGGGGGTACCCAGGGAGCTCCCCTACCTCTGCCTCCACGACCCCTCGCTCTCCCTCTGTCTGGGGCACCTCTTCCTCCATTTCCCATATATCCGACCACCCCTGTATGCCCTTTTTGTCTCTTTATTTCTTCCCTCTTTTCTTCCAAATCCCGGTTATGTTACACTTTATTAGCGATTTCTACCAACTCAGTAATACCTTTACCCAGAAACCCATCCTGTCTTTGTATTTTATTCCGTATATCTCTCTGTGACTGCCCCACAAAAGAAGAATTAATTAACTTCTGATTCTCCACTGCCTAAGGGTCAATAGGACTGTACATCCTATATGCATCTAGTAATCTTTCTAGAAATGTGTAGCGGAATGAGTGTTGTCCGCCTGCGGGTATGCTCCAATCTGCTCCCCCCACTGCGCTTACCGCCGGCCCGACTACCGAGTGACACGGCACTCGGCGTCTCGTGCGACCTGGAGTGACCCTGGGGAGGGGTTGGCGGGCTGTGGAAGGGGACCCCTGAGTGAGACCAGCCCGACCACCAAGTGACACGGCACTCGGCGTCTCGAGCAGCTGGTCTACTGACCTTGTTGGAGAATGGATCGTTTGCGGAACGGCCGTTCGGATGAAGGAATCGGATTTCCTTCGGGTGAGGATCGGAACTCCTTCGATTACTAATCGGATTTCCTTCGATCGTATATAGCGCTCGATATACCGAAGCGCGGGTGACGCGCCGCGGTTTCGGATCGGGAAACGGGATCGAAGAGTAGCCGATCGTTCGATCTGGTCGAAGCACGTCCGATGCACCTCCGTTCTGATCCGAGATGCAGACACAGGGTAGTCGGATAGTACCTCGATCGTGGATAACGTACCCTGAAGACCACGCGGGATCTCAGCGGTATAGACGTCAGTAAAGGACACCAGGCGGTGCTGTATGTACTAGATGAACTGGCTTTATTTTTACACTTCACATATATTTATCAACAATCACACAGAGTCAGAACAATGGAAATCCCTACCCGCCCCCACAAGTCTCATTGGCCCTCGCTGGAAGGAGGCACCCGGGTCCCGATTCGTATTGGCGGTTACGAATCGGGGTGTTGCCGATTCGCAACCGGATGGTCCGAATCGGCCATTTTCCGATTCGACCGGATGGTCCGAATCGGCCATTTTCCGATCCGATCGATTCGACCGGATCCACGAGGCGCTGGGAAAATGGCGGCGAGCAAGGCACACAATGGGATTTACACACATTTCACAATACACATACGGGGACATTTTTATTACACCACACAATGAAACCACATCTAAATAAAATAACATAAGGGATTCTGCTGGTGCAACGGCACCTAAGAGTCTGGAGGGATCGAAACGTCACAAAGGACCGTCCCTGGCTGAGGGTGCTGGGCCATTCCGTGACACTCCTCCCCGTTCCCAAAGTCCGACGCACCCGGTTGGACCCCAACGGGTCTTACCGGGGAAGTCGGTGCTCCCAGGTCCCCCGGCCGACTGCCGCGATAACCCATCAGCATTACCGTTTTGCGACCCGGACCGATATTGAATGGTGAAGTTAAAGGGTTGAAGAGCCAGGCTCCACCGCAACAGGCGGCCGTTTTCCCCCGCCACCCG
The DNA here is from genome assembly GCA_009667805.1 of Leptobrachium leishanense. NCBI lineage: Eukaryota > Metazoa > Chordata > Amphibia > Anura > Megophryidae > Leptobrachium > Leptobrachium leishanense. Next base: position 1,945,611 of record CM019069.1, on the reverse strand, counting down.
GTTGAGCCACACCAGGGGGTTATGGTCGGTCATCACGGTGAAGGACCGACCGTAGACATAGGGTTGGAGCTTCCGTAGGGCCCAGACCAAGGCCAGGCACTCCTTCTCCACCGCAGCATACCCCACCTCCCGCGGTAAAAGCTTCCTGCTGATGAACGCCACCGGATGATCCCCCCCGTCATCCCCCACTTGACTTAGGACAGCTCCCAGTCCGAACATCGAAGCGTCTGTGTGGACAACAAAACGTTTGTTATAGTTGGGAGCTGCCAGCAGGGGAGCTTGGGTCAGGGCGGCCTTCAGTTGTTGGAAGGCCTGTTCACACTCCGGGGACCACAGGACTTGGCGGGGCAGGGACTTCTTCGTCAAGTCGGTCAGGGGCTTGGCCAGGTCACTGTAATGGGGCACAAATTTCCTGTAGTACCCCGCGGTGCCCAGGAAGGCGAGGACCTGGGTCTTGGTCACAGGGGTGGGCCAGTCTAAGATGGCTTCTACCTTGGCGGGCTCTGGTCGTTGTATCCCACAACCCACCCGGTGGCCCAGGTACTGCACTTCGGCCATCCCCACCTTGCATTTCTCGGGCTTAAGGGTCAGGTTGGCATCCCTAATCCGGCCCAAGACTGTCCCTACGTGGTGAAGGTGTTCCTCCCAGGTCTGGCTATAGATGGCTATGTCATCCAGGTATGCGCAAGCGAATCCCTGGAGGCCATCGAGGAGACGATCGATTAACCGCTGGAAGGTAGCAGGGGCGTTCTTCATCCCGAACGGCATGACCCGAAATTGGTACAAACCGAACGGGGTGATGAAAGCCGACTTCGGGGTCGCCTCCTCGGCAAGGGGAATCTGCCAGTACCCCTTGCACAGATCAACCGTGGTCAGAAAATGACCCCGGGCGATCTGATCTAGCAACTCGTCGACTAGGGGCATGGGATAAGCGTCTGTAATGGTACAGTCGTTTAGCCGCTGATAGTCGACGCAGAACCTGGTGGTACCATCCTTCTTTGGAACCAAGACCACGGGCGACGCCCATGGACTGGCCGACGGTTCAATGACCCCAAGCTCCAGCATCTCCCGGATCTCGGCCCGCATGGGTTCGCGGACCGCTTCCGGGAGTCGGTATGCGGGCTGCCGGAGGGGTCTCTGACCGGGGGTTTCCACTTGATGAATGGCCTGACTAGTGTATCCAGGGAGGGCCGAGAAAATCCCCCGGTGGTCGTAGAGCAACTGCCACGCCTGCTTTTCGGGCCCTAACTCCTCCCCCAGCTGCACCTGATCTACCCCTGAAGGCTGCTTGGCTATCCCGGGAAGTTCTACTAAAGGGAATGGTTCAGTCTCCTCGGTGGCCGGATCCACGAGGCGCTGGGAAAATGGCGGCGAGCAAGGCACACAATGGGATTTACACACATTTCACAATACACATACGGGGACATTTTTATTACACCACACAATGAAACCACATCTAAATAAAATAACATAAGGGATTCTGCTGGTGCAACGGCACCTAAGAGTCTGGAGGGATCGAAACGTCACAAAGGACCGTCCCTAGCTGAGGGTGCTGGGCCATTCCGTGACAAAATGCGCTTGGGGATTCTTTAGAGTCTTGCACAATATCCGCTATTTTCCCCATATTTGTGGGCTTCTTCCCTCCCGCTTTAACACCCATTATTACCGCTGTACGGTACGTCTGCAGGTGGGCAATACCTGCAGCGGTGTTGTGCAGCCACTTGGGATCTGTTTTGGGGTAGTGTTCCTCTGCCCACGCTTCTGGCTGGGCTCTGGCATCTTCTACGGCTTGGGCAAGCAGAATTTTTCGCGCGCTACTATCTATTCGGGCTCTTTCCTCAGTGGTGAACATTGTCAGCATTAATTGCTGGCAATCTGCCCATGTGGGGTTATCTGTGAGCATAATTGACTCTATCATACTGGCCACCGCTGCGGGATTAGTGGAATACAGTGGTGTGTGTGTTTTCCAATTAAACAGATCTGTCGTTGTAAATGGGACATATGTGTATTGCACTGGCCCAGGTGCTCCATTTCCAATAAGGGACCTGGCACCTCCCGTAGGGGCATCTGCATTTTACTTTTACCAGGGTTGTGCTGATATAGATTTCGGGGTTTATATATATTGTTCGCTGCGCGAGTGGTAGCACCTTGCTTTGCATCTTCACTCTCATCATCATCATCATCACTGTCCTCTTGGTCTACCAATTTATATATGCTCCCATCGGGCATTTCGATCTTTCCTGGTGGGTCCTCTCTATCTCTTCCACCCACTGCCCCCTCATCTTCTTCCGCAATCCCGCTTGCCGGAGCGGAGGAAGCCGGTGGAGCAGTAGCAGCCGCCCGCCTCCCCCTCTCCGCCTGCGCAACCGCGGCACGCAAAGCTTCTCTTGCTGCCCCATAATGTGATGGATAGGGCGGGGGCAGGGAATCATTCTCCTCGGGTTGTTCTACCAACACCGGTCTTTTCTTTTTATTATTTTCTCTATTGGGGGGCACCTGCTTCTTGTTACGTCCCGCCATCATTATAAAATGACTTTTATCCTTTACACAATACTTCCATATATCTATATATGGGTACTGCTCAGGATGTCCGCATTTCCCGGTTACTTGGGAATGCACTTTCTGTATTAGCGCCGGGTCCATTGACCCCTGCTCTGGCCAATCTGGAACAAGCAGTGGCCACACCATTGTACACATTCCTGTTAATTTCTCTCTAGTTAATTTTACACCATAATCATGTGTTGTATATAGTGCTTCAAAATTTTGCACCATATACCCTAAGGGTGTCTCACCCTTCTTTACCTTTATGGGCTTGGATGACTTGTTTCCCATTATTACTCTTAAAAACCGTAACCCTTTTTTTCCACGATACAGATATTACTTTTTAGCAAGAACACTTAGAATTTACTGTCTGGTACTTCAGTCAACAATTCATATGTGTCTGACCCGCTTCCTACGTCAGTAGTCGGACTGCAGTCGCCTGAGTCGGAAACGTACCTTGGGAGTCCACTCTCAAGTTTTCTTTCTCGCTAGGCGAGAAGGCGCTCGATCACTCACAGCACTCAAATCACTCACAGCACGTACTGTACCAGATACTTTCCGCACAAAACAATACATAAACAATTTAACTCTTTCTACTAGCCGAGGGCACACCGTCCCTCCTTTTGGCTCCCTATACCCAATTGGTTGAACTCTAACTCTTGACTGCTTGTGACTATGTGCACCCCGTTCTATAACTACACTTCCATCTGCAATTCTGATTTGCCTATGAGTAATTCTACCCACCCGGCACCACTATCTCTGCAGCTACCGTTGGCTCCAATGAGCCCTCTTCACTACACGACGTACACACTAGCACTGACTCAGGACTCTAAGCCCGGTCACAGAAATCTCTCCGCCTTTCCTTTGTCCACGTGGTGAAGCTCTATTTACAAACACTGACTACGACTACGCAACTCCACGCGGCTCCCCTCTCCCTCACGTACAGACTCCAATCAATCAATAGTTAGCATCCGTTCCCCCGGGTCCAGACACGCGCTAGCCACTCTGGCCCCGTGCTTTCGGCGGCGGGTTTGGTATGCCAACGAGACCGTGGCCACGGGTCTCCTTATCCAACTTCGGTCGGACGTTTCCCTTTATACCGGTATTTCCATTAGACATACAAACATAGAAGACACTTTACCTATCGCCGCGCTGTTCGCTGTTTCCTCGGACTCAGGGGTGTCCCAGCTTCCCGGGCCGGGGGTCCATTTGGTACGAGACGAGGTCCACTGTACAGGAAATCCTGCTTGGCACCTGCAGATGTCAGCTCACCTTCAACAGACGCCCAACCAGCGGGATCACTCGCACCTGCAGTCAACCGCTACAGTGTCCAGCAGTCGTTGCCGTGCCGGCAAGGGCCCAAATCCCGGACGAGCCCCCAGAAATGTTACCGGAATCCACTTGGTTCACTCAGGACGAGGCCGGACCGGACACGAGCAAGGATTGTCTGAACACGAGTTTCTTCAGGAAAGGCAAACTTTATTGTGACGTCACAGAATGCTCAGACAGGATTGAATCGCAAAGACTGAGCATCAATTACACAGTGTCCTTAGGTTTTATACCCCAAATGCATAATTAGGTACATCCCAATTAGCCCACCTCCCGGTGACACTATCCCACCCCACGTGGGTTAATACCTCCCTTTTGTTAATACAAAGACATTCCATTAATTGGCCGTAAATTGGCAAACTTTGTGTTAGTTTCAGTAAATCATGATTAGTTGCTCTTACTGTTCCGGGCTGCGCCCCTTTCCCTAGCGTCTTCAATCATTTGTTACAGATGGCACCTGGTCTGATCTCTATACTCCTTTGTATTTCTGCAGGCCCCAACGACCTTGGTGTATCTACTTCTCTTCTGTCCTCCGTGCCAGGAACAGCAGAGATCTTTCTCAGAGTTTTAATTGCTTTTCTGCTAATCTAGCACATTCCTAAATTTCTACGTATGCCTCATTCTAGTTTCAGCTAAAAACCTGCCTAGTTATTTTCAAGTGAACCAATATTCTGAACAAGATGGTCGCCTGGCTTATAATGGTGGCCATCTTCCAGCCTATTTCCACTTCAATATCACCCAACATTAGGGTGTGCCCTGGCACACTATATGCATGCCTATGGTGTGTTGGTATGTATGTCTGCATGTGTGTGGTGTATATCTGTGTATGTTTCTGTGTGGTGTCTGCATGTGTGTGGTGTATATCTGTGTATGTTTCTGTGTGGTGTCTGCATGTGTGGTGTCTGTGTGGTGTATATCTGTGTATGTTTCTGTGTGGCGTCTGTATGTGTAGTGTTTGTATGTGCGTCGTGTATATTTCTGTGTGGTGTATATATGTGTATGGTGTATATCTGTATGTTTCTGTGTGGTGTTTGTATGTGTGTGGTGTTTATCTGTGTATATTTCTGTGTGGTGTATATATGTGTATGGTGTATATCTGTATGTTTCTGTGTGGTGTTTGTATGTGTGTGGTGTATATCTGTGTATGTTTCTGTGTGGCGTCTGTATGTGTAGTGTTTGTATGTGCGTCGTGTATATTTCTGTGTGGTGTATATATGTGTATGGTGTATATCTGTGTATGTTTGTGTGTGGTGTATATCTGTGTATGTTTGTGTGTGGTGTATATCTGTGTATGTTTCTGTGTGGCGTCTGTATGTGTGTGGTGTATATATATATGTATGTATGTGTGTGGTGAATATCTGTGTATGTTTCTGTGTGGTGTTTGTATGTGTGTGGTGTTTGTTTCTGTGTGGTGTTTGTATGTGTGTGGTGTATGTCTGTGTATGTTACGTATTTGTTGTTTGCCTGTATAGTATATGTCTGTGTGTGTTGTGTCTGTCTGTGACTCCCTTCCCCGCTCGGAGATGCTCAGACAGACACACAGACATTATCTCATCCCTTCCTTTGTTTCCTCAATGCAGTAGGAACATGTTTTGCCCTTAAGAATCATGGACCCTGCAGGTCATTCCGCCCCTCACAAGATGGCGCCTGTTGCTGTGGTGACCGCCCAGTCTAGCTCACCGAGTGACTCTATGGTGGGGGTGTCCGCGCCTGCGCACTGGCGGCTCCATTGAGCAGAGCAGCCGGGGCGGGGAGACTGGCGGCCGGACGGGCTGCGATGCGGCGGGGCTAGGAGCGGCGGAGACACGGCCAATCAGTCAGGCCTACCTCTCCCAGGTAACCGGGGAACCGCTATGGTGTCCGCACCGCCTGCCCGGGCCCTCCGGGAACCAATCCGGGGAGACTGGGGGGAGGCGGCTGGGCTCGACCCTCCGGATGGTTGGGCCAATAGGATGCCGTGCCAGGCCAGACAGATTGGGGGACCCGGGTGTGTCTGACATGGGGGTAAATCATGCAGTGCCAGGAGTGAGGGGAGGAGGAGGTAACAATGCAGTGTCAGCACGCGGGGGATAATGCAGTGCCAGCCAGCAGGGGGGGGATAATGCAGTGCCAGCCAGCAGGGGGGGGATAATGCAGTGCCAGCCAGCAGGGGGGGGATAATGCAGTGCCAGCCAGCAGGGGGGGGATAATGCAGTGCCAGCCAGCAGGGGGGGGGGATAATGCAGTGCCAGCCAGCAGGGGGGGGGGGATAATGCAGTGCCAGCCAGCAGGGGGGGGATAATGCAGTGCCAGCCAGCAGGGGGGGATAATGCAGTGCCAGCCAGCGGGGGGGGATAATGCAGTGCCAGCCAGCAGGGGGGATAATGCAGTGCCAGCCAGCGGGGGGGGATAAATGCAGTGCCAGCCAGCAGGGGGGGATAATGCAGTGCCAGCCAGCAGGGGGGATAATGCAGTGCCAGCCAGCAGGGGGGGGATAATGCAGTGCCAGCCAGCAGGGGGGGATAATGCAGTGCCAGCCAGCAGGGGGGATAATGCAGTGCCAGCCAGCAGGGGGGGGGGATAATGCAGTGCCAGCCAGCAGGGGGGATAATGCAGTGCCAGCCAGCAGGGGGGATAATGCAGTGCCAGCCAGCAGGGGGGATAATGCAGTGCCAGCCAGCAGGGGGGGATAATGCAGTGCCAGCCAGCAGGGGGGATAATGCAGTGCCAGCCAGCAGGGGGGGATAATGCAGTGCCAGCCAGCAGGGGGGGATAATGCAGTGCCAGCCAGCAGGGGGATAATGCAGTGCCAGCCAGCAGGGGGGGATAATGCAGTGCCAGCCAGCAGGGGGGGATAATGCAGTGCCAGCCAGCAGGGGGGATAATGCAGTGCCAGCCAGCAGGGGGGGAATAATGCAGTGCCAGCCAGCAGGGGGGGAATAATGCAGTGCCAGCCAGCAGGGGGGATAAATGCAGTGCCAGCCAGCAGGGGGGATAAATGCAGTGCCAGCCAGCAGGGGGGGATAAATGCAGTGCCAGCCAGCAGGGGGGGTAATACAGTGCCAGCGGGGGGTGGGGAAATAATGCAGTGCCAGCCAGCGGGGGGATAATGCAGTGCCAGCCAGCGGGGGGATAATGCAGTGCCAGCCAGCGGGGGAGGGGGTGGTAATGCAGTGCCAGCAGGGGGGATAATAATGCAGTGACAGCCAGCTTAGGTGCTTTATGAATGTGTTTCGTGTGCCCGTAGCTGTGTGCCCGTAGCTGTGTGTGTGCCCGCCGTGTAGGTATAGGTGGCTTTACTAGGCCTGGTGTTGATGTGGTGCGTTTAATGCCAGGTTTGCACAGGGTGGTTCCTGCCTGCCATTGGCTGGTGGCAAACTGTGGGATTTGGCCTGAGGTTTGCCAGTCTCTTTCAGGATCTGCATTTTTGCATTGGTGGAATGCCATGCTAATGTGCCTGGCAAGGGGCAGCCAGGGTTTATAGCCCGGCATGCCAGTCTGTGTGAGGAACGTGCTCCCTCTGGTTAGATGGGCAGATGGCGGCGAGGGCAGTCAGGGTAGTGGGTAATGTTTTAATGCTTTCTTGATCCCCTTGCTGTGTTTTGCCAGGCTGCGCGGTGTTTTGCCAGGCTGCGCGGTGTTTTGCCAGGCTGCGCGGTGTTTTGCCAGGCTGCGCGGTGTTTTGCCAGGCTGCGCGGTGTTTTGCCAGGCTGCGCGGTGTTTTGCGTGGTATAGTTTGTTAGAATAGTGCTTTTTGTAATGGTGCCGTGTGTGCCAGTCCTGGAGTGGGCAATAGCCGCGGGTTTGAGAGGGTGCTGCCTGCAGTGTGTGGTAAATGCTGTGCCAGGCTTTGGGATGGCAGTGAGTGGTGCCCCTTGGCATCTCACGCTGATATAAAACCTATAATGCGTTGGTTGGGGCTCTGCTGGTGCAGGTTTGCCGGTGTGGCTCGGTTCCGGCACGTTGGGTGACCGGGTCGAGCTGCCGATTGAGAAGTCACAGCCGGTGGGCAGGAATAAGGTATTTTTAGTGGGCCGTCTCGCCCTGCGGCCCATCTGTCACTCGCTCCCATGCAATGACACGACGTCCAGGCGAGAGCAGAGCCGCGGCGCGTCTGCAAACCTCTCCAGTCACCAGGCTCCCTGTGTTTCGGTGTTTTTTGGTGGGGCTCAGAACGTTCAAAGCGTTGCTGTATTGATGAAAGCCGCGCAGCGTTTACACCATCTTTATTGCTGGGTTTGGTCACCTGAAGCGGCCGCCGCGTTCCTCGTCCTTTAATTGATTCATAAATCAGCAAACCCGCCTCTCCAGGCTCCGCGCCACTGCTTCCTGACGGGGGGGGATAGACCGCGCATCGCTCTGCGCCAGCAGCCAGGGGGTTAATAAAATCAGAGCAGGCGTCGCTCTGGGTATCGATCGGCTGATGTCATGCGTCTGATTAAAGAAGCGAAAACGTGTAAGCAATCCTGTTTCCTGCGTCATCCAAACCCCCAGCGCTGCGCACCTACACATTGCTCTGCACCGGGCCTGATCCCGCTCGATTCCGTCACTTGTCGCTCTGCGCCGGGCCTGATCCCGCTCGATTCCGTCACTTGTCGCTCTGCGCTGGGCCTGATCCCGCTCGATTCCGTCACTTGTCGCTCTGTGCTGGGCCTGATCCCGCTTGGTTCCGTCACGCGTCGCTCTGCGCCGGGCCTGATCCCGCTCGGTTTTGTCACGCGTCGCTCTGCGCTGGGCCTGATCCCGCTTGATTCTGTCACTTGTCGCTCTGCGCCGGGCCTGATCCCGCTCGATTCCGTCACTTGTCGCTCTGCGCCGGGCCTGATCCCGCTCGATTCCGTCACTTGTCGCTCTGCGCCGGGCCTGATCCCGCTCGATTCCGTCACTTGTCGCTCTGTGCTGGGCCTGATCCCGCTTGGTTCCGTCACGCGTCGCTCTGCGCCGGGCCTGATCCCGCTCGGTTTTGTCACGCGTCGCTCTGCGCTGGGCCTGATCCCGCTTGATTCTGTCACTTGTCGCTCTGCGCCGGGCCTGATCCCGCTCGATTCCGTCACTTGTCGCTCTGCGCCGGGCCTGATCCCGCTCGGTTTCGTCACGCGTCGCTCTGCGCTGGGCCTGATCCCGCTTGATTCCGTCACTTGTCGCTCTGCGCTGGGCCTGATCCCGCTCGATTCCGTCACTTGTCGCTCTGCGCCGGGCCTGATCCCGCTCGGTTTTGTCACGCGTCGCTCTGCGCTGGGCCTGATCCCGCTCGATTCCGTCACTTGTCGCTCTGCGCCGGGCCTGATCCCGCTCGGTTTCGTCACGCGTCGCTCTGCGCTGGCCTGATCCCGCTTGGTTCCGTCACGCGTCGCTTTGCGCCGGGCCTGATCCCGCTCGGTTTCGTCACGCGTCGCTCTGCGCTGGGCCTGATCCCGCTTGATTCCGTCACTTGTCGCTCTGCGCTGGGCCTGATCCCGCTCGATTCCGTCACTTGTCGCTCTGCGCCGGGCCTGATCCCGCTCGATTCCGTCGCTCTGTGCTGGGCCTGATCCCGCTTGGTTCCGTCACGCGTCGCTTTGCGCCGGGCCTGATCCCGCTTGGTTCCGTCACGCGTCGCTTTGCGCTGGGCCTGATCCCGCTTGATTCCGTCACTTGTCGCTCTGCGCTGGGCCTGATCCCGCTCGGTTTTGTCACGCGTCGCTCTGCGCTGGGCCTGATCCCGCTCGATTCCGTCACTTGTCGCTCTGTGCTGGGCCTGATCCCGCTCGGTTTCGTCACGCGTCGCTCTGCGCTGGGCCTGATCCCGCTTGATTCCGTCACTTGTCGCTCTGCGCTGGGCCTGATCCCGCTTGATTCCGTCACTTGTCGCTCTGCGCTGGGCCTGATCCCGCTTGATTCCGTCACTTGTCGCTCTGCGCTGGGCCTGATCCCGCTCGGTTTCGTCACGCGTCGCTCTGCGCCGGGCCTGATCCCGCTCGGTTTTGTCACGCGTCGCACTGCGCTGGGCCTGATCCCGCTCGATTCCGTCACTTGTCGCTCTGCGCTGGGCCTGATCCCGCTCGATTCCGTCACGCGTCGCTCTGCGCTGGGCCTGATCTCGCTCGATTCCGTCACGCGTCGCTCTGCGCTGGGCCTGATCTCGCTCGATTCCGTCACGCGTCGCTCTGCGCTGGGCCTGATCCCGCTCGATTCCGTCACGCGTCGCTCTGCGCTGGGCCTGATCCCGCTCGGTTTTGTCACGCGTCGCTCTGCGCCGGGCCTGATCCCGCTCGGTTTTGTCACGCGTCGCTCTGCGCTGGGCCTGATCCCGCTCGATTCCGTCACGCGTCGCTCTGCGCTGGGCCTGATCCCGCTCGATTCCGTCACTTGTCGCTCTGCGCTGGGCCTGATCCCGCTCGGTTTTGTCACGCGTCGCTCTGCGCCGGGCCTGATCCCGCTCGGTTTTGTCACGCGTCGCTCTGCGCTGGGCCTGATCCCGCTCGATTCCGTCACTTGTCGCTCTGCGACGGGCCTGATCCCGCTCGATTCCGTCGCTCTGTGCTGGGCCTGATCCCGCTTGGTTCCGTCACGCGTCGCTTTGCGCCGGGCCTGATCCCGCTCGGTTTCGTCACGCGTCGCTCTGCGCTGGGCCTGATCCCGCTTGATTCCGTCACTTGTCGCTCTGCGCTGGGCCTGATCCCGCTCGGTTTTGTCACGCGTCGCTCTGCGCTGGGCCTGATCCCGCTCGATTCCGTCACTTGTCGCTCTGCGCTGGGCCTGATCCCGCTCGGTTTCGTCACGCGTCGCTCTGCGCCGGGCCTGATCCCGCTCGGTTTTGTCACGCGTCGCTCTGCGCTGGGCCTGATCCCGCTCGGTTTCGTCACGCGTCGCTCTGCGCTGGGCCTGATCCCGCTTGATTCCGTCACTTGTCGCTCTGCGCTGGGCCTGATCCCGCTTGATTCCGTCACTTGTCGCTCTGCGCTGGGCCTGATCCCGCTTGATTCCGTCACTTGTCGCTCTGCGCTGGGCCTGATCCCGCTCGGTTTCGTCACGCGTCGCTCTGCGCCGGGCCTGATCCCGCTCGTTTTGTCACGCGTCGCTCTGCGCTGGGCCTGATCCCGCTCGATTCCGTCACTTGTCGCTCTGCGCTGGGCCTGATCCCGCTCGGTTTCGTCACGCGTCGCTCTGCGCTGGGCCTGATCTCGCTCGATTCCGTCACGCGTCGCTCTGCGCTGGGCCTGATCCCGCTCGATTCCGTCACGCGTCGCTCTGCGCTGGGCCTGATCCCGCTCGATTCCGTCACGCGTCGCTCTGCGCTGGGCCTGATCCCGCTCGATTCCGTCACGCGTCGCTCTGCGCTGGGCCTGATCCCGCTCGATTCCGTCACTTGTCGCTCTGCGTTGGGCCTGATCCCGCTTGGTTCCGTCATGCGTTGCTCTGCGCCGGGCCTGATCCCGCTCGGTTTTGTCACGTGTCGCTCTGCGGTGGGCCTGATCCCGCTCGGTTTTGTCACGCGTCGCTCTGCGCTGGGCCTGATCCCGCTCGGTTTTGTCACGTGTCGCTCTGCGGTGGGCCTGATCCCGCTCGGTTTTGTCACGTGTCGCTCTGCGGTGGGCCTGATCCCGCTCGGTTTTGTCACGTGTCGCTCTGCGGTGGGCTTGATCCCGCTCGGTTCCGTCACGCATCGCTCTGCGCTGGCCTGATCCCGCTCGGTTCCGTCACGCGTCGCTCTGCGCTGGGCCTGATCCCGCTCGGTTCCGTCACGCGTCGCTCTGCACAGGGCCTGATCCCGCTCGGTTCTGTCACGCGTTGCTCTGCGTTCAGGCTCTGCGCGTCGCTGTCTCCGCTGTCACATAATCCAGATCAGCTTCTTTTCTGCAGTGTAATCGCTGTCGGACGTCCGCGCCTCGGGGCTGACACAGAGCTAAGCGCGGCCTTCCTGGAACATGTTTATATTCACAGCTTGGTGTATATGTGTATTTATTGCACATGGTGACCCCGTGTCTGGTTGGCGACGGCCTGGGTTACCGGATCGGCTGCTCTGATATAAACGCCGGCCGCGCTGCTTTATTATTCCAGAGATGTCGGCGCCGTCACGGTGCTGTACACCAGGCGTCCTGTGTCACTTGTAATGTTGGGTTTGTATATACCAGTGAAGGTGAACTTTACCAGATGTTTCTGAACTATATGTCCCATGATGCTCTATCACTCTTAAGTGTGGCCAAGCATCATGGGACATGTAGCTTTGGGTGCCAAGGTTCACCATCTCTCTCGGGTGTATACTGTGATGTGTCAGTGTGTGTTGGTGTTGGGTGTATGTATGTGCTCGGTGATTCGATACATGGCATCCTGTGCGCCTGTCAGGGCATCATTCCTGGATTTCCTGTGCTGCCAGCCGTATTTTAGAATCTCCTGGATTCCATGCGTTCTGTTCAGTTATTAACCCCCTCATCACCAGGAGCCAACGCTTTAGTTTCTCCCATGAGCGTGGCCGTTGCAGGCTCAGACACCGCGCGTCGCGTACACCTTATAACATGGTGTTATTTTTTTTTGCATGGGGCAGTTGGAGGTTTTGTGTTGGTGTCGTTCCGGAGCGAGGAAGCGGAGCAGTTGCCATGGAAACAGTGTAACATTCGGTAGCATCAGAAGATAAAGTTCTAGCCGGCTGCCCTGTGTTTAGCGCTCGGCTGCCCTGTGTTTAGCGCTCGGCTGCCCTGTGTTTAGCGCTCGGCTGCCCTGTGTTTAGCGCTCGGCTCCTGCACGGTTTTTGGCCGCCGTTCAAGCTGTGGGAATGCTGCTCGGGGGAAGAATTCTTCGCTCGTGGTAGAGTCCCTCGTATTGTCCCGACAAGCCTTTAAAGAGTGTGTCCCCGGGCTGTCTGCTCTCGCACACTTAACCTTTTGTGTCAAGCGAGTTGTTTCCTCGTGCAGGCTCACATCGCGATACGAGCGCCCCATTATCTGCCAGGTGACCCGGTGACACCTTCACCTCACAGCCACGCAGGCTCGCGTCCCGGGGCGAGCGCAATAAACACAAGTGTGTGCGGCAAGCGAAGAATGACACGACCAGGCCCACCGGCCCCAGAAACCACGATATACAGTCTGCGCGGTGAGTGACGTGTGTGACGTGACACGACCAGGCCCACCAGCCCCAGAAACCACGATATACAGTCTGCGCGGTGAGTGACGTGACACGACCAGGACCACCGGCCCCAGAAACCACAATATACAGTCTGTGCGGTGAGTGACGTGACACGACCAGGCCCACCGGCCCCAGAAACCACAATATACAGTCTGTGCGGTGAGTGACGTGACACGACCAGGACCACCGGCCCCAGAAACCACGATATACAGTCTGTGACGTGTGTGACTTGACGTGACCAGGACCACCGGCCCCAGAAACCACCTATATACAGTCTGTGCGGGTGAGCGTTTTTCTTCGCTGCCCCTCCCCCAACCTGACGCATCACTTTCGTTTGTGTTGTATTATTCATGGAGCCACGCGCTGTCACTTTAACCCTCGCTCAGGAAAAGGGCTGTGAAGTTTGCCGGGTGACATCATTGTTTCCCCCGGCTGGTGTGACCTCGGCGCAGCGTCGCAGTATGATGGCTTTCTCCCTCTGTTCCGCGTCGGGCCGCGCCGTCCTAAACCGCCTTTTTTCTCAATAACTAAGTGAATTTGGCGAGATCCTCAGATTGGGTTAAATGGGGGTCCCAGGCCCCCCCAGTGTTTGCCCGCGGTACACACGCCTTCCATAACTCGAGCTGCTGCTCAGAATTCAAGCTGCGAATCGTTTTCTCGTGTCGGTGTGAAAGTCCGTGGTCCTCCCGTTCCAGCCAGCACTTCTTCGTGCTGAGGCTGCGCCGGCCTGTGGTCAGGTTTCATTGCCTGACGCAGAGTTGGTTTGGCCGTTAGTCCTGTTGCGTTTATGGTTTGGTTGGGGCTGATTTAACCCTTTGTGAGACAGGAGGCAGCGTGAGATTAATATTTTATACATGATCATCACTGGGATTATGAACCGTTAGACGTGACGCGTACCCTGCGGGGCTCTCTTTGTGCGCGTACCCTGCGGGGCTCTCTTTGTGCGCGTACCCTGCGGGGCTCTCTTTGTGCGCGTACCCTGCGGGGCTCTCTTTGTGCGCGTACCCTGCGGGGCTCTCTTTGTGCGCGTACCCTGCGGGGCTCTCTTTGTGCGCGTACCCTGCGGGGCTCTCTTTGTGCGCGTACCCTGCGGGGCTCTCTTGTGCGCGTACCCTGCGGGGCTCTCTTTGTGCGCGTACCCTGCGGGCTCTCTTTGTGCGCGTACCCTGCGGGCTCTCTTTGTGCGCGTTACCCTGCGGGGCTCTCTTTGTGCGCTACCCTGCGGGGCTCTCTTTGTGCGCGTACCTGCGGGGCTCTCTTTGTGCGCGTACCCTCGGGGCTCTCTTTGTGCGCGTACCCTGCGGGGCTCTCTTGAGTGCGCGTACCCTGCGGGGCTCTCTTTGTGCGCGGTACCCTGCGGCTCTCTTTGTGCGCGTACCCTGCGGGGCTCTCTTTGTGCGCGTACCCTGCGGGGTCTCTTTGGTGCGCGTACCCTGCGGGGCTCTCTTTGTGCGCGTACCCTGCGGGGCTCTCTTTGTGCGCGTACCCTGCGGGGCTCTCTTTGTGCGCGTACCCTGCGGGGCTCTCTTTGTGCGCCCGTACCCTGCGGGGCTCTGTGTGCGCCCGTACCCTGCGGGGCTCTCTGTGTGCGCCCGTACCCTGCGGGGCTCTTTGTGCCTGTACCCTGCGGGGTACGGGGTTCTGATCTTTGTAGAAATACTTTGCAGTGGTTGTAAAGCAGGCTCTTTGTTTTGTCGCGCTGCGTCTCTGCTCTGATTTTGTCGCGCTGCGTCTCTGCACTGATTTTGTCGCGCTGCGTCTCTGCACTGATTTTGTCGCGCTGCGTCTCTGCACTGATTTTGTCGCGCTGCGTCTCTGCTGATTTTGTCGCGCTGCGTCTCTGCTCTGATTTTGTCGCGCTGCGTCTCTGCTCTGATTTTGTCATGCTGCGTCTCTGCTCTTGATTTTGTCGCGCTGCGTCTCTGCTCTGATTTTGTCGCGCTGCGTCTCTGCTCTGATTTTGTCGCGCTGGCGTCTCTGCTCTGATTTTGTCGCGCTGCGTCTCTGCTCTGATTTTGTCGCGCTGCGTCTCTGCTCTGATTTTGTCGCGCTGCGTCTCTGCTCTGATTTTGTCATGCTGCGTCTCTGCTCTGATTTTGTCATGCTGCGTCTCTGCTCTGATTTTGTCGCGCTGCGTCTCTGCTCTGATTTTGTCGCGCTGCGTCTCTGCTCTGATTTTGTCGCGCTGCGTCTCTGCTCTGATTTTGTCGCGCTGCGTCTCTGCTCTGATTTTGTCGCGCTGCGTCTCTGCTCTGATTTTGTCGCGCTGCGTCTCTGCTCTGATTTTGTCGCGCTGCGTCTCTGCTCTGATTTTGTCGCGCTGCGTCTCTGCTCTGATTTTGTCGCGCTGCGTCTCTGCTCTGATTTTGTCGCGCTGCGTCTCTGCTCTGATTTTGTCATGCTGCGTCTCTGCTCTGATTTTGTCGCGCTGCGTCTGTGCTGATTTTGTCGCGCTGCGTCTGTGCTGATTTTGTCGCGCTGCGTCTGTGCTGATTTTGTCGCGCTGCGTCTGTGCTGATTTTGTCGCGCTGCGTCTGTGCTGATTTTGTCGCGCTGCGTCTGTGCTGATTTTGTCGCGCTGCGTCTGTGCTGATTTTGTCGCGCTGCGTCTGTGCTGATTTTGTCGCGCTGCGTCTGTGCTGATTTTGTCGCGCTGCGTCTGTGCTGATTTTGTGGCGCTGCGTCTGTGCTGATTTTGTGGCGCTGCGTCTGTGCTGATTTTGTGGCGCTGCGTCTGTGCTGATTTTGTGGCGCTGCGTCTGTGCTGATTTTGTGGCGCTGCGTCTGTGCGCTGATTTTGTCGCGCTGCTCTGATTTTGTCGCGCTGCGTCTCTGTACTGACTTTGCGTCTCACTCTCTCTCTCGTCAGGACACGCCGCAGAGCTATGTGCCTCTGGACCCGTGGCTTCTCCTTCCAGTGCCTCTCCCCTTCCAGTATTTAAATCTGACTTTTAATATCCCACCAGCTGCTCCGCAGACACATGGTGGATTGCTGTCATTCCCGGCATTGCATCTCCGAGCGCCGAGCCCACTGCAGCTCTCCCGAGGCAGGACAAGACCAACTGAGTACATCGACGTGGGCGATTTGGGACGTAGCGCCCCCTGGAGTGACTCCTCTGCGGTCCGGTGCTGGTACACCCCCTAGCCATGGAGCAGGGAATGGATTACTGGATGGCGCAGATACAGCAGAAGGACGTTGGGAAGCGGCTCCAGGTTGGACCGGACATGATCGAGTACCTATCCGACCGGCAGAAGTCCGCGGACCTGGAGCACGATCAGACGTTGCTGGACAGGATGGTCGATGGTCTCGCCACGTCCTGGGTGAATTCTAGCAATTACAAGGTATGACCCATGCACCTGCGCCGGCCGAGCGCCTCCATGCATGCCGCGATAACCAGATTTTCAGCTGTTGTGGGAGGTTTGGTTACCCCTTGCCAGAGGAGGCGCTGTAACGCAGCTTGTCTTGCTTTTCATTGTCTTTCTGCTTCGACACGTTGCACATAAAGAGGCCCTGTTACTGCGTAAATAAAATGGCTTCTTGGCGATACCCAGGTGAGCCGCGGCACCACAAAACGCAGGGTCTGTATCTCACGCCAGCGGATAGGAGCGGGACTTGCCATTCCTTTTACCCCGTCCCTTTTTGTGGAGCTGCTGAAGCAGCAAAGAACGCGCCCCTTTATTAAAGCTCTCCCAGTCTCGCTGCCTGCAGGAAGGTTTAGACCCGCGCATGCGCTCATCATAACGTGCCACGCGATAAAGCAGAGACTAGCTCAGGATCATGGTAGTTGTAGTCTCAAACTCAAGTAGCTCATTAACCACCCTGCCCCCCCCCCCCCCCCTGCGTGTGTTTAATACCACCCCGAGGGCCACTGATTGTCACTGCAGAACTACCTTTCCCACAACTCCCTGCTGGGATACACAAAGTGTTGCCATAGGCAGCAGAGAGTGAAGATTGGCTGAGACTCGGCCCCTTTGTGGTGTTTGCGGCTGAGACTCGGCCCCTTTGTGGTGTTTGCGCCTGAGACTCGGCCCCTTTGTGGTGTTTGCGCCTGAGACTCGGCCCCTTTGTGGTGTTTGCGCCTGAGACTCGGCCCCTTTGTGGTGTTTGCGCCTGAGACTCGGCCCCTTTGTGGTGTTTGCGCCTGAGACTCGGCCCCTTTGTGGTGTTTGCGGCTGAGACTCGGCCCCTTTGTGGTGTTTGCGCCTGAGACTCGGCCCCTTTGTGGTGTTTGCGGCTGAGACTCGGCCCCTTTGTGGTGTTTGCGGCTGAGACTCGGCCCCTTTGTGGTGTTTGCGGCTGAGACTCGGCCCCTTTGTGGTGTTTGCGGCTGAGACTCGGCCCCTTTGTGGTGTGTTTGCGGCTGAGACTCGGCCCCTTTGTGGTGTTTGCGGCTGAGACTCGGCCCTTTGTGGTGTTTGCGGCTGAGACTCGGCCTCTTTGTGGTGTTTGCGGCTGAGACTCGCCCCTTTGTGGTGTTTGCGGCTGAGACTCGGCCCCTTTGTGTGTTTGCGGCTGAGACTCGGCCCCTTTGTGGTGTTTGCGGCTGAGACTCGGCCCCTTTGTGGTGTTTGCGCCTGAGACTCGGCCCCTTTGTGGTGTTTGCGCCTGAGACTCGGCCCCTTTTGGTGTGTTTGCGCCTGAGACTCGGCCCCTTTGTGGTGTTTGCGCCTGAGACTCGGCCCCTTTGTGGTGTTTGCGCCTGAGACTCGGCCCCTTTGTGGTGTTTGCGGCTGAGACTCGGCCCCTTTGTGGTGTTTGCGGCTGAGACTCGGCCCCTTTGTGGTGTTTGCGGCTGAGACTCGGCCCCTTTGTGGTGTTTGCGGCTGAGACTCGGCCCCCATTCGTGGTGTTTGCGGCTGAGACTCGGCCCCCATTCGTGGTGTTTGCGGCTGATACTCGGCCCCCATTCGTGGTGTTTGCGCCTGAGGGTTTGAAGGTGAACCTATTTTATTTGTTTTCGCCATTACTCGTTCTCCGTCCGGGTGGGGGGTTCTTTAGACTCCTCCGAACCGTGGTGTTTCCGGTGGGGGGGGGGGGTGTGGTGGAGAGGTTTAATTTGGATTGTTTACAGGCGGCTCAGATTAGTGAGATTTTTCAGGTTCCTGTGACTCGGGATCACGTTCCGGCGACTCCCTAAAACCAGTCTGTTCTGTTCAATGTGGGGGCGAAGCCTGGGATTAGGAGAGGAATCTTAATTGTGCCCGTGGTGTGACAGCGCCGCGCACCTACACCGCGTGAAGGCATATTCACTCCTATTCAACAGGTGGAGTGCGGCGCGACATGAGCCTCCTCCCTGAACAATCCACCGCACACCTTCCACAAACTGGAGCTGTCACTCAGGTTTTACAGAAAGGCACGTGGGCAGAGGGGGAGCGCGGGAAGGGGCTGCCCTGCGGCGGACAGAGGGGGAGCGCGGGAAGGGGCTGCCCTGCGGCGGACAGAGGGGGGAGCGCGGGAAGGGGCTGCCCTGCGGCGGGCAGAGGGGGAGCGCGGGAAGGGGCTGCCCTGCGGCGGGCAGAGGGGGAGCGCGGGAAGGGGCTGCCCTGCGGCGGGCAGAGGGGGAGCGCGGGAAGGGGCTGCCCTGCGGCGGGCAGAGGGGGAGCGCGGGAAGGGGCTGCTGGGCAGAGGGGGGGGGCGGGAAGGGGCTGCTCTGGGGCGGGCAGTGGGGGAGCGCGGGAAGGGGCTGCCCTGCGGCGGGCAGAGGGGGAGCGCGGGAAGGGGCTGCCCTGCGGCGGGCAGAGGGGGAGCGCGGGAAGGGGCTGCTGGGCAGAGGGGGGGGGCGCGGGAAGGGGCTGCTCTGGGGCGGGCAGTGGGGGAGCGCGGGAAGGGGCTGCCCTGCGACGGGCAGACACTGCAGGAGGGAAATGTGCCCTGATTAACATCTGCAGGGTATGGGTTACACATCCTGCAGGGCAGCACTTTTCGCACACTGCCCCTCAGCCTGTATATATTTATAGGTAGATAAAAGCGGGGATACTGTGACGGCGCTAATAATAATCCCACGTGGTTCTATGAAAATCCTAAAATCGGGGTCTTTGGGGGGAAACGTCTTCACACAACCAGCCATCTGATAAGATGAAGCAGACACGGTGCCCGGCACGCGCCTTCATTTTCCTCTCAGAGCTGTCTGCAGAGTGCACGGTGACAGTCTATAGCAACACCATATACCGCTGTGCCGTCCTCTTTGTGCCCCCCCCCGGATCTGGTAAGGATCGGAACGTTTACAGTTTGCCCTCAGGTCCGTCAAGAAGCGCTCACTGAAAAGCGAAACGCGTCCGACACCAGCGTGAAGCTACATAAACATAGCTGGGGGGGGGGGGTGTCACATCCTGGGGGGAAACGACAGAATCTTGTGAATTTTATACTTTTATTATAGTGTCGTGTCATTTCACACGTTTCCCTAAATGAACACTCGAGGGAAGCACAGGGTTAAATCACATTGTGTAATAATATTTTGTGGTGTTTTAGTGTTTGTTTCTTTGGCGCGGCAACTTCTGTATTCCCCTGATATTCCGATTTTAATCACAAAACTCCTCGGGGGCACACTCGCACTCGGGGGCACACTCGCACTCGGGGGCACACTCGCACTCGGGGGCACACTCGCACTCGGGGGCACACTCGCACTCGGGGGCACACTCGCACTCGGGGGCACACTCCTACGCGCAGACTGACAGACACACTGTTTCGTCTCTGGTCGAGTTTTTGCCGTGCCACTCTATGAATCCCTTTCCAGCGCCCCTATATTTCGGCAGGGCTGTACGGTTCTCCCGGCAGAGCCCGTGACGCAGACGTATCGCCGGCCTGTTCAGAGATGTCTGTGCTTTCCCTGTATCTCCGTCCCTCAGAGCGCGGTTCCCTGTAACGCTGCGGTTCCTGCCAGCTCGCGGTGGGCGAAGTCGATGAATGCCCTCTGTGTGCGGCTCTGGGCTCTAACACAAGAGCCGGGCTTGTTCCGTGGCAGACGCCGTGTCCGCCGGCAAATACCTGCAGCCCCCTGAGATTCTGCTAGAAATCAATAAGGTTTTGCTCAGGACCTGGACTCCACCATCTGACCTCTTTCCCTTTTATCTTTAACCTTTGCTGTGCCAGAGTCATGCAGGCATGTGTTAACCCGTGGCGTGCCACTGCTGCAGGCCTGGCTGAGCTTCATGGGAGCTGTAGTCCATTGTCACTGGGCTTTATGCTGCCTTTGTGTGTGCATGGTGTCTTTTGGTGACAGTTTTCACTTCCTGCTGGAAGACGCGAGTCTCTCTACGTGACTCGTCGTGGAATTTGTGTTAACCCTTTAAATGTTTTGTTTGGGTAATATGTTGTAAATCCTTCGAGCGCATGCACAGGGCGTCCCTCAAACGCGAGAAGCGCATTCCAGCAAACAAACCTTTATTATTTCTTGGGACACAAGTGGATACGGAGCATTTTGTGGATGACGCATTTCACCGCATGTTCTCTGCTCTGTTAAGTGATTTAGACGACACGTTTCACCGCATGTTCTCTGCTCTGTTAAGTGATTTAGACGACACGTTTCACCGCATGTTCTCTGCTCTGTTAAGTGATTTAGACGACACATTTCACTGCATGTTCTCTGCTCTGTTAAGTGATTTAGACGACACGTTTCACCACATGTTCTCTGCTCTGTTAAGTGATTTAGACGACACATTTCACTGCATGTTCTCTGCTCTGTTAAGTGATTTAGACGACACGTTTCACCGCATGTTCTCTGCTCTGTTAAGTGATTTAGACGACACGTTTCACCACATGTTCTCTGCTCTGTTAAGTGATTTAGACGACACATTTCACATACTGGACCCATTATGTAATTTATAAATCAGACTCGTTTCACGTCCTGTATCTATTCCTGTGCTGTGTAATCTAAACGCGTTTCACAGATTAAACTCAGTCCTGTACGTTTATGTAGACATCGCGGTTCAGACCGCGCTCCACTTTGTATATTTAATTTAGATTTGTTTCACAGAATGAATTTGGTTATGTGACGTATAATTTATCTAGACGACGCATTTTGCAAACTGGAGTCTGTTTCCTACTGAACTTGATGACCTGTTCCATGGATTCTTCACAGTCCTGTTCTTTACAATAGATCTAGACGATCAGATCAGTTTTGTAACGAACACGACGTGTTTCACAGACTGGACTCCGGCCCTGTTTTAACAAACACGACGCGTTTCAAACAGGACTTGGTTCTTTGCGTTATAATGAACACTACGCATTTCACAGGATTTGGTTCTTTGCTTTATAATGAACACGACGCGTTTCACAGAGGACTTGGTTCTTTGCTTTATAATGAACACGACGCGTTTCACAGAGGACTTGGTTCTTTGCTTTATAATGAACACGACGCATTTCACAGGATTTGGTTCTTTGCTTTATAATGAACACGACGCGTTTCACAGAGGACTTGGTTCTTTGCGTTATAATGAACACGACACATTTCACAGGATTTGGTTCTTTGCTTTATAATGAACACGACGCGTTTCACAGAGGACTTGGTTCTTTGCTTTATAATGAACACGACGCGTTTCACAGAGGACTTGGTTCTTTGCTTTATAATGAACACGACGCGTTTCACAGAGGACTTGGTTCTTTGCGTTATAATGAACACGACGCATTTCAGAGGACTTGGTTCTTTGCTTTATAATGAGCACGACGCATTTCAGAGGACTTGGTTCTTTGCTTTATAATGAGCACGACGCATTTCAGAGGACTTGGTTCTTTGAAATGCGTCGTGCTCATTATAACGCAAAGAACCAAGTCCTCTGAAATGCGTCGTGCTCATTATAACGCAGAGGACTTGGTTCTTTGCGTTATAATGAGCACGACGCATTTCACAGGACTTGGTTCTTTGCGTTATAATGAACACGACGCGTTTCACAGAGGACTTGGTTCTTTGCTTTATAATGAACACTACGCATTTCACAGGACTTGGTTCTTTGCGTTATAATGAACACGACGCGTTTCACACAGGACTTGGTTCTTTGCGTTATAATGAACATGACGCATTTCACAGGACTTGGTTCTTTGCGTTATAATGAACACGACGCATTTCAGAGGACTTGGTCCTTTGCGTTATAATGAACACGATGCATTTCACAGGACTTGGTTCTTTGCGTTATAATGAACACGACGCATTTCACAGGACTTTGTTCTTTGCGTTATAATGAACACGACGCGTTTCACAGGACTTGGTTCTTTGCGTTATAATGAGCACGACGCATTTCACAGGACTTGGTTCTTTGCGTTATAATGAACACGACACATTTCACAGGACTTTGTTCTTTGCGTTATAATGAACACGACGCGTTTCACAGGACTTGACTCTTTGCTTTATAATGAACACGACACATTTCATAGCGTTTCTCCATGCTGTTTAGCTACAGGTGCTGTATAGATGATGATGATTATGTTCAGCTTTGGCTGAATTTTTTTGCTGCCTGAAATTCCAGTTTCTTTTCTTACACTTTATTGCTGTTTATTTGTCGCTCTGCAAATAACAAAAAAAAAAAAAAAACGCCTGAAAAATAAATGCTTTTGTTAGAGTTCAAACGAGTCCTTTCATGGTGTTAATCGCCGCTCGGAATGTGTTTCACTGCCGTGTATTTGGGGTGGACGGATGCGGCTCATCACTGCGCTAATTGCAGGGCGGACGCTTTTCCTTCTCTCGCTCTGGGCTTCCCAGTCTGATTATCCTGTCTGAAAAATCATGACACAAATTTACAAACACGCGGAAACACGTGGCTCCGCGCGCTGATTGCAGCCAGCCGGGTAGTCAACATGACAGCTTGAGAGATCCCTGCGGGCGCAGCGCCCCCCCGAAATACCAGCTGAGCTTATGTACAGCGTTTAATGTGTTACTGCAAGGACAGACCTCTTCACCCCTACAGAAATAACCAGAAAATAACCCAGACTCGCTGTATTGTGTCCTCTCTGTGTATTATGTGTAACAAACCTATCAGTGAATCCCAGACTCCGTGTATTGTATCCTCTCTGTGTAATGCAGGCATATCAGTGAATACCAGACTCCGTGTATTGTGTCCTCTCTTGTAATGCAGGCATATCGGTGAATACCAGACTCCGTGTATTGTGTCCTCTCTGTGTAATGCAGGCATATCAGTGAATACCAGACTCCGTGTATTGTGTCCTCTCTTGTAATGCAGGCATATCGGTGAATACCAGACTCCGTGTATTGTGTCCTCGTCTGTGTATTATGTGTAACATACATATCGGTGATACCAGACTTTGTGTATTGTGTCCTCTCTGTGTAATGCAGGCATATCGGTGAATACCAGACTTCGTGTATTGTGTCCTCTCTGTGTAATGCAGGCATATCAGTGAATACCAGACTCCGTGTATTGTGTCCTCTCTGTGTATTATGTGTAACATACATATCGGTGAATACCAGACTTCGTGTATTGTGTCCTCTCTGTGTAATGCAGGCATATCAGTGAATACCAGACTCCGTGTATTGTGTCCTCTCTTGTAATGCAGGCATATCGGTGAATACCAGACTCCGTGTATTGTGTCCTCTCTGTGTATTATGTGTAACATACATATCGGTGAATACCAGACTTCGTGTATTGTGTCCTCTCTTGTAATGCAGGCATATCGGTGAATACCAGACTTCGTGTATTGTGTCCTCTCTGTGTAATGCAGGCATATCGGTGAATACCAGACTCCGTGTATTGTGTCCTCTCTGTGTAATGCAGGCATATCGGTGAATACCAGACTCCGTGTATTGTGTCCTCTCTGTGTAATGCAGGCATATCGGTGAATACCAGACTTCGTGTATTGTGTCCTCTCTGTGTAATTCAGACATATCGGTGAATCCCTAGATTCTCCTATACGTTTGACGGGGAATCTAGATTATAAATAAAGACACGGAGGCGAATATTATGCTAAACTCTTCTTTACTGTAACAACAGCAGCAAAGAAATGTACACGTAAAGTTTTTTAAATTGATAAAGAAAAATGTTTCACGTAGAGTTAACAGTGGAACCAATCACGATAGGGCAGTCCAACTTGGGCCTATCACCATCGGGTATATAATCAACCAGCTGCGCCACTTTCATCCTCTTTTTTCTTTCGATGCGAACGTTTTGAATTCTAAACAGGAAACCGAAGTCCAAAAAAAACCAACCATAGAGGTGAAAAACTTGACGCTACGAACCTGGAACAGAAGGAACATGAATCTGAAGATGCTGGGTGGAGTAGAGGTAACATCACTGCTCTGCGTGGAGAGAACCTGTGGAGTCATGGGTTCGATCCCGATGAGCACCTCTCCAGTAAGTGTCTTGGGCAAGACACCTAACGGTACATACTCGCCACCCAGGACATACTGAAAACCAGAGAAATCTCAATGTATCCTTCCTGGAAAATACTTTCTCAAAAAAAGATTAAGATCATGAATAAATCAAAATTTCATGTAGAAGTCATGAGACCTAAAAAGTATATATGATAAACATAACCATAACTTTAAAATATATCTTAACCTGGGTAGGGTAAACATTTGTGGTGTAACACCCAAGATGTGGGTGGGATAATATTCGCCTCCGTGTCTTTATAATCTAGATTCCCCGTCAAACGTATAGGAGAATCTAGGGATTATACACAGACACGGAGGCTTCATATTATGCTCGTTGAAAGCTAATTAGAGAATGTGCAAAGTGAATAATGGGTTTAAAATAAAATTCCTTAAATGTTGAGTGATTAGACCAATCTACAACCTTGAGCCATAGCTGTAGAAGCTACTGCACTTCGAGAAGAATGGGCCCCAAACTCCGAGACATCAATGCCAGCTTCTGCCATAATCCACTTAACCCATCTAGCCAAGGTAGTGGATGACACTGGATTATAAGGTTTTGTTAATGGTCAAAAATAAGCGATCAAAAGATGGAAGCCGATATGGGGCTGTAACCCTCTCGTATTCCTGTAAACACAGAACTGGACATAAATTGGGTTTTTGGGAAAAAGCAGGATAAAAAACATGGGGCATGGCAAAAACGACCCCAGATGGCGTTAACGAACGTCCTGACAGATCCAGAGCACGGACGTCAGAGACCTTTTTACAAGAAATAGGGCATAAAAGCATGGTTAATTTACCTGACAATTGCTTAATTGACAATTCTGTGTTAGGAGGCCACTGATCCAGAAATTCTAACCTGATGTTAACATCCCATGTAAAAGTATAACGTGAACGAGGAGGACGTTTCAAACGAATACCTTTTAAGTAGTCTACAAACCAATCTACGTTGACCCACTGGGGTACCATCTACCACTGGTACCACTAGGATGATAAGCTGAGAGAGCAGACCTGAAATTATTAATAGTACGATAGGCTTTGCCTTCTTCAAACAATGAGGTTAGAAATTGAAGGATGTCTTCTATAGGAGCTGAAAAGGAATCAACTTGTTTGACCAAACATCAATCGACCCAACAACCCCAGTAATAGCGGTATCGCTTTCTAGTACCTGGTGCCCAAGCGCTGGAGAGTAATTTGGAAGTAGCCTCCGAGAGATTGCCTGATACCTTCCACACGATGAGTCGAAACGAGTGCCCGGACAGAATGTTCTGTAAAGTGTTCTCTGGATCCTGTAGAGGTACAGGGTTCGCTCGCAGGATCCGAGGAACATCTATCGACAGCTCTAAAAACTGAGGAAACCATGGTTTTGTTGTCCATCACGGGGTGATCAGAACCAAGGTCGACTGATTGGATCGCATTGTCTGAATCACCCTGGAGATCAGGAGGAATGGAGGGAATGCATAAAGAATTCCCTGAGGCCAGGTTTGACATAATGCGTCTGTTCCTAGCGCGTCCGGATCTGGCCTCCAACTGAAATACAGTGGAAGTTGAGTGTTCAAGCGAGAGGCAAAAAGTTCTATTGTAAAGGGACCCCATAGAGACAACAAAGATTGGAATATTGTTTTGTCTAATCTCCAGTCACTGGGATCTAATAAATACCTGGAATTCCAGTCTGCTACAACGTTGCATAAACCTGGAATGAATTGGGCCTTCACCTTTTAATCTTGTTGGAAAGGCAAACCCCCCCCCAAAAAAAGGTTTGTATATTTCCGATAATTGTTTGGACCTGGGACCTCCCAAACGATTTATGTGAGTCACTGCTGAGAAGTTGTGAATACGGAATAACACTGAATGAATTGTTTTGTCTTTGAGAGAACTTTGTATAGCGAATAAACCAGCTAGGAGCTCTAATACGTTTATGTGTAGTGAGGCCTCTGCAGAATCCAATCTGCCTCCTGTGGAAACACAACCTAATCACGCGTCGGAATCTATAATCACCTCTGGCTGAGGAGGGACAAAAGAACGGCCGTTCAATGTATCGATGTGATCTCTCCACCATCGTAGCTCTATTCGAGAATCCTCGTCTAAGGAGATCAGGTCTGAATAGAGCATACCTTGGCGAAGGCATGATGTTTTGAGTCTTTGCATGGCTCGATAGAAGAGGGGTCCCGGAAACACTACCTGAAACGACGCTGACAACATTCCTAAGAGACGAGCTAGAGCTCTCAGAGGAAACCTCGGACGTGAAGATAACCTTCTCACCTCCCTTCGAATTTGGAGGACCTTTGCATTCGGAAGACTTGAGTGACATTTGTACAGAGTCCACTAGAAATCCCAGGAATTCCATATTCCTGGTTGGTTCTAGACTGGACTTCGTCCAATTGATCATGAAACCCAGGTTCGTTAATAAGTTGATCGCCAAGTCGCGATGAGTCATAATTAAAGAAAAATCCTGAGCCATCAGAAGTATATTGTCTAGATATACAAACAAACAAACTCCCTTGGTCCTTAAAAACGAGACCACCGGTTTCATGATCTTTGTGAAACACCTGGGGGCCAATGAAAGGCCGAATGGAAGGGATTTGAAGCGCCATAAATGGTCGTCCCAAAGAAACTGCAGGTAATTCCTGCTGTGTTCCGCCATTGGGATCGTCGGATAAACGTCTTTGAGGTCTATCTTGACCATCCAATCGTTCGGACACAAAGTGTCTTTCAACGATGGGATACCATCCATCTTGAAGTGGTAATAAGAACGTACTCGTTTAGAGTCTTTAAGTTTATTACCGGACGAAAGTCGCCACCTTTCTTTAAACCAGAAAGATATTGCTTACGAAAACCGGATTTGGTGGAACCACCCTATCTAGAGCATTTTTGTGGAATAAATCCATAATTTCCTGGTTTATCACCAGACGGTGATCAGGGATCATAAACAACGGTAGAGATAAATGTGTTTGAATCGGTAGAGTGTCGAATTCTATGGTGTGACCCATAATCGTGTTTAACACCCATGGATCTGAAGTGATCTTGTGCCAATTTTGGAAAAAAGACGGACTTTGCCCCCTATTGGTGTTAGGCAAAAACGGTTGTTTACCGTACACACCGGTATAAGCAGGTCTGCAAGCACCTCGAGAGAACCTGAGTCGACCCGGTCTGGTTCGTTGTGGGAAAAAGTTCCCCTGTCCTGAAGGCTCTTGTGGGTCTGCCTGAGAGGACTGGAAGAAGCCTTGGGATTGTGTTTGTGGATTCCGGCTGGGAAAACGGCCTCTACTTTTCCCCGCCTGGCCAAAAATCTTATTGGGAAAAACCCGTTTCATAGAGGATTGGACATGGTTTATGGTCGTAAAAGAATTAGCCTTTGAACTCTTTTGCTTTATAACATTTTCTGCAAAAAAGACAGCCATTGGCTTCCAGACCAGGCTCTTTATTGGCCATGGACACCATTTTTGGTTCTATTCTTAGTATTATAGAGCGTCTACGCTCCGTAGAGATAGTGGAGTTGGCGTTGCCCAGGACACACACCATCCGTTGTACCCAACCCCGATATTCAAAAAGGTCAGGCTTATTCTCCAATAAGTTGTGCTCAATGGCATTAAACCGCTTCGTCAAAGGACCTAAAATGTCCAGCAGCTTATCTTGGCATGTTTTTAAGGTCGCTTCCAGACCTTTTTTGGGGTTCCAACCCTTCTTGCTGAGGAACTCCACTATATCCTCGTTAACTTTTGGTACTGAAGCAGAGTCAGTCTTGGGCATTCAGCTCTGGTCTTATTACGGGTTTTTTGGTCAAAAGGCTTACGTATGCGACCTTCTATGTGATTTGCAACATGCTCCAGTGGAGCCCATTCAGAGGATCGTGGGTGCGTGAGCAATTCTGGAACAAACATTGTACGTCCCAGCGCGTCCAACGGGGCGGTTTCATCTTGAGGAGAAATTGATTCCTCAGAATCGCCCGGTGCCCATTCATAGTCACTAGAGTCTGAAAACTCTTCACTCTCCTCAGTCTCTGCACTGGTTACCTCAGAGCTGCTCCAGCTTGTCTCCGCTCTTTTGGCCCGCTTCCACCTGCGTTTTTTGGCCTCGCGGGTCGGCCTCCGCTTGCGTTATTTATCGCTCTTGCAAGTAATTTTTTTTTTTTTTCGAATTTATTCAATTTCTGGGATTTACCAGAACATTCTATAGCCGTTTTTTTAGGGAGACGGTTAACTCCGTCTTTTGGAGTAATAGGTACCCCCACCTCATGGGCCGACCCAATACCTGTCTGAGGTAGAAGGTCCAGCAGCAATTTGGGTTCATATCCTCAATAGAGTTATGAGCTCTTTGTGCAGTTAACACTTTTAAAAGTGTGTTTTCAAGTTTGGAGGAGATTAGGGCAGTGGCTGATATAACCCCTGCCGAAGCGGAGTCCTGATTAGAAGCCATGGGAATTCCCCTGTCTGTTCCTCAGCGTGTAGTATTCAGCTGTGAGGAAAAGTAGGCGTGAGGTGAAAAACGCCACCCTACAAAATGGCGCAAAGATGCGCCCCTTAAGTAAAATGGCGCTGGTCGCTAGTTGCAGGCTGTTGCGGCCACGCCCAACGTCACTATGTAATATACGCCGGGAACGAGGAAGCACAATGAGTCGCCCCAACGAAAACAGTCAGGGAAAATTAACTTCCAGTCCCTAACGACGTGCTCACAAGCCCGCGTCGCCCCCTCCCCGCACTACAGAGGAAACGACCTGGCACCGAGGAGACACACACTGGCGGTAAATTGCGCCGCAAGGGAAATAAAATAAGAAATATTGCAAGAAATATAATTATAGAATATATATCCAATAGCAATAAGAGAGTACTTGGCTGTATGGCAGCAAAGAAAAGAGGATGAAAGTGGCGCAGCTGGTTGATTTATATACCCGATGGTGATTGGCCCAAGTTGGACTGCCCTATCTTGATTGGTTCCACTGTTGTTAACTCTGTATGTGAAACTTTTTTCTTCAATTTAAAAAAACTTTACTGTACCAACAGCAGCAAAGAAACGTACACAAAGAAGAGTTTAGCATAATATGAAGCCTCCGTGTCTTGGTGTATACTCCCAGACTCCCTGTATTGTGTCCTCTTTGTGTAATGCAGACATATCCGTGAATCCCAGACTCCGTGTATTGTGTCCTCTCTGTGTAATGCAGACATACACTATATTCCCAAAAGTATTCTCTCACCCATCCAAATAATCAGAATCAGGTGTTCCAATCACTTCCATGGCCACAGGTGTATAAAATCAAGCACCTAGGCACGCAGACTGTTTTTACAAACATTTGTGAAAGAATGGGTCGCTCTCAGGAGCTCAGTGAATTCCAGCGTGGAGCTGTGATAGGATGCCACCTGTGCAACAAATCCAGTCGTGAAATTTCCTCGCTCCGAAATATTCCACAGTCACCTGTCAGCTGTATTATAAGAACGTGGGAGTGTTTGGGAACGACAGCAACTCAGCCACGAAGTGATAGGCCACATAAACTGACGAAGCGGGGTCAGAGGATGCTGAGGCGCATAGTGCGAAGAGGTCGCCAACTTTCTGCAGAGTCAATCGCTACAGACCTCCAAACTTCATGTGGCATTCAGATTAGCTGAAGAGCAGTGCAGAGAGCTTCATGGAATGGGTTTCCATGGCCGAGCAGCTGCATCCAAGCCATACATCACAAAGTGCAATGCAAAGCGTCGGATGCAGTGGTGTAAAGCACGCCGCCACTGGACTCTAGAGCAGTGGAGACGCGTTCTCTGGAGTGACGAATCCGCGCTTCTCCATCTGGCAATCTGATGGACGAGTCTGGGTTTAGCGGTTGCCAGGAGAACGGTACTTGTCTGACTGCATTGTGCCAAGTGTAAAGTTTGGTGGGGGGGGGATTATGGTGTGGGGGTTGTTTTTCAGGAGCTGGGTTTGGCCCCTTAGTTCCAGTGAAAGGAACTCTGAATGCTTCAGCATACCAAGACATTTTGGACAATTCCATGCTCCCAACTTTGTGGGAACAGTTTGGAGCTGGCCCCTTCCTCTTCCAACATGACTGTGCACCAGTGCGCAAAGCAAGGTCCATAAAGACATGGGTGACAGTCTGTGCAGGCCAGTCAAGTTCATCCACACCAGAGTCCTGACCTCAACCCCATAGAACACCTTTGGGATGAATTAGAGCGGAGACTGAGAGCCAGGTCTTCTCGTCCAACATCAGTGTGTGACCTCACAAATGCGCTTCTAGAAGAATGGTCACAAATTCCTATAAACGCACTCCTAAACCTTGTGGACAGCCTTCCCAGAAGAGATGAAGCTGTTATAGCTGCAAAGGGTGGAGCGACGTCATATTGAACCCTATGGATTAGGAATGGGATGTCACTTAAGTTCATATGCGAGTCAAGGCAGGTGAGAGAATACATTTGGCAATATAGTGTATATAGTGTACCAGTGAACCCCATACCGTATAATAAAGGTATCACAGGGTTTATGATCTGTAGCTGCAGGGTTAGATTTCTTTTTGGGTTCAGTGACTGGTTTGGAGTTTGTTTTAAAGGTTCGGTGGCAAAACGGGTCATCGTGAGCACCCAGTGCATTAGATTAATGACATCACGGTGGTACAGTGATGTCATGACCGAGGATCTTGCTCAGGCAGCATTGGATGGGCGCGTTTTTTTTTTTTTTCTGCTTTGGTTTTGGGGGATTTTGCCAGACGTTACCGGCTTCTTTTAGGATTCTTGCCTGTTTGATGATGAGCTGGTTACATCCTGCTGCTGCCGTCACCGCCGGGAAGGTGAGCGATGCGTAGTGTGTGTCTGCTGAGTAAGAGCTGAGGAGTGGCTCGTGTCCACGGAGTGACTTTCGACTATTTAAAGCCCCTGGAAGCGACAGGCACATGTGCTCAGTCGGCAGGGGACGGGCAGCACGGCTGCTCACCGTGTGGTTTTCAGGGTCTCTGAGACGTCCCAAGGAAAAATCTGCTATGCTGTGCCGGCAGGGAATCATGGGGGATGGAGTTCCTCAGCATCGGGGGGGGGGGGGGGGTGATTCGCTTCTGCTGGTGTCTTTCTTATCATATTTATCTTCCAAAATTATAATATTATATTATAGACTACAAAATGACCGGCCTTAAAATGGTAATTTTCCCTTTTTGTTGACATCATACGTTTTCTGAACGCATGCAGCTGAGGAGCGGAGTGCGCGCGCACCAATGCATTGCTCTGCGCGCTAGAGTTAACCTCAACCAGTTGCTCCACCTAACACCTACCCTGCCCTTAACTCCGCCCCTAAACCCACCCTGCCCTTAACTCCGCCCCTGAACCCACCCTCTTAAAATTTTCTTAGGAAATGACAAGGTAAATGTTTTATTCAGAATAAAGTTTCAAAAATAACAACATTAACCTAAAGAAAAATAAGTGCTTTACATCAGTGAGGATACAAGCAGAATATTAAGTGTAACTGCTCAACTTTCAATAAACCTACGTGCATTTTTTTCATCTCCACAATCACTCCAGATGCATGTGTACCCAGACATCAGACCCCCGGATGCATATGTGTACCCAGACATCAGACCCCCGGATGCATATGTGTACCCAGACATCAGACCCCCGGATGCATATGTGTACCCAGACATCAGACCCCCGGATGCATATGTGTACCCAGACATGAGACCCCCGGATGCATGTGTACCCAGACATCAGACCCCCGGATGCATATGTGTACCCAGACATCAGACCCCCGGATGCATATGTGTACCCAGACATCAGACCCCCGGATGCATATGTGTACCCAGACATCAGACCCCCGGATGCATGTGTACCCAGACATGAGACCCCCGGATGCATGTGTACCCAGACATGAGACCCCCGGATGCATGTGTACCCAGACATCAGACCCCCGGATGCATGTGTACCCAGACATCAGACCCAAGTGTGAGCAGAGTGAAGTGGGGGTGCTGCATGGGAGGCAGGCAGGTTGCGGCCATATGAGAACGTCAGGACGGGGTTGGCATGAGCAGCAGACGTCTGGCGTGCCCTCTATGACGCCACCAGCTGGCCACCATCTAGGATTCTCTGGCTGGCAGCCGGGCCTAAAAAAAAACCAAAGACACGGACGCAGCCGGAATACACAGTGCAGACAGCACAAAATAATTTACCGTGCTGCCTGTGTGTGCATTTCCACTCGCCCAAATGCGAGCAGGCGAGTGGAAATTTCGAGCTCTGGATTATATGAACGCTGTATTACAAATTTCCCTCTTTTTGCCTTTACATTATTGGGGATCCTGCTGGCGGCCTCTGCGCTATTTATATTTGATCATTTAAGATAAATACCCTGCACTTTCAGCTTGTTTCCCGTTGCTGTCTGTATATTGAAAGCACTGCAGATACTCCCACCCCCTGCTGTGACGCAGGAAGGTCCGGATCAGAGGAGGCTGCAGATACTCCCACCCCCTGCTGTGAAACAGGACGGTCCGGATCAGAGGAGGCTGCAGATACTCCCACCCCCTGCTGTGACGCAGGACGGTCCGGATCAGAGGAGGCTGCAGATACTCCCACCCCCTGCTGTGACGCAGGACGGTCCGGATCAGAGGAGGCTGCAGATACTCCCACCCCCTGCTGTGACGCAGGAAGGTCCGGATCAGAG
Organism: Leptobrachium leishanense; assembly: GCA_009667805.1. Lineage (NCBI taxonomy): Eukaryota > Metazoa > Chordata > Amphibia > Anura > Megophryidae > Leptobrachium > Leptobrachium leishanense. The sequence continues at coordinate 1,912,732 of CM019069.1, read as the reverse complement.
GAGGCTGCAGAATGCTCCCACCCCCTGCTGTGACGCAGGACGGTCCGGATCAGAGGAGGCTGCAGATACTCCCACCCCCTGCTGTGACGCAGGACGGTCCGGATCAGAGGAGGCTGCAGATACTCCCACCCCCTGCTGTGACGCAGGATGGTCCGGATCAGAGGAGGCTGCAGATACTCCCACCCCCAGCTGTGACGCAGGACGGTCCGGATCAGAGGAGGCTGCAGATACTCCCACCCCCTGCTGTGACGCAGGATGGTCCGGATCAGAGGAGGCTGCAGATACTCCCACCCCCTGCTGTGACGCAGGACGGTCCGGATCAGAGGAGGCTGCAGATACTCCCACCCCCTGCTGTGACGCAGGAAGGTCCGCATCAGAGGAGGCTGCAGAATGCTCCCACCCCCTGCTGTGACGCAGGACGGTCCGGATCAGAGGAGGCTGCAGATACTCCCACCCCCTGCTGTGACGCAGGACGGTCCGGATCAGAGGAGGCTGAGGAATGCTGAACTAAACGGACACTGTCTTAAAAAGTTTCCCTTTTTCTATTTCATGTGATTTTACTCGCCTTTTCTCCCTCACTGCGCGTTGCTCCTCCTCTTCGGCTCAGGGTCTCCCGAAACCCGAAGTCTCTGCAGCTTTTGTGTGCAAACTTTGCTCTGATGCAACTTGTGCAGCGTAGGAACCACAAACTGCAGCCCTGCGGGACTCGCACACAAACTCCGCAGAGCGATGGATGGGAGCTACACGCGCATGCACAGATCTGATACATCGCGGCCTCTGAGAACGCTCGCTACAGCGATTGGCCTCAGGGCGGCATCCGATGGGATGTCTCCGCCTATGCGCGCCCAGCTTTGAGCATCGCTTGCGGAGATCGATAAACCATTATCCAGATCCTACACTATGTGATTCACCCAGCCACGTATACAGTGCGGTGAAGCTGCCGGAATGTCTGGATTCAGAATCCCCTGAGACAAAGAGGAGCAGCAGCAGCGGCGGCGTGCGGGGAGGGAGGAAAGGTGCGTAAAACCACCTGAGATAACGTGTCGGCTCTCAGGCTCTACCCAATTATTTAAAGACAGAATAAAGGAACTGCTCGTTTAATACAGTGTCACGTTAAGCGCTTTATTAGAACTTTATTCCTTCATAATATTTATTTTTGGTGTTCATAAAGCTGCAGATATCCCTGCGGCACCGCTTCAATAAAAATGAAAATATTGCCGCAGGTCCTGTTACTGATCCCGGCCTCGTGCGGAATAACCGGCGATAGATATTAACCCTCCAAATGTCAAACACAGCGTGGCTGACACCGGGGTCTCGCCAAATGCCGGGGTGCTCCACCCTCTAGGATCCGCAGTCCTACCGGCTGGGTGGAGTAGAGGTATCATCACTGCTCTGCGTGGAGACACAGGTTCGATCCCAGCGAGCGACCTCTCCAGTAAGTGTCCTTGGGCAAGACACCTAACGGTACAGACTCGCCACCCAGGACATACTGAAAACCAGAGAAATCTCAATGTATCCTTCCTGGAAAACGAGAGAAATCTCAATGTATCCTTCCTGGGAAACCAGAGAAATCTCAATGTATCCTTCCTGGGAAACCAGAGAAATCTCAATGTATCCTTCCTGGGAAACCAGTGAAATCTCAATGTATCCTTCCTGGAAAACGAGAGAAATCTCAATGTATCCTTCCTGGGAAACCAGTGAAATCTCAATGTATCCTTCCTGGAAAACCAGAGAAATCTCAATGTATCCTTCCTGGGAAACCAGAGAAATCTCAATGTATCCTTCCTGCTAAAATCCTTTATAAATAAATAAATAAAAATAGTAACGATTTACCAAAACTCAGCCACACCCAGGAGCTCGACCGTATAGAGATATTCATTGTGGAGCGGCCACCAAAAGGAAAGGGTTAAAGTTTTTTTTGTTTCCAGGATGTTTGTTCTTTATTCGATACAGTGATTGTTTTGTTATATAATGATCTGGCAGAGCGTCCCCGATTCCACAATATTACTACTAAAAATAACATGTCGTACACCCCAAAAACCTCTATCCCGGCTGGACACGGCGGGGGATGGGATGCCATTAACGGGCAGATTCTGGCTGCAGGATAGGATGGCAGGTTTAGTTTTGGTGATTTTTCTCCTTTTTTTACCATTAATAATCTGTTCCAAAAATTGCACCTTTCCAATGTTTCACACACTTGCAGAGTCACAATCCCTGGAAAGATCTATAGTCCCTGTGGGTTTGATCAGCAGCCTTTATATTGTGCTCATACCTCATCCTTTAGAAAATTTTCAGTGTTTCTCAACTCGTATCCTCAGGACCCACTAACAGGCCAGGTTTGCAGATATCGGAAGCTCAGCACAGGTGATATAATTAGCTGCTCAGTGATTGCAGTATTCAGGCTGCATTTCCCCCAAGGTGATCCGCAAAATCCGGCCTGTAGTGGGTCCTGAGGACTGGAGTCGAGAAACCCTGCCTAGATATAATCACTATGTAGCGCTTTACATACCAGGACAATATAAGTGGATTGTCCTCCATAGGCCGGTTCCGGCTGCAGGATAAGATGGCGGGTTTGGATGAATATTTGCCTTTTTTACAACTTAATATCAGGTTCCAAAAATTGTACCTTTCCAATGCATGTGCACTAGTGGTGCGAGTGTGCTGTCTGTGGTGTCAGCAGGGCCGCTCTCACTACACGCTCACTGAGCCGCCTCACAACCCAAGACAAGGATGGTTACCATTGGCTGGCACAGAGCTCGGCGTACGAGTCCCAGCTCCCCCTTACCGTGAGGGTGAGAGCCGGCCGCTGCTCACTCACACTCTGATCCTCCCGTGCACTCGCTGTATCGCCCGGGCTGGGGGGTCTGCTGCTGCCACCGGGGGCTTAGATTGGACTCTGGTGTTTATTATGTGGCTAACCGGGACAAAATTCACTACCCATGATGCACTTCACAGTGAGGATATTTGCATATTGCAAAGGTGGCGTTTCTGAAGGAGCCGCAATGTCTCTGATCTTGGAGCTGGTTCTGGAGGTGCACGACGTGCTGGTTACCCCCAGCCCACTGCTCCAGGCCTGTCCACTTCATCATCATGGGATTATTGTGTAATAAATGATTAGATCATAAATCATGATTTTATTTTTTTGATATCTCTAAATACAATGCTGTGTGCCGTGAGCTATGGAGCGCCGCGCCGGTCACCCAGCGCTAAGACCTGTAGCAACCCTTGCCTCATTTCTGTTGAATTTGTATTTGTGTGTGTGACCCTTTTTGTGAGCCTCACATCATGTGCCTGCTCCGGTATTGGGCGCCTGCTCCGGTATTGGGCGCCTGTGGTGCGCCTGCTCCGGTATTGGGCGCGTGTGGTGCGCCTGCTCCGGTATTGGGCGCGTGTGATGCGCCTGCTCCGGTATTGGGCGCCTGTGATGCGCCTGCTCCGGTATTGGGCGCCTGTGATACGCCTGCTCCGGTATTGGGCGCCTGTGATACGCCTGCTCCGGTATTGGGCGCCTGTGATACGCCTGCTCCGGTATTGGGCGCCTGTGGTGCGCCTGCTCCGGTATTGGGCGCCTGTGGTGCGCCTGCTCCGGTATTGGGCGCGTGTGGTGCGCCTGCTCCGGTATTGGGCGCGTGTGGTGCGCCTGCTCCGGTATTGGGCGCGTGTGATGCGCCTGCTCCGGTATTGGGCGCCTGTGATGCGCCTGCTCCGGTATTGGGCGCCTGTGATACGCCTGCTCCAGTATTGGGCGCCTGTGATACGCCTGCTCCGGTATTGGTCGTAGAGATGGGAAGGCCTGGAAAAAAAAACGGAAAAATGGGAAAAAATTATTTTTTTTTCCAAAGCCATTTTTTTTTTTTAAATTTTTCCAGAAATAAAGTGTGTGATATGTTCTTTTACAATGAGATATAATATGGTATTAAATCTATATTAGGAATATCCTAACATTAAGCTCCTAAAGTGTTAAATCATTACAAGTTCTCTCGATTGAAAACGAGCAAATCCTGGAATACAAGTAACACGTCTCAAACCACAAAAATATCCCTTTCAGCCTCTAGGGGGCGCTACAGGGAAAAGGCTTCAGCTTAGCTAGATTGTGAGCTCCATCTTGTACCTGTTACAGTGCTTGTTGGGATACAGTTGATGATAGTTTCTGTCTTCTCAGGCCTTAATGGGCAATTAAGAGGTTAAATTTGTCCCTATTTGATCCCTATTAATGTTCTCTCAGTACAGTCTGGGATTCTGCAAATCAGATCCCTCCTGCAACACGGTGACAAGTTCTCTGCGCAACACGACCTCTGACCCCTCTTGCGTCTCACTTCCTGCAGATTCTGCATCTTCTGCTGCTGCTGTGACAGAATCTGCTCTGTGTTTACTAATATTCAAACCAAATCAAGAAACAAACTGACCTGTGACAGGGGAGAAACGCTTGTTTCAATCTGTGCAAACCTTACGTTTTTACAAGTCAATGAGAAAAATGACAAATATGGAGGAGAGGAAGAAGATACAGAAAATGAGATGAAATTGCATGTATTGTATATGTTGTGTCTTTTGTTTCCTTTTCTTTTTTTTAAGCACCGCTCGAAAGTTAATCCTCAATATGGATCTTAAATATTGATGCATCCAGATCCCACAGTCACAAATAATGCAGTTACCTCCTTTTGCTATTGGTGCTAAGGGGCAAATTTGATCTAGAAATATATATTTCTATGTTTTTATGTTGATGGTTTCTTGCTTTATTTGTTGCTCTTTAGGAATCAGAGGGCTGGTTACTTCTTCTCATACCATCATAAAGTCTTTGCTTGTTTTTCCATTTGAAACAAAAGATAAAATTATAAAAAGCAAATTCAAGTTACTAAATAAACTGCACTTTAATTTCAAGTGAAAGAAAAGTAATTTAAAATTTGTAAACCTGCTCCATGCTGCAGATTGAATTTTTTTCCGGGAAAAAAAAACCTCTTTTTTTCTTTTCCCTTGGCTTCAAAATTTCCGTAAATTTTGCATCTCTAATGGGGCGCGTTCGATATTTGTAGCGGAGCGGGCGCGTTCGATATTTGTAGCGGAGCGGGCGCGTTCGATATTTGTAGCGGAGCGGGCGCGTTCGATATTTGTAGCGGAGCGGGCGCGTTCGATATTTGTAGCGGAGCGGGCGCGTTCGATATTTGTAGCGGAGCGGGCGCGTTCGATATTTGTAGCGGAGCGGGCGCGTTCGATATTTGGAGCGGGCGCGTTCGATATTTGGAGCGGGCGCGTTCGATATTTGAAGCGGAGCGCGTGCGATATTTGTAGCGGAGCGTGCGCGTGCGATATTTGTAGCGGAGAGCGTGCGATATTTGTAGCGGAGCGTGCACGTGCGATATTTGTAGCGAAGCGTGCGATATTTGTAGCGGAGCGTGCGCGTGTGATATTTGTAGCGGAGCGTGCGCGTGCGATATTTGTAGAGCGTGCGCGTGCGATATTTGTAGAGCGTGCGCGTGCGATATTTGTAGCGCGTGCGCGTGCGATATTTGTAGCGCGTGCGCGTGCGATATTTGTAGCGGAGCGTGCGCGTGCGATATTTGTAGCGGAGCGTGCGCGTGCGATATTTGTAGCGGAGCGTGCGCGTGCGATATTTGTAGCGGAGCGTGCGCGTGCGATATTTGTAGCGGAGCGTGGCGGCGTGCGATATTTGTAGCGGAGCGTGCGCGTGCGATATTTGTAGCGCGTGCGCGTGCGATATTTGTAGAGCGTGCGCGTGCGATATTTGTAGCGTGCGCGTGCGATATTTTGTAGAGCGTGCGCGTGCGATATTTGTAGGAGCGTGCGCGTGCGATATTTGTAGCGGAGCGTGCGCGTGCGATATTTGTAGCGGAGCGTGCGCGTGCGATATTTGTAGCGCGAGCGCGTGCGATATTTGTAGCGGAGCGCGTGCGATATTTGTAGAGCGAGCGCGTGCGATATTTGTAGAGCGTGCGCGTGCGATATTTGTAGCGGTGCGCGTGCGATATTTGTAGCGGAGCGCGTGCGATATTTGTAGCGGAGCGCGTGTGCGATATTTGTAGCGCGTGCGCGTGCGATATTTGTAGCGGAGCGTGCGCGTGCGATATTTGTAGCGGAGCGTGCGCGTGCGATATTTGTAGCGGAGCGTGCGCGTGCGATATTTGTAGCGCGTGCGCGTGCGATATTTGTAGCGCGTGCGCGTGCGATATTTGTAGAGCGTGCGCGTGCGATATTTGTAGCGCATGCGATATTTGTAGCGGAGCGTGCGCGTGCGATATTTGTAGCGGAGCGTGCGCGTGCGATATTTGTAGAGCGTGCGCGTGCGATATTTGTAGAGCGTGCGCGTGCGATATTTGTAGAGCGTGCGCGTGCGATATTTGTAGCGGAGCGTGCGCGTGCGATATTTGTAGAGCGTGCGCGTGCGATATTTGTAGAGCGTGCGCGTGCGATATTTGTAGAGCGGGCGCGTGCGATATTTGTAGAGCGTGCGGGCGCGCGTGCGATATTTGTAGAGCGTGCGCGTGCGATATTTGTAGAGCGTGCGCGCGTGCGATATTTGTAGGAGGTGCGTGCGATATTTGTAGAGCGTGCGATATTTGTAGAGCGTGCGATATTTGTAGCGGAGCGCGTGCGATATTTGTAGCGGAGCGCGTGCGATATTTGTAGCGGAGCGCGTGCGATATTTGTAGCGGAGCGCGTGCGATATTTGTAGCGGAGCGCGTGCGATATTTGTAGCGGAGCGCGTGCGATATTTGTAGCGGAGCGCGTGCGATATTTGTAGCAGAGCGGGCACGTGCGATACTTGTAGCGGAGCGCGTGCGTTATTTGTAGCGGAGCGGGCGCTTGCGATATTTGTAGCGGAGCGCGTGCGATATTTGTAGCGTAGCGAGCGCGTGCGATATTTGTAGCGTAGCGAGCGCGTGCGATATTTGTAGCGTAGCGAGCGCGTGCGATATTTGTAGCGTAGCGGGCGCGCGATATTTGTAGCGGAGCGGGCGATATTTGTAGCTGCGCGTGCGATATTTGTAGCGGAGCGGGCGCGTGCGATATTTGTAGCGGAGCGGGCGCGTGCGATATTTGTAGCGGAGCGGGCGCGTGCGATATTTGTAGCGGAGCGGGCGCGTGCGATATTTGTAGCGAGCGGGCGCGTGCGATATTTGTAGCGGAGCGGCGCGTGCGATATTTGTAGCGGAGCGGCGCGCGTGCGATATTTGTAGCGGAGCGCGCGTGCGATATTTGTAGCGGAGCGGCGCGTGCGATATTTGTAGCGGAGCGGGCGCGTGCGATATTTGTAGCGGAGCGCGCGATATTTGTAGCTGAGCGTGCGTGTGCGATATTTGTAGAGCGGGCGCGCGCGATATTTGTAGCAGAGCGGGCGCGCGCGATATTTGTAGCGGAGCGGGTGCGCGATATTTGTAGCGGCGCGGGCGCGCGCGATATTTGTAGCGGAGCGGGTGCGCGATATTTGTAGGGAGCGGGCGCGCAATATTTGTAGCGAGCGGGCGCGCAATATTTGTAGCGAGCGGGCGATATTTGTAGCGGAGCGGGCGATATTTGTAGCTGAGCGTGCGCGGGCGATATTTGTAGCGGAGCGGGCGATATTTGTAGCTGAGCGTGCGCGGGCGATATTTGTAGCGGAGCGGGCGAGCGATATTTGTAGCGGAGCGGGCGCGGGCGATATTTGTAGCGGAGCGGGCGCGCGATATTTGTAGCTGAGCGTGCGCGATATTTGTAGCGGAGCGGGCGCGCGCGATATTTGTAGCGGAGCGGGCGCGAATATTTGTAGCGAGCGGGCGCGCAATATTTGTAGCGAGCGGGCGCGCAATATTTGTAGCGAGCGGGCGCGCGATATTTGTAGCGGAGCGGGCGATATTTGTAGCTGAGCGTGCGCGTGCGATATTTGTAGCGGAGCGGGCGCGTGCGATATTTGTAGCTGAGCGGGCGCGTGCGATATTTGTAGCGGAGCGGGAGCGTGCGATATTTGTAGCGGAGCGGGCGCGTGCGATATTTGTAGCGGAGCGGGCGCGTGCGATATTTGTAGCGGAGCGGGCGCGTGCGATATTTGTAGCTGAGCGTGCGCGTGCGATATTTGTAGCGGAGCGTGCGATATTTGTAGCGGAGCGTGCGATATTTGTAGCGGAGCGGGAGCGTGCGATATTTGTAGCGGAGCGGGAGCGTGCGATATTTGTAGCGGAGCGGGCGCGTGCGATATTTGTAGCGGAGCGCGCGATATTTGTAGCTGAGCGTGCGTGTGCGATATTTGTAGAGCGGGCGCGCGCGATATTTGTAGCAGAGCGGGCGCGCGCGATATTTGTAGCTGAGCGGGCGCGCGATATTTGTAGCGGAGCGGGCGCGCGATATTTGTAGCGAGCGGGCGCGCGATATTTGTAGCGGAGCGGGCGCGCGATATTTGTAGCGGAGCGGGCGCGCGATATTTGTAGCGGAGCGGGCGCGCGATATTTGTAGCGGAGCGGGCGCGCGATATTTGTAGCGGAGCGGGCGCGCGATATTTGTAGCGGAGCGGGCGCGCGATATTTGTAGCGGAGCGAGCGGGCGCGCGATATTTGTAGCGGAGCGAGCGGGCGCGCGATATTTGTAGCGGAGCGGGCGCGCGATATTTGTAGCGGAGCGGGCGCGCGATATTTGGAGCGGAGCGGGCGCGTGCGATATTTGGAGCGGAGCGGGCGCGTGCGATATTTGTAGCGGAGCGGGCGCGTGCGATATTTGTAGCGGAGCGAGCGCGTGCGATATTTGTAGCGGAGCGGGCGATATTTGTAGAGCGTGCGCGTGCGATATTTATAGCTGAGCGTGCGCGTGCGATATTTGTAGCGGAGCGTGCGATATTTGTAGCGGAGCGTGAGCGTGCGATATTTGTAGCGGAGCGTGAGCGTGCGATATTTGTAGCAGAGCGTGCGCGTGCGATATTTGTAGCGGAGCGTGCGCGTGCGATATTTGTAGCGGAGCGTGCGATATTTGTAGAGCGGGCGCGTGCGATATTTGTAGAGCGGGCGCGTGCGATATTTGTAGAGCGGGCGCGTGCGATATTTGTAGCGGAGCGTGCGCGTGCGATATTTGTAGCGGAGCGGGCGCGTGCGATATTTGTAGAGCGTGCGATATTTGTAGCGGAGCGGGCGATATTTGTAGCTGCGCGTGCGATATTTGTAGCGGAGCGGGCGCGTGCGATATTTGTAGCGGAGCGGGCGCGTGCGATATTTGTAGAGCGTGCGATATTTGTAGCGGAGCGGGCGATATTTGTAGCTGAGCGTGCACGTGCGATATTTGTAGCGGAGCGGGCGATATTTGTAGCGGAGCGGGCGATATTTGTAGCGGCGCGGGCGATATTTGTAGAGCGTGCGATATTTGTAGCGGAGCGTGCGATATTTGTAGCGGAGCGGGCGATATTTGTAGCGGAGCGGGCGATATTTGTAGCGGAGCGGGCGATATTTGTAGCGGAGCGTGCGATATTTGTAGCGGAGCGGGCGATATTTGTAGCGGAGCGGGCGCGTGCGATATTTGTAGCGGAGCGGGCGCGTGCGATATTTGTAGCGGAGCGGGCGCGTGCGATATTTGTAGCTGCGCGGGCGATATTTGTAGCTGCGCGGTGCGATATTTGTAGCTGCGCGTGCGATATTTGTAGCTGCGCGTGCGATATTTGTAGCTGCGCGTGCGATATTTGTAGCGGCGCGTGCGATATTTGTAGCGGAGCGGGCGCGTGCGATATTTGTAGCGGAGCGGGCGCGGGCGATATTTGTAGCTGCGCGTGCGATATTTGTAGCGGAGCGGGCGCGGGCGATATTTGTAGCGGAGCGGGCGCGGGCGATATTTGTAGCGGAGCGGGCGCGTGTGATATTTGTAGCATAGCACAGTTTTAAATCTTTCACTTGGTCTGATTGTAGTAGCACCATGTGACCTTCACATTGCATTGTTGACACACAGCGCCCCCTGGTGTCAGATCTGTGTCCTATCAGCTCTTATTATACTTCATTGAATGGGAAAAGTTTCCAAAAATTGCACCGTGTTAGTGTTTTCACACTAGTGATGCTCTTGTGCTGTTAGTGGCGTCAGCAGGACAACTCTCACTATACGTTCACTGAGTTGCCGCGCACCCCAAGACAAGGATGGTTACTCATAAGGTGCACGTGGGACCTGGGGGTAAAATCGAAGGCCCTGTTTCACTTGTAGTGAGTTTTTGGGTATCACTGTGTGCCATGTTACCCTAATCAAAAAAAGTGCCAGAGCCATCCCTACAGTAACTGGGTCAACTGGAACCAGCGTTTATCCAGACGAAACAGAGCAAAATGCCCTGTTTCCCATGATGCATTGCGCCACCTAGCTGTGCTAATTTGCATAACATGCTTTCTGCTTTACAGTCTTCATGCATTCATTAGAGGTTAAGCAGGGCTATAGGAGGGCATCCCGCCGGCTGTAGGAGGGCATCTCGCCGGCTATAGGAGGGCATCTCGCCGGCTAGAGGAGGGCATCCCGCCGGCTAGAGGAGGGCATCCCGCCGGCTAGAGGAGGGCATCCCGCCGGCTAGAGGAGGGCATCCCGCCGGCTAGAGGAGGGCATCCCGCCGGCTAGAGGAGGGCATCCCGCCGGCTGTAGGAGGGCATCCCGCCGGCTGTAGGAGGGCATCCCGCCGGCGGGCTGTAGGAGGGCATCTCGCCGGCTATATAGGGCATCATACTGCAGATTATACAGTTCTGGAAAGTATAATGTGACATGCATTTGGTTACAATAACACACGTCACACGTTAACACGCGTCACACGTTAACACGCGTCACACGTTAACACGCGTCACACAATAACACATTTCACCTCTTGCGTCTTCAGGTCGCGCTGATCGGAATGGATATTTTATCGGCCTTGGTTTCACGCTTGCAGGACAGATTCCGAACTCAGATCGGCACAGGTGAGTCTGCGCGAGTATCCGGATATACCTACTGCTATATGACTGTACACTGTAACTACTGCACCTCCCACTACTGTAACGTAACCTGTAAAGCGCTGAGTACATCTGTTACTGCTACATGAATATACAGTGTAACTACTGCACCTCCCTCTACTGTAACGTAACCTGTAAAGTGCTGAGTACACCTGTTACTGCTATATAAATATACACTGTAACTACTGCACTTACTGCACCTCCCTCTACTGTAATGTAACCTGTAAAGTGCTGAGTACACTATTACTGCTATATAAATATACACTGTATAACTACTGCACTTACTGCACCTCCCTCTACTGTAACGTAACCTGTAAAGTGCTGAGTACACCTGTTACTGCTATATAAATATACACTGTAACTACTGCACTTACTGCACCTCCCTCTACTGTAATGTAACCTGTAAAGCGCTGAGTACACTATTACTGCTATATAAATATACACCGTATAACTACTGCACCTCCCTCTACTGTAACGTAACCTGTAAAGCGCCGAGTACACCTGTTACTGCTATATAAATATACACTGTATAACTACTGCACTTACTGCACCTCCCTCTACTGTAACGTAACCTGTAAAGCGCTGAGTACTCTTGCTAGGGATTCAGTTTAACCCGTTCAATGCTGGAGATGTGAATGGAGTTTAAATATATGTTTTATAGAAATGTTTACTAAAGGACTTTGGGTTTTCTAACTTGCCCTGTATCTGTCTCGCCCTCTCCCTCCGTGTCTCGCCCTCTCCCTCCGTGTCTCGCCCTCTCCCTCCGTGTCTCGCCCTCTCCCTCCGTGTCTCGCCCTCTCCCTCCGTGTCTCGCCCTCTCCCTCCGTGTCTCGCCCTCTCCCTCCGTGTCTCGCCCTCTCCCTCCGTGTCTCGCCCTCTCCCTCTGTGTCTCGCCCTCTTTTGCCCTCTCAGTCCTGCCCAGTCTGATTGATCGCCTCGGAGATGCTAAAGATTCAGTTCGAGAACAAGATCAAAATCTTCTAATCAAGATCATGGAGCAGGCCAGTAATCCTCAGGTGCGTCCTGGGCCGGGGTCTCTCGGGGGAGGGGGGGGGAGGGGTGGTCTTTACGGGGAAGAATTTCAGATAAATGTTAGACTCTCTGTGCGTTGTTCAAAGATTCCGGGGGATCCCTCAACATTCACCTCTGCCCCCCAAATCTAATGATACAATGCAGCGTGCATTCACCTCTGCCCCCCAAATCTAATGATACAATGCAGCGTGCATTCACCTCTGCCCCCCAAATCTAATGATACAATGCTGCGTGCATTCACCTCTGCCCCCCAAATCTAATGATACAATGCAGCGTGCATTCACCTCTGCCCCCCAAATCTAATGATACAATGCTGCGTGCATTCACCTCTGCCCCCCAAATCTAATGATACAATGCAGCGTGCATTCACCTCTGCCCCCCAAATCTAATGATACAATGCTGCGTGCATTCACCTCAACCCCCAAATCTAATGCTACAATGCAGCGTGCATTCACCTCAACCCCCAAATCTAATGATACAATGCAGCGTGCATTCACCTCAACCCCAAATCTAATGATACAATGCTGCGTGCATTCACCTCAACCCCCAAATCTAATGATACAATGCAGCGTGCATTCACCTCAACCCCCCAAATCTAATGATACAATGCAGCGTGCATTCACCTCAACCCCCAATCTAATGATACAATGCAGCGTGCATTCACCTCAACCCCAAATCTAATGATACAATGCAGCGTGCATTCACCTCAACCCCAAATCTAATGATACAATGCGCGTGCATTCACCTCAACCCCAAATCTAATGATACAATGCAGCGTGCATTCACCTCAACCCCAAATCTAATGATACAATGCTGCGTGCATTCACCTCAACCCCAAATCTAATGATACAATGCTGCGTGCATTCACCTCAACCCCCAAATCTAATGATACAATGCAGCGTGCATTCACCTCAACCCCCAAATCTAATGATACAATGCAGCGTGCATTCACCTCAACCCCCCAAATCTAATGATACAATGCAGCGTGCATTCACCTCAACCCCAAATCTAATGATACAATGCAGCGTGCATTCACCTCAACCCCAAATCTAATGATACAATGCAGCGTGCATTCACCTCTCCCCCAAAATCTAATGATACAATGCAGCGTGCATTCACCTCAACCCCAAATCTAATGATACAATGCAGCGTGCATTCACCTCAACCCCCTAAATCTAATGATACAATGCAGCGTGCATTCACCTCAACCCCCAAATCTAATGATACAATGCAGCGTGCATTCACCTCAACCCCAAATCTAATGATACAATGCAGCGTGCATTCACCTCAACCCCCAAATCTAATGATACAATGCAGCGTGCATTCACCTCAACCCCCAAATCTAATGATACAATGCAGCGTGCATTCACCTCAACCCCAAATCTAATGATACAATGCAGCGTGCATTCACCTCAACCCCAAATCTAATGATACAATGCAGCGTGCATTCACCTCAACCCCCAAATCTAATGATACAATGCAGCGTGCATTCACCTCAACCCCCTAAATCTAATGATACAATGCAGCGTGCATTCACCTCAACCCCCAAATCTAATGATACAATGCAGCGTGCATTGACCTCACCCCCCAAATCTAATGATACAATGCAGCGTGCATTCACCTCAACCCCCAAATCTAATGATACAATGCAGCGTGCATTGACCTCAACCCCCAAATCTAATGATACAATGCAGCGTGCATTCACCTCAACCCCCAAATCTAATGATACAATGCAGCGTGCATTCACCTCAACCCCCAAATCTAATGATACAATGCAGCGTGCATTCACCTCAACCCCCCAAATCTAATGATACAATGCAGCGTGCATTCACCTCAACCCCCCAAATCTAATGATACAGTGTATCCTTTTGTGCTTTCTTTATGCTTTATTATGGGGAGCTTGATCGGCTCCAGGCATGCCATTTCTGATCTCCGCTTACGTCGTGTTTCCCTCTTGCAGTATGTGTGGGATCGAATGCTTGGAGGATTCAAACACAAGAATTTCCGCACGAGAGAAGGCGTCTGCCTCTGCCTTATTGCCACGCTCAGCATGTAAGTCACATGGAAAACACATGGAAATACGGCTCTTAGAGTAACAGTATACAGAGGATAACACGTGACTTTGTCTCCTAGATACGGAGCGCAAGGCCTGACGTTGAGCAAGATTGTACCCCATATATGTAACTTGCTGGGGGACCCCAACAGTCAGGTGAGTGGATCACAGACCCTGCAACCCCTGTTTGCACCTTAACCCTTTGATTCTGCCAAACGGTGCTCAAACTCTGCCGAATCATAAAAATTACTAAAACCGATCACGCTGTGCTGGAGGAAATGCTGAAATGTCAGACCATTACAAGGTGTCAGTGAGGGGTCAGTTTATATCTGTATGTGTATATATCGAGGTCGGGTTATATCTGTGTGATTTGTGTCGGGGAGGGGTCGGGTTATATCTGTGTGATTTGTGTCAGGGAGGGGTCGGGTTATATCTGTGTGATTTGTGTCGGGGAGGGGTCGGGTTATATCTGTGATTTGTGTCGGGGAGGGGTCGGGTTATATCTGTGTGATTTGTGTCAGGGAGGGGTCGGGTTATATCTGTGTGATTTGTGTCAGGGAGGGGTCGGGTTATATCTGTGTGATTTGTGTCAGGGAGGGGCCGGGTTATATCTCTGATTTGTGTCAGGGAGGGGTCGGGTTATATCTGTGTGATTTGTGTCAGGGAGGGGTCGGGTTATATCTGTGTGATTTGTGTCAGGGAGGGGTCGGGTTATATCCATGTGATTTGTGTCGGGGAGGGGCCGGGTTATATCTGTGTGATTTGTGTCGGGGAGGGGTCGGGTTATATCTGTGTGATTTGTGTCGGGGAGGGGTCGGGTTATATCTGTGTGATTTGTGTCAGGGAGGGGTCGGGTTATATCTGTGTGATTTGTGTCAGGGAGGGGTCGGGTTATATCTGTGTGATTTGTGTCGGGGAGGGGTCGGGTTATATCTGTGTGATTTGTGTCAGGGAGGGGTCGGGTTATATCTGTGTGATTTGTGTCAGGGAGGGGTCGGGTTATATCTGTGTGATTTGTGTCGGGGAGGGGTCGGGTTATATCTGTGATTTGTGTCAGGGAGGGGTCGGGTTATATCTGTGTGATTTGTGTCGGGAGGGGTCGGGTTATATCTGTGTGATTTCTGTCAGGGAGGGGTCGGGTTATATCTGTGTGATTTGTGTCAGGGAGGGGTCGGGTTATATCTGTGTGATTTGTGTCAGGGAGGGGTCGGGTTATATCTGTGTGATTTGTGTCAGGGAGGGGTCGGGTTATATCTGTGTGATTTGTGTCGGAGGGGTCGGGTTATATCTGTGATTTGTGTCAGGGAGGGGTCGGGTTATATCTGTGTGATTTGTGTCGGGAGGGGTCGGGTTATATCTGTGTGATTTCTGTCAGGGAGGGGTCGGGTTATATCTGTGTGATTTGTGTCAGGGAGGGGTCGGGTTATATATATGTGCTTTGTGTATATTACGGTTGTTCTCAGATTCTTTGTGCTGGGAGTCAGGGTGTTGATATTGAAGGTTTGGTGTTTTTTGGGAATATCCTTCTGGTTTTATGTATCTTTTTCATTAGAACTGATAAATTGTATTTTCATGCCTTGAATCTTTGTCTGATCTATGGGCTTTTGTTCCTGGAGGTCGCAGTCAGGGCCACTCGCTGTTACTCTGTATACGAGCCATCTCATTGCCCCCGTTCTGTCCCTGCAGGTCCGAGACGCGGCAATTAACTGCCTCGTTGAGATATACAGACACGTTGGCGAGCGCGTCCGAGCTGATCTAAGTAAGAAAGGGCTGCCCCAGTCCCGGTAAGTGAAAGAATGTTTCTTTTTTTTTTTTAAAATTTGTTATTTATTTAATAATGTACATAAATATCGTTACAAATAATATTTCCCCTCATTGACAGCACGTTCTTTCATTATTTTCTCAGCCGTGTGTGAGTTACACTGCGTCTCTCCTGCAAATCTTGCAATCGAAGAGCTGCCTCTTTCTTCTTTGTCATGTTACACACTTTGGCAATCACAGCTTGTGTGTGTATAGCGCATAACTGTACAAGGAGTGTTTTGTGCCGTTCAGATTTCACTCTCAAATTTCATGCTCTCTTAATTTACAGATTAAATGTGATTTTCACCAAATTTGATGAAGTACAAAAATCTGGAACTATGATCCAGTCATCACTCGGTATGTAACTTGCTGATTGTGTGTTATCTGTGCTGTGTGTAACCTGCCTGCTGCGCGCTGCTGCTGACATACTGCAAATTCTGCCCCTGCATCTTGTCAAAAAACCTCATTATGTTGTGTGATGTATGTCTCTTTGTATTGCGCTCTGTGGTGACACGCAGCCTGTGTATTGCGCTCTGTGGTGACACGCAGCCTGTGTATTGCGCTCTGTGGTGACGCGCAGCCTGTGTATTGCGCTCTGTGGTGACACGCTTCCCTTGTATTGCGCTCTGTGGTGACACGCAGCCTGTGTCTTGCGCTCTGTGGTGACACGCGGCCTGTGTCTTGCGCTCTGTGGTGACACGAGGCCTGTGTCTTGCGCTCTGTGGTGACACGCGGCCTGTGTCTTGCGCTCTGTGGTGACACGCGGCTGTGTCTTGCGCTCTGTGGTGACACGCGGCCTGTGTCTTGCGCTCTGTGGTGACACGAGGCCTGTGTCTTGCGCTCTGTGGTGACACGAGGCCTGTGTCTTGCGCTCTGTGGTGACACGCGGCCTGTGTCTTGCGCTCTGTGGTGACACGCGGCCTGTGTCTTGCGCTCTGTGGTGACACGCGGCCTGTGTCTTGCGCTCTGTGGTGACACGAGGCCTGTGTCTTGCGCTCTGTGGTGACACGAGGCCTGTGTCTTGCGCTCTGTGGTGACACGAGGCCTGTGTCTTGCGCTCTGTGGTGACACGCAGCCTGTGTCTTGCGCTCTGTGGTGACACGCAGCCTGTGTCTTGCGCTCTGTGGTGACACGCAGCCTGTGTCTTGCGCTCTGTGGTGACACGAGGCCTGTGTCTTGCGCTCTGTGGTGACACGAGGCCTGTGTCTTGCGCTCTGTGGTGACACGCGGCCTGTGTCTTGCGCTCTGTGGTGACACGCGGCCTGTGTCTTGCGCTCTGTGGTGACACGCGGCCTGTGTCTTGCGCTCTGTGGTGACACGCGGCCTGTGTCTTGCGCTCTGTGGTGACACGCGGCCTGTGTCTTGCGCTCTGTGGTGACACGCGGCCTGTGTCTTGCGCTCTGTGGTGACACGCGGCCTGTGTCTTGCGCTCTGTGGTGACACGTGGCCTGTGTCTTGCGCTCTGTGGTGACACGCGGCCTGTGTCTTGCGCTCTGTGGTGACACGCGGCCTGTGTCTTGCGCTCTGTGGTGACACGCGGCCTGTGTCTTGCGCTCTGTGGTGACACGCTGCCTGTGGGTTGCGCTCTGTGGTGACACGCTGCCTGTGTCTTGCGCTCTGTGGTGACACGCTGCCTGTTGGTTGCGCTCTGGTGACACGCTTCCCTTGTATTGCGCTCTGTGGTGACACGAGGCCTGTGTTTTGCTCTCTGTGGTGACACGAGGCCTGGGTCTTGCGCTCTGTGGTGACACGCGGCCTGTGTCTTGCGCTCTGTGGTGACACGCGGCCTGTGTCTTGCGCTCTGGTGACACGCGGCCTGTGTCTTGCGCTCTGTGGTGACACGCGGCCTGTGTCTTGCGCTCTGTGGTGACACGCGGCCTGTGTTTTGCGCCCTGTGGTGACACGCGGCCTGTGTCTTGCGCCCTGTGGTGACACGCGGCCTGTGTTTTGCGCTCTGTGGTGACACGCGGCCTGTGTCTTGCGCTCTGTGGTGACACGCGGCCTGTGTCTTGCGCTCTGTGGTGACACGAGGCCTGTGTCTTGCGCTCTGTGGTGACACGCGGCCTGTGTCTTGCGCTCTGTGGTGACACGCGGCCTGTGTCTTGCGCTCTGTGGTGACACGCGGCCTGTGTTTTGCGCTCTGTGGTGACACGCGGCCTGTGTTTTGCGCTCTGTGGTGACACGCGGCCTGTGTCTTGCGCCCTGTGGTGACACGCGGCCTGTGTCTTGTGCTCTGTGGTGACACGCGGCCTGTGTCTTGCGCTCTGTGGTGACACGCGGCCTGTGGGTTGCGCTCTGTGGTGACACGCGGCCTGTGTCTTGCGCTCTGTGGTGACACGCGGCCTGTGTTTTGCGCTCTGTGGTGACACGCGGCCTGTGTTTTGCGCTCTGTGGTGACACGCGGCCTGTGTTTTGCGCTCTGTGGTGACACGCGGCCTGTGTTTTGCGCTCTGTGGTGACACGCGGCCTGTGTTTTGCGCTCTGTGGTGACACGCGGCTTGTGTCTTGCGCTCTGTGGTGACCCGCGGCCTGTGTCTTGCGCTCTGTGGTGACACGATGCCTGATTTTTTTTCGGGGGTGTCGAAGTTCTCTAAACGGGCGTCGTGGATTTTTGCTCCTCGATCCTCCGGCACAGGAAGGTAAATCCACACAGACCCATCGATGATTTTTTGGCTCCATTTCTGCAGGAAAAGGTGATGAATGGGTTAAACGTGTTTTCTGTGCGCCGAGGCTCGGGGAGATGGAGGTGGCGCGGCAGGTGGGCTTCTCTTTCTGAGCAGGGGGCGTCCTTGGTCTGTCAGCGCTCTTGGTTGGCGGCGGAGAAGAAGGGGGCGGCATGTGCCAGCAGGCTCTGCCCCTTCTAATGCCAGAGCCCGTCTCAGACATTTTCGTTTTTCTCGGCGGCGGCTGTGCGTGCGACAGATCTGATGAATATGACGACTGGGAAAGGTGGGAGCGTCATGTCCCTGTGACCTGAGATTAGACTGCGTCATGTCCCTGTGACCTGAGATTAGACTGCGCCATGTCCATGTGACCTGAGATTAGACTGCGCCATGTCCGTGTGACCTGAGATTAGACTGCGCCATGTCCGTGTGACCTGAGATTAGACTGCGCCATGTCCCTGTGACCTGAGATTAGACTGCGCCATGTCCCTGTGACCTGAGATTAGACTGCGCCATGTCCCTGTGACCTGAGATTAGACTGCGCCATGTCCCTGTGACCTGAGATTAGACTGCGCCATGTCCCTGTGACCTGAGATTAGACTGCGCCATGTCCCTGTGACCTGAGATTAGACTGCGCCATGTCCCTGTGACCTGAGATTAGACTGCGCCATGTCCCTGTGACCTGAGATTAGACTGCGCCATGTCCCTGTGACCTGAGATTAGACTGCGCCATGTCCCTGTGACCTGAGATTAGACTGCGCCATGTCCCTGTGACCTGAGATTAGACTGCGCCATGTCCCTGTGACCTGAGATTAGACTGCGCCATGTCCCTGTGACCTGAGATTAGACTGCGCCATGTCCCTGTGACCTGAGATTAGACTGCGCCATGTCCCTGTGACCTGAGATTAGACTGCGCCATGTCCCTGTGACCTGAGATTAAAGTGCGCGATGGAGGGGAAAATGCCATCAAACCCTCGTGCTCCCAGTAGCCCGCCGAGATGGACTGGCAGGAGACGCCAAGGCCACGAGATGCATCGGATTTCCTCCAGTGTCTGGTCCCGAGCTTAATGCTCTGTATGGAGGAAACGTGACCAGGGATAGAAAGCTGCAATCGTCCCAGTCCTGTGCTTAGGAGCTAGCAATCTAAATGGAAGCCTAATATGATATCACCATGTGATGAAGCGGGCGCAGGATTTTTATTTTTCCTGCTAAGATTTCCCTGGTTTTGGTGCAGACGTTTTACATCCACAAGCTGCGTGTTGTAAATCTGCGATGTTTTCGCTTGCTGGGTCACACAAAGGGTTAACTATGTGCACGCTGCTCCGCTCTATGGGTTTTATTTCTCACACGGCTGAAAATCTCCCCCGTTGGAGATTTGCAGGAGGTGTTCTCTGCCGGAGCGTCCATTGTTTCGTGATGGCGGCCGCGCCGGCCACTCTTCTGTGTTAAAGGTCCAATTCTTGCATTGCATCCCGTCTCGCAGCGTAACGTGCCGCGGATTCATTGCGTCTGGTGCTGCGCTGCGCTGTGCGCACACCGGCTTTTTTTAATGATGCTGGCGTGATGCTTGTGTTCTTCCTTCAGATCATGACGTCTCTCGTTTCCTTCCAGATAAGAACTTTGATGATGAAGACTCTGTTGACAGTAACCGTCCATCCTCTGCCAGCTCCTCCACTTCATCCAAGGCTCCCTCCCAGCCCCGCAGAGTGGTGGCCATGGTGCCAGTCCGCAGACCCGTGACTTCGGTCCTTGGCTCCAAGACGGGAGGTGTGTAAACACTTTGCAGGGACAGACAGACGGAGCCTCCCCATAAAATCTCTGGAAACTGGTTATTATGTGTGAAAGTGTCAGTGTGTGTGTGTGCGCGAGTCCATGCGCGGGCGGCACAGTTTCAGAGCCTCGCTGCAGGACTGCACTTTATTGGATCTTGCATTGAGAGAAGATGTGGGGCATACAGTCACTTCACCCCTGAGGCTCTGCACACCCACCCTGAGGCTCTGCACACCCACCCTGAGGCTCTGCACACCCACCCTGAGGCTCTGCACACCCACCCTGAGGCTCTGCACACCCTGCCTTCTGTCTGTCAGTGAGCTGGCGACGCTGTACCTGATTATCCCATGTCTCTGCACTTACGCTGCGTCAGTAATTTTATTTCCACTCTTTTTTTTTTTTATCCAGGAGTTTCCAAGGAGGGAGCAGGAGCCGTAGACGTAGAGGATTTAATCAAAGCGTTTGATGATGTTCCCACCGTCCAGGTAAATATTATATATATATATATTTTATTATTGCAGAAGCCATTTGCACATCACAGCAATTCAAAGAACTGCGTCCCAGAGCTCCTGTGCTACATTCCCCGTATGCAGCAAGGAACTCTGGGTAAGACATGCAAATGACCTCTGTCTCCCTTTTTTGCATCCTGGGTGTGATTTCACGCAGTACGTGTGTACGTGATTATATATATCCTCCTGCTATGGTTCCAGCACTCTCCTTTCCTAAATCAATACGCCCGATGCAAATGCCGCATCTATCCATACCGTGCGAGACGCTCTCTGGGTCTATGTAAAACAAACTTTATTAAACAGATTAAAATGACATGTGGACGTTTCGGCTCACCCTCAGGACCTTATGTCACTTTACTCCGTTTAATGTTTTACATAGACCCAGAGAGCATCACCCATGGTATATACCGTATTATTCTGTCTATAAGGTGACCCCAACAATCAGAACAGGCCCACATCTGGTACCAGTTGCTCCCGTGTAGAAGACGACCCCCAATTTCTGGCTTAACGATTTTAGGCAAAAGTATAGTCTTGTACACGGAAAAATACTGTGTGTATATACGAGCCTGAGTGCGTAATATATATGTACTGTATGTGCATCGTAGCTTTGTGTAGCTGATCGTTCTTGTATATAATGTATTTTATTGGTGTGTGTTTTTAAGTTACCGATGCGGAATATTCCGGGTTTGCTCATGTCTGACGTCTATCGCTTCTCCCCTAGATATACTCGGCCAGGGACCTGGAGGAATCCTTGAACAAGATCCGGGAAATCCTCTCCGATGATAAGCACGAGTGGGAGCAGAGGGTCACTGCTGTAAGGGCTTCTTTTTTTCTGAAAGCTGAGAAATGGCGTTAACTACTAAAGGTCCACATGAGGGTCTGCGCCTTATTGCAGTGCGGTGCTTTCATGCCCAGCGACGACATAGACCGTCGCGCACAGAGATCCCCATTCTGGGCTGCACAGTGCTGAGAAGTCAGTTTTTACAGCAAAATACTTCTGGTCTTTAACGCTTAGTAAAGCTTCAGTCATTAAGGGGTTAACAAATCCAGGGGCTAATGGCCCTTACTGTTTAGGTTTATATTGTTTTTTTCGGGTGGGTTATAAGGTGGTGTCATCGTCTGCCGGTGGTGTCATCGTCTGCCGGTGGTGTCATCGTCTGCTGGTGACCTCTGGTTTTTTCCTTTTTTTTTTTTTCCAGCTGAAGAAGATCCGCTCTCTCATCCTGGCCGGTGCTGTCGAGTACGACACCTTCTTCCAGCATCTGCGCCTGCTTGACGGCGCCTTCAAGCTGTCCGCCCGGGACCTGCGCTCTCAGGTGGTCCGCGAGGCCTGTATCACTCTGGGGTGAGTGAAATCGCTGCAAGATGCCATCCTCTAATAATGTGTGACGCGTTCTCGCCTTCAGCCCTACACACTGAGAGCAGCAAATAAAAAGGATGACACATAGAATTACCTGATGACGTCACCGCGCAGGTTACTCAAACACCGCAGCCCAGCCATTCATTGCCGACAAAGACCTGGCCGGATACAAAGAGTTAATCATTGTTTCGGAATTTCTAAGACCATTCAATTATCCATAACGTCACATGGCTCAGTGGACGATCTCCACCGCCAGGTGCGGTCATCCTATAGAGTGGCTGAGCATCATGGGAAATGTAGTTTTAGCTATCACCCGCTTTGCTTAGCCCTGCTCTTGCATGAAATGTTTGGCTGTTTTCGTGCGGTCCTCTCTGTGTTTGTAGCTTTGTGACTCGGTGTTTCCATTTCAGACATTTGTCGTATGTCCTGGGGAATAAGTTTGATCACGGCGCCGAAGCCATCATGCCAGCGCTCTTCAATCTAGTGCCCAACAGTGCCAAAGTCATGGCCACGTCTGGAATGGTCACCATCCGGTTAATCATACGGGTGAGTATTTTGTCAGGCCCGTGACTCTTGTGTTTCGGTATGGCGGTGCGAGCCGGCAAGGCCTGTAGAGCTGGTAGAGTTCAGGAGGTTTATGTGAATTCTGTGGAAGTCTTTGCAGAATAATGGCAGTGATTTCTCTTTCTGTCCTGTGTCGCAGCATACGCACGCCTCCAGATTAATCCCCATCATCACCAGTAACTGCACCTCCAAGTCTGTCGCCGTCAGAAGGTTTGTATCTTGTCATTTATTGGCAGACGCCTGCTCGGTGCGGCACACGGGGACATAACATACCCAGGTGTTTATGCTACCACCTTACTGTCTGCATACGTTGACATCCTGGAGCGTATTCCTTTCCAGCCGCGGCTGCGTTTCCTGGATCAGGACGTGCGTTGGTCGGGAGCGCATTTTACAGGAATATTCTTTTCTCTCATTTCCAGACGCGGCTTCGAGTTCTTGGAGCTGCTCTTACAGGAATGGCAAAGCAACGTATTGGAAAGGTGAGCGCCAACACGTGTCTATAAACCATCTGTGGGTGTCACCCACTATCCCTGCGCATCACATGCTGCGGTTACGCCGAGGCCGCAATCTCTAACCACGTCCCCTCACGTTTCACTGAACTATAAGTCCCATGATTCTCCAGCCATCTGCTGCATGCAGAGAGTTCTGGGAATTGTAGGCCCCCAACATGTGAGGGAGCAGGGTCTGAAAATTCCTAAAGCATTCTCCCATGAGACTACAATTCCCAGGAACACCCTGATGTGACAGCTCCCTCAGGATCTTTGAAAATGTAAGACTTCTCTCCAGCCTGCAGAGCTCCTCGTTCTCCTCGCCCCAGCAGGGAGACGGTACAGAAAGCTGCCTGAGCTTTAGCACCGGTGTCTGGGGGGGGGGGGGGTCCTGGCAGCATTTGTGGTTCTTTTTGGGGGGGGGGGGAATTTGAGCTGAACAGTACATTAAAAAAAGCACCTGTCATTCCAGACACACGTCCGGGTTAGCAGAGACCATCAAGAAGGGAATCCATGACGCGGATTCGGAGGCCAGAATAGTCGCCCGCAAGTGAGTGTCTCTGTCCCCTCCTGGCAGTCGGGTTGTGCCGGGGAGCCGTAACAGACTTTCAGCATTCCTTTGTTTTCTCCTCGCTGGTTCTTGGTTCAGATCGGCCACATGTGGGATAAAACTATTGTTTTGAACATTACATTTTCATATATTTCTATATTTTATGGTTAAATCGTTGCCTGTGACATTGTCTCTGCTTCGTGAAGGCGCGCACAGAGCGTTTCACGTCTTTCCCACATGTTTGTGACAGGCCGGGCGATTCAGCCGCTCCGAACCCCAGGATTTTAATCCTCTTTATCCTGTTTCCTTAAGGAAGGGAAAAAATACGGCATGATTTTGCCATATTCTGAGCCGGTGTCGCCTGCGATTGGAGACCTGAATCTTAATGTTCTCCTATTTGTGAATAGCTGCTAATCTCCTAATCCTTCCTGCAGATGTTACTGGGGCTTCCACAGTCACTTCGGTAAAGAGGCCGAGCACTTATACCACAATCTGGAGTCCTCGTATCAGAAGGCGCTGCAATCTCACCTGAAGAATTCTGACAGCATCGTGTCGCTGCCGCAATCCGACCGCTCGTCCTCCAGCTCCCAGGAGAGCCTCAAGTAAGCGTCGCCCGCAGGATGGGATCGCGTGGCGGAAGCAGAACGTCCCCTGGTTTCCAGGTTTCGGTTTCTCTGCTGACGTACTTGACAGATGAGGTTTTTTTGGGGCGTTTTATTGTGTTTATATACAGTAAATCAGAGGATGTGAATAATACGGACACAAATCATCACTGCGCCTGACCGTGCCCTTGGTAGAATGATTTCCGGTGTTACGCATCACATAGGGGGGTGAAGGAAACGTGTTACAGTATCTGTCTTCCCGCAGATAATGTTGTACAGCACTGCGGAGTGTGCTGGCGCTTAATAAATGAAAATGGAGAATTTGCACGTGTACTTATCAGACTGCTTCTGTTCTCTAATAATTGTGTTTTCTGTTCGCCAGCCGTCCTCTCTCCACCAAAAGGAGTCCTACAAGCAGCGCGGTGTCACGAGGTGAGTGCCCCCTCATCCCACTGCTGATACCCACCGGAGCCGCTGTTTGGTTTTATGGCTTCGGCTGGTAATGGAAATCTGGTGCAGCAAAGAGATTAATGGCCGGATTATTTTCTCCGGCAGACTCCGGCACGGCTCACATTTAGTAAAGAATATGGTAACGAGGCTTAGCGCTCACTGAGCGGCTCCCGTCGGATATTGTGCCGTGTGGCTGCCCATATCCCTCCTGGGCGCCCGCTGCTGCAGCCCCTCAGTGTCCTGTTTGTAGGATGATCCTGCCGCTAACCCCCTTTTCTCTAATTTCTCAGTGTCCACCAGCACGAAGCCTTTATCTACGCCCGGCTCATTGCAGCGTTCTCGCAGTGACATAGACGTTAATGCTGCTGCCAGCTCAAAGTCCAAAGTGGCATCTGCCACGAGTGCCACTCCATTCAGCTCGGCCGCCGCTTTGCCCCCTGGATCCTACGCGTCCTTAGGTGAGAAAGGAACCTGCATTCGCTCGACACGTTCAGGACGCAGGCTGCAGCTCTCAGCGTGTTAAAACGTCCCCCTTTTCTCCTTAGCATTAACGCGTGGAGGAATAGCTTTGTACTGCTGCCAAAACGTCAAAAGACCCAGTCCCTGTGTGCCCCTTAAAGGCTGTATTAATACTGCACACTGACACTGGCAAGCCTTTGCACCCCAAGTGTATCAGAAGTGCCAGGCAGGTTTACTGAGCATCATGGGACACGCAGTTCTGAAACATCTGGGGTGCCAAGGCAGTCAGTCACGGTGCTGGGACTTTAATGCATTACATTGCTTTGTCGTCTGCCCCCCCGGCCTCCTGTAAAATACCTGTGTACAGGTAACCCCGCTCATTGTGTTACCCTGATCGCTCGGAGACATTCAGACCACAGTGCCGTGAAATATTAATTCTGTGTGTCGTTTTATTGTCTGTAACGCTTCCAGAAAGCTCCTGAATATCTCACTAACTCCCCCCCCCCCCGTTCCCTTCTCCCTTATTCTCATTTCTATGCGTAATTTTGGCTAAAGACGGTCCTTCTGCCAAATCGTCGGGTAAGCAGTCTGTCCGCGTGGCAGCCGTCTGTCCCCCTGTGTACGTTGTATCCACGAGGATTTGTCTGTATTTGGTTTCCATTTGTGCTTCCTGGTGACATGCATGTTGTAAGAGTGTCGTGACGCCATCACCCCTGTGTCTGTTACACACACACACACACACACACACACACACACACACACACACACACACACACACACACACACACCCCCCTCCCGGGTCCTCCATACTGCACCATGCTATGCGTTGTTTAGCTGTAGAAATCAGCCTGAGATCATCTAATCGTATAATATATACATGTTGGTGGGCAGTGTGTGAAAAGTGCTGCCCTGCATTATATAGAATCCATGAACTGCAGGGTCTTTATTCGTGGTGGATTCACAAGCGTCTTTAATTACATGGTGGGTCTGGAGCCAGAGAAACGAGTCGTGTCCGTGTGATGAGTGTGACATGTGTCACTATGATAAGTGTGTGTGCGCTCAGTGTGTCTCTGTCTGTGATTGGATGTGTTGAGGGATACCGGGAGGTGTCGGTGGGTTTTGTGGTGGAATAAATGTGTTTTAGGCTCTTTGGACGTTTTATTTTAAAGCAAAAAGAGCAGAATTTCACATTTTCTGATCTCAGAACTGACTTGGAAGAAACGCAAGTGTATTGTTTAACCTGGACAGCGCAACCCGTTCCCATTAGCAAAGCCCCTCCAGACCCAAAGGGACCCCCCCCCCCCTTATAAACGCAATGTATGGAGCATTAGAAATGTGACCATTCACTAATAAAGCAGCGAGAGGGGCCGGCGGCGAGAGGGGCCGGCGTCGAGGTGCGAGGCGTTCTATTACCAGGTAATATGATCGTTATATGAGGAGCCCAATCGCCGCCGCCTCGATACGTCTGAATATCCTCCGCGGAGCTGCTGGAAGACCATGGGTGTGATTTCACGGCAGGGGTTAAGTCTCGGGACATTCTCGGTGTTCACCTGGAAGAGAGAAGAAATTAATGTGGATTTACAGATTTTAGGCCAAAATAACCAACCTGGAGAATCTTTGCAGTCTGTGTTTTAAGTAACGTTCAATCCTCGTGGTTTTTCTGCGCGATCGCTGCGTCTGTTACCAGGAATGTGATGGAACATGTTGTATCTGGGTTGAGGGGTGCGTTGGGTTACTGTGTGTTCTACCTATCCCCTATTACCCCAGCAGGCTCTTGGTGTTTCCTCTGAGCTGTGATTGGAACTTCTGCAGCCCTGCATGAAGCTGCCAAAATAAATATTACTGGTGCAGGTTCTGTGTAGCCGCTGGTGTACGGGATGGGTAGCGGTGTGTAGCCGCTGGTGTACGGGATGGGTAGCGGTGTGTAGCCGCTGGTGTACGGGATGGGTAGCGGTGTGTAGCCGCGTGTGTACGGGATGGGTAGCGGTGTGTAGCTGCTGGTGTACGGGATGGGTAGCGGTGTGTAGCTGCTGGTGTACGGGATGGGTAGCGGTGTGTAGCTGCTGGTGTACGGGATGGGTAGCGGTGTGTAGCTGCTGGTGTACGGGATGGGTAGCGGTGTGTAGCTGCTGGTGTACGGGATGGGTAGCGGTGTGTAGCAGCTGGTGTACGGGATGGGTAGCGGTGTGTAGCAGCTGGTGTACGGGATGGGTAGTGGTGTGTAGCTGCTGGTGTACGGGATGGGTAGCGGTGTGTAGCTGCTGGTGTACGGGATGGGTAGCGGTGTGTAGCTGCTGGTGTACGGGATGGGTAGCGGTGTGTAGCTGCTGGTGTACGGGATGGGTAGCGGTGTGTAGCTGCTGGTGTACGGGATGGGTAGCGGTGTGTAGCAGCTGGTGTACGGGATGGGTAGCGGTGTGTAGCTGCTGGTGTACGGGATGGGTAGCGGTGTGTAGCTGCTGGTGTACGGGATGGGTAGCGGTGTGTAGCTGCTGGTGTACGGGATGGGTAGCGGTGTGTAGCCGCAGGGCGGGTAGCTGCAGGTGGGCAGGGCGGGTAGCTGCAGGTGGGCAGGGCGGGTAGCTGCAGGTGGGCAGGGCGGGTAGCTGCAGGTGGGCAGGGTGGGTAGCTGCAGGAGGGCGGGTAGCTGCAGGAGGGCGGGGTGGGTAGCCGCAGGTGGGCAGGGCGGGTAGCTGCAGGTGGGCGGGGCGGGTAGCCGCAGGAGGGCGGGGTGGGTAGCCGCACTTTGAACGTTCTGGGAGAGGTGGAGGTCTTATATTCCGGGAATAACCTGGTCATTGCGACGCATCATTATAACCGACTGAAAGAGCTCGTTCTGCTGTAAATAGATTTAATCTCTGTCCCGGCATTCGGCCCCAGAGCTTACTCTCTCAGCCCCAGAGCTTACACTCTCTCAGCCCCAGAGCTTACACTCTCTCAGCCCCAGAGCTTACACTCTCTCGGCCCCAGAGCTTACTCTCTCAGCCCCAGAGCTTACACTCTCTCGGCCCCAGAGCTTACACTCTCTCGGCCCCAGAGCTTACACTCTCTCGGCCCCAGAGCTTACACTCTCTCGGCCCCAGAGCTTACACTCTCTCGGCCCCAGAGCTTACACTCTCTCGGCCCCAGAGCTTACACTCTCTCAGCCCCAGAGCTTACACTCTCTCAGCCCCAGAGCTTACACTCTCTCAGCCCCAAGTAAAAGCATACTGAGGAGATAAAGAGGGGGAGTGGACGCGGCCTGGTTTACGAGGAGATTCCAGATGACGTCATGATCTCCTGATCTGACTAGAATCATGGCGGAAACATAGACTCAATCCTGACACATTGCGTTGCTTTTATTTTGTGGGCGCAGGGCTCGCAGTACATGAGGGGGTGCGGCCTGCGCGCCTGCTTTTTGCTCCAAGAGCCGATGGTGCCGTGTGGTTTCTTTGCTAAAAGAGCAGGAGCATAAAGGGGTGTCGTCATCAGGCAGGATTTTGGGGTGACATTAGGGGGACGTGCAGTAACCACCCCCTGTGTATTTCTTTACTGCAACAGGTCGCATTCGCACCAGGCGACAGAGTGCAGGGAGCACCTGCGGCACGTCCTCCACCGTGGCAGACACTCGCGGGCGAAGCCGGTCCAAGATCGTCTCCCAGTCCCAGCGTGAGTATATCTGTGCAGTAATAATGGTCTCTGTGTCGCACAGCACTGGCCGGGCGTCCTGTTTGCGCGCTGCGTTACACGTGATTGTCCCCCTTTGTTGTCGTTGTTGGCGTTTTGCGCTCTGGGCAGGATGCAGGTTAATGTTACTGTCTGTGGCTTTTTCTAAACCATGTCTTGCTGTCCTCCATCTTGCTTTCATACAAAGGATCCAGATCTGCGAATCCCACCAGCGGTAAGACACTTTGCCTTTTCTTCCCTCTTTTACCTTTTCTTCCCTCTTTTATCCTGCGTCCCCTCCTTCCTCCCCTCCTTCCTCCCCTCTTCCTCCCCTCCTTCCTCCTCTCTTTCCTCCTCTCTTCCTCCCCTCCTTCCTCCCCTCCTCCTTCCTCCCCTCCTTCCTCCCCTCTTCCTCCCCTCTTCCTCCCCTCCTTCCTCCCCTCCTTCCTCCCCTCCTCCTTCCTCCCCTCCTTCCTCCCCTCCTCCTTCCTCCCCTCTTCCTCCCCTCCTCTTCCTCCCCTCCTTCCTCCCCTCCTTCCTCCTCCTTCCTCCCCTCCTTCCTCCCCTTTCCTCCTCTCTTCCTCCCCTCCTTCCTCCTCCTCCTTCCTCCCCTCCTTCCTCCTCCTTCCTCCCCTCCTTCCTCCCCTCCTTCCTCCCCTCTTCCTCCCCTCCTTCCTCCCCTCCTTCCCCTCCTTCCTCCCCTCCTTCCTCCCCTCCTTCCTCCCCTCCTTCCTCCCCTCTCGTTTAATGGAGTCAGATTTTCCCGTCTCTGTAGAGTGGCCATTGTTTTGCTGCCGGCATAGCGTGCCCGCTGCATTCTGTGACCTCTGACGCACTGTGTGAACGCGATTTAAAAGTGCCAAGTTCTCGTCAGCTTGGGAGAATGAGGCCTCGGATGCTCCGCGTGGCGCTGATCCAACGCGTAAATCCAGTTGATGGACGTGCTTTCTGTCGGCTCCTCGGCTTTAGGCCTGATTGTGCCATTGTTTCTAGTCCATCCACAGCAGCCCTAAACACTGACACCGCAGGTGGCACAGTGGGCAGTGCCAACAGTTGAGCCATGCGTGGGAGAGCGTCACATTTTATTATGCAGCTCGCTCACTACCTTTCCCGGGAACGCGCGTCTGTCCGTGGCGGTGCAGAGCTTGGATACAGGGGTGTAGGACACACAACCAGACTCGCTCTCTAGTGGCCCCGGGGTCTCATTGACGGTTTCTTTCCTCCCGTAGCTGGCAGCCGCTCCGGCTCTCCAGGAAAGCTGCTGGGCAGCACTTACGGAAGCATTTCTGGTGGTGCACAGAGGGTCCCAGCGATGCAGTCTCCAGAGAAGAGATCCAAGGTCCCGCGGAGCCAGGGCTGCAGTCGAGAGACCAGTCCGAACAGGATAGGATTGGGTAAGGACACGGGTCACGCCAACGCGGTTGCACAGAACGTTCCGGCGTGGAGCGTCCAATCAATCGGGCTTCTCAGGACTAAAACTAAAAGGTCCTTATTGCAACCAAGTGTCAGCGTACATACTGCTGCTGGAATGCTGTACTGCCAGAATGCCTTAATACAGAGATAACCCCCCCCCCCCATTCCCTTCATGTGACATGGGGGAGGGGGACACAGGTCTCTGGCACCTAATGAGTTAAATTAACAAGTAACGGAAAACCCAAAATTATGGAAATGATACAATAGATCTCATTAACAGACGGCTCCTTCATATCCCTATCGGGATTTAATTACAGAGTGATGATATAAAGCGGGTCCTGTTTATTCCCGGGGGGGGGGGCAGTGACTGGCACCACGTGCTACCTGGCAGTAAAGCCATTCCTGTCTTCATCCTCATTGCTTCCATCGTGCAGCCGTCTCCATCCCTCCATCTGCTCTGGGCAGGGTTTTGGCCTTTATGCTCTGTATTCTGTGTATTGGGGTGGGATGCCGCCTTCATATAAAAAGCTGTTTAATACACAGAGATCCTCCGGCTTTTATCCACACACGAGGACAAGTTTATCCCCTGCGCGGCTGGCACAAAATATTCCTGCGCTTGTGGGAGAGAGCCAACCCGGCACCGCGGCTTGGCTAGAAAATCCTGACACAGACTGTGGCGCACTCAGAGACGAGCACTGCTCTGTGACAGCTTAGGTGTTGAAAACCCATCTACAACACGGTGAAAGCAAACCCTGCCATGTGCACAGTCAGCGCTACAGCACTCACAACGTGGGGTTCAGAGGATATACCGGCCTGCCGGATTCATTACTCTTAACGAAGAATGACGATGAGTTAGAATTTTAATAAGGGACGCGGAGGCGAGTATTGCAGCCTCTCTTTAAGGGACTCGGAGGCGAGTATTGCAGCCTCTCTTTAAGGGACTCGGAGGCGAGTATTGCAGCCTCTCTTTAAGGGACTCGGAGGCGAGTATTGCAGCCTCTCTTTAAGGGACTCGGAGGCGAGTATTGCAGCCTCTCTTTAAGGGACTCAGCGAGTATTGCAGCCTCTCTCTTTAAGGGACTCAGCGAGTATTGCAGCCTCTCTCTTTAAGGGACTCAGCGAGTATTGCAGCCTCTCTTTAAGGGACTCGGAGGCGAGTATTGCAGCCTCTCTTTAAGGGACTCAGCGAGTATTGCAGCCTCTCTCTTTAAGGGACTCAGCGAGTATTGCAGCCTCTCTTTAAGGGACTCGGAGGCGAGTATTGCAGCCTCTCTTTAAGGGACTCGGAGGCGAGTATTGCAGCCTCTCTTTAAGGGACTCGGAGGCGAGTATTGCAGCCTCTCTTTAAGGGACTCAGCGAGTATTGCAGCCTCTCTTTAAGGGACTCAGCGAGTATTGCAGCCTCTCTCTTTAAGGGACTCAGCGAGTATTGCAGCCTCTCTCTTTAAGGGACTCAGCGAGTATTGCAGCCTCTCTCTTTAAGGGACTCAGCGAGTATTGCAGCCTCTGTCTTTAAGGGACTCAGCGAGTATTGCAGCCTCTCTTTAAGGGACTCGGAGGCGAGTATTGCAGCCTCTCTTTAAGGGACTCGGAGGCGAGTATTGCAGCCTCTCTTTAAGGGACTCGGAGGCGAGTATTGCAGCCTCTCTCTTTAAGGGATTCAGCGAGTATTGCAGCCTCTCTCTTTAAGGGACTCAGCGAGTATTGCAGCCTCTCTCTTTAAGGGACTCAGCGAGTATTGCAGCCTCTCTCTTTAAGGGACTCAGCGAGTATTGCAGCCTCTCTCTTTAAGGGACTCAGCGAGTATTGCAGCCTCTGTCTTTAAGGGACTCAGCGAGTATTGCAGCCTCTGTCTTTAAGGGACTCAGCGAGTATTGCAGCCTCTGTCTTTAAGGGACTCAGCGAGTATTGCAGCCTCTCTTTAAGGGACTCGGAGGCGAGTATTGCAGCCTCTCTTTAAGGGACTCGGAGGCGAGTATTGCAGCCTCTCTTTAAGGGACTCGGAGGCGAGTATTGCAGCCTCTCTTTAAGGGACTCGGAGGCGAGTATTGCAGCCTCTCTTTAAGGGACTCGGAGGCGAGTATTGCAGCCTCTCTTTAAGGGACTCGGAGGCGAGTATTGCAGCCTCTCTTTAAGGGACTCGGAGGCGAGTATTGCAGCCTCTCTTTAAGGGACTCAGCGAGTATTGCAGCCTCTCTTTAAGGGACTCAGCGAGTATTGCAGCCTCTCTCTTTAAGGGACTCAGCGAGTATTGCAGCCTCTCTCTTTAAGGGACTCAGCGAGTATTGCAGCCTCTCTCTTTAAGGGACTCAAAGAGAGGCTGCAATACTCGCTGAGTCCTTAAAGAGAGAGGCTGCAATACTCGCTAAGGGACTCGGAGGCGAGTATTGCAGCCTCTCTTTAAGGGACTCGGAGGCGAGTATTGCAGCCTCTCTTTAAGGGACTCGGAGGCGAGTATTGCAGCCTCTCTTTAAGGGACTCGGAGGCGAGTATTGCAGCCTCTCTCTTTAAGGGACTCACCGAGTATTGCAGCCTCTCTTTAAGGGACTCGGAGGCGAGTATTGCAGCCTCTTTTCTTGCCGCTTCAGATAAGTGCACAGTTTCTTATGTTTTGTTCTGTGAGCTTTGATGCAGCAGCGAGTGATAAAAAATGGCCGCGCCGCCAAAACCTGCGACCAGTCCCGTCAAACATTCTGCGACCAGTCCCGTCAAACATTCTGCGACCAGTCCCGTCAAACATTCTGCGACCAGTCCCGTCAAACATTCTGCGACCAGTCCCGTCAAACATTCTGCGACCAGTCCCGTCAAACATTCTGCGACC
Source organism: Leptobrachium leishanense (assembly GCA_009667805.1). Taxonomy (NCBI): domain Eukaryota; kingdom Metazoa; phylum Chordata; class Amphibia; order Anura; family Megophryidae; genus Leptobrachium; species Leptobrachium leishanense. The sequence continues at coordinate 1,879,631 of CM019069.1, read as the reverse complement.
AGTCCCGTCAAACATTCTGCGACCAGTCCCGTCAAACATTCTGCGACCTGTCCCGTCAAACATTCTGCGACCAGTCCCGTCAAACATTCTGCGACCAGTCCCGTCAAACATTCTGCGACCAGTCCCGTCAAACATTCTGCGACCTGTCCCGTCAAACATTCTGCGACCAGTCCCGTCAAACATTCTGCGACCAGTCCCGTCAAACATTCTGCGACCAGTCCCGTCAACATTCTGCGACCTGTCCCGTCAAACATTCTGCGACCTGTCCCGTCAAACATTCTGCGACCAGTCCCGTCAAACATTCTGCGACCTGTCCCGTCAAACATTCTGCGACCTGTCCCGTCAAACATTCTGCGACCAGTCCGTCAAAACATTCTGCGACCAGTCCCGTCAAACATTCTGCGACCAGTCCCGGCAAACATTCTGCGACCAGTCCCGTCAAACATTCTGCGACCAGTCCCGTCAAACATTCTGCGACCAGTCCCGTCAAACATTCTGCGACCAGTCCCGTCAAACATTCTGCGACCAGTCCCGTCAAACATTCTGCGACCTGTCCCGTCAAACATTCTGCGACCAAAGACAAAAGGAAAGAGCATCACAACGTCCCAAGTAGCAGAATAGCGAGGCAGCATAGGACGGGAACATTTCATACCCTTGAGCAAGCATCAAACCAGTGGCTCCACCACCACCGACTTCAGGATCTTGGTGAAACACCGAGGGGCTGAAGACAGGCCAAACTAAAGGCAGCGACACCGCCACATTGAACCTTTTCTACCAAAGTGGAGGATATTGCAGCAATGTTCTGGAAGAGTCGGTCGTCTTGTAAGTCCACCTTTGCTAACTAATCTCCCGGGGGCAACATGTCCCGCATCAGATGATACCTTCGATCCAAGAGGCGGTAAACGACGTACCCGTTGAGATTGATAACTGGGCGCATACCTCCTCCCTTCTTCACCGCTAGAAAGAGGTTGTTGACGGAGCCCGATCTCCATCGCACCTTTGCGCCGCAACTCCGCCGCCTCCTTGTCCACCAATCGCACGCCCTCCACCCCTAAAGGGATGGGTAGAGGAGGATGTGCCTGGACAGGTACAGAGGTGAAATCCTATGACAAATATGCCAACTGTGGACAGAACCCAAACGTCGGAAGCCAGAGTAGTCCTTCTGTGTGTGAACAGACGTAGGCGACCCCCAACCTGCAGCAAAGCAGTCGAAAAGATCATGAGGTTTACCTGAGGGTCTCCTTGCGCAGTACGAGAGTCTGTATCCATGGAAACCATGGTCTCTCCAGGGTCGAGACCTTGTCACGAAGAATTGGGGCTGAGGTCTCTGGTCATGTCTGAAAGCATTGGGGCCATAGGAAGGGTGGAAAGAGGAGGAGGAGCCCACACGGCCTGTGTCCTACTGGCCCTCCTGAAAACCCGTTCTATAGTGGTGAAAGCCCCCTCCCCCCGAATATTCCCCCCCCCCCCTATCCTTAAGAAACACTTTGCCGGACAGGAAACCTTTAGCCACGCTGCCCAGGTCTGTGTCGGCAATGGCTGTAAACTGGGGGTCAACCTTCAACAAGATCGACGTTCTGCAGCCAGGACTGAAGTGGCGTGTCCGAAGAAACTTGGCGAACGTTTAACCCAACCAGTGACTACTACAGGGTCAAGCATGGTCTGCGCCAGCTTTGCACTTTCCACCGCGTCCAGCAAAGGACCGGGGTCCCAACATATCAAGGAGATTATCCTCACATAAACAAAATGCATGATCTATGCCCTTATAGCAGATCACCCATGCGACTCGATGTATTGGAGGAACTTGGGGTCCACCTCGGGGGGTCAGACACGGTTTGCCAGCAATAATGGGGCGTGGGCATTCTGCCTTCATTTTGGCACAAGTAGCTTTATCCAAAGCTCTCTGGACCCTAGCGTCCATCCATTGGGCCACATGAGGTTGAGGTGACCATTCAGCGGACCTTGGGTGATGGAGGTCTTCAGGGTAGAACAAAGTGTTCCCCTGAGGGTCATATATTAACTTTGAAGATGGAGTGAATAGTAGCGAAACGGAGTCAGAAACCCCGGGATCTTCCTCCGGGGCACAAATGTCTAAAGTATCCTCGTCATCTCCCTCTTCCGGCTCCGTAGAATCGCCCTCTGGGTCATCCCCCAGGTCAAGAGCCAGAGTGGGATCTGAGGTTCTCGCCTTCTTGGGGACATCTGCCACAGGCTCCCGGCGGGTGTGGGCTCTTACGAGGGTTAGTGTCGGTAGCAATCTCCTCAGGTAGTGGTGGGGGGGGGGATACCAGCCCCTCTGTGGAGGTGTTTGGATTTGCTGTCTGACTTTTCGCCCGCAGCACGAGGCAGAGGCGCATCTGGGGGCCTCACCATGGTGAGTGGATCGCCCGGGGTGGCATCCGCATTCAGCGTTAAATCTCGTTTGGCGTCAGCCTTTGCCTCAGCTAGCGAACGCTTAAAATCAGCCGACGCGGTGGCCGTGGTGTAAAATACAGCCGCATTAATGGAGGCCTGTACGGTGGGGTCGAGAGGAGGTAAAGTAAGTGCGTGCACCAGGGGCGATGAAACCTCCTTGGGAGAGGATTTACAGACCTTGGTCACAAGCATCCCGTAGGTGGAGGGAGCTGTCCTCCGAGTCGGAGTCCCTTGCAGGCGATGGGCTCTTCCGGTGGAGCCTTAGAACGTGGCATCTTGGTAATAGTGCTTCTTTCCCGTACAGACATTTTCTATGTACTCTGGTAAAAAAGCGCGCAAACTACATTGCGTGAGGACGATAGAGCGCCTGAGTCCCAACAGGGAGAGCTCGGACCCTGCCCAGAGCTAGGCTGAGACCGCGATCTCGAGTGCCAGACTAAGTAACGGCCGTGTGTTCCTAGGATGAACGATCGCCGCAGTTACAGCCGGAACGATCGAATCGCACAAAGCTAAACAGATGAGTAAAAAAAGGGTAATCTTCATCTGTTGCCGAGCAGCAGGAAAAGTGGAAGAGGGACGCTGATCCGGGATAATCTATAGGGATAGGAGTGGTGCAGGGATTGGCTGATGGATGTGGGGGTTTCCAGATGGAGGACATGTTTTTTTTACCGTTATTTGTTAATACTTTGCTATTGGAATAAATGCAGGAAATAAGATGCAGCACTAATACTCGCCTCCGCGCCGTGTATTAAAATGTGATTTAAACATAAGAAGATTGCCTGCACGCGGGTACTTTCCTCCCGGTGATGTTCTCTCTCCTCCCTCCCCTGGGTATCTGTCCAGTGTCTGGGGTGGGTGCACCTCCTCTGACCCGGGATTATACCTGGCTCTGTTCATGGCGCTGCCGGCTCCTGGATCCCTCGGGTCGCTGCAGCGATAGCTCTGTTACCGCGCGCCTCGCTGGCTTCATGTCGCTCTCTGTCCTGTGTTTCCAATGTATTCGATTAACCTGCTGACTCTTCACACCGCATGCAAGCACGGAGCAGCCGTATCCCCCGACCCAGCATGAGTCAGGGGTGCAGCCGCGACACCAGCCGGGAGAGCAGCCGCGATACCAGCCCCGCTCGGGGCTTTGCTCCTCTGGGTGAGTACAAAGAGGCCTTGGGATGCGGGTTGCCATGCTACTTGCCTTTTCCCTCCCGTTTCTATCGCTGCAGCAGTTCCTCCTTCCCTGCCGCGCTCACCGTGCATGCCATCTTTTCACCGTATTAATGTCTACACGCTATGCCAGCCCAGACCCGGCCTCGTGCTCTCAGCCTCCAGTCCCTCTGACGTCTCCCCGCTGCATGTGTACAATCCCCGAGATACTGTGCATAATTATCTGCTGTATGAGGGTCCCTGCATCAGGCACGCAGTCACCGGAGACCCCTACCTCACCCGCCAACAATGGTGACATGTGTAAGCAGCCTGTGGCACCTTCACGTTTCACGTGGCTGATTGTATTAACGCGGAGGTGTGCATACATATACCTCCGGCAGCGTCGTCATGTTGCATGTGCTTGTGAATGGGACGGTGCTTTGTATTAGGTACCTGCGCGGCGTTTCAGGACGCTTCTCCTGGTAAGTATTATGGGATGGCGGGTGAGTATTCCCTGAAACAGGAATCCCGATGTGTTAATATTCTTTGTCAGCGCCAGATCCCAACCGCGCGCGATACCTGCGCCGACCGCGCGCGATACCTGCGCCGACCGCGCGCGATACCTGCGCCGACCGCGCGCGATACCTGCGCCGACCGCGCGCGATACCTGCGCCGACCGCGCGCGATACCTGCGCCGACCGCGCGCGATACCTGCGCCTTCATATACGCTGATTAGTGTAAAACCTACGGGGGTCTCCGTTAAAGAGCAATGTGAGGGAATTCCCCTTTTCCTGCTGTGTCCCCCCCCCCCCCCCGGGGTTGGGGTGCGGTGCCCCCGTAAAAGCATGTTTTCCGTGTTTATTAATGGGGATTTTTGCTGATTCTGGGAGACGCACTCTCCGCTGTATTATTTGCACGTTAATATCGTGTTAGCGCCCTGCGTCCGCGCGCCTCGTGTTAGCGCCCTGCGTCCGCGCGCCTCGTGTTAGCACCCTGCGTCCGCGCGCCTCGTGTTAGCGCCCTGCGTCCGCGCGCCTCGTGTTAGCGCCCTGCGCGCCTCGTGGTAGCGCCCTGCGTCGCGCGCCTCGTGTTAGCGCCCTGCGTCCGCGCTCCTCGTGTTAGCGCCCTGCGTCGCTCGCCTCGTGTTAGCGCCCTGCGTCCGCGCGCCTCGTGTTAGCGCCCTGCGTCCGCGCGCCTCGTGTTAGCGCCCTGCGTCCGCGCGCCTCGTGTTAGCGCCCTGCGTCCGCGCGCCTCGTGTTAGCGCCCTGCGTCCGCGCGCCTCGTGTTAGCGCCCTGCGTCCGCGCGCCTCGTGTTAGCGCCCTGCGTCCGCGCGCCTCGTGTTGGCGCCCTGCGTCCGCTCGCCTCGTGTTAACGCCCTGCAGCCTCCATCCAGTACACTCTGCTTCTTGTTCCATTTCCACGTCCGTGCCGTCGCGTCCAGTGATCTCCGCTGTAATAGCCGCTCCTGTATGTGCTTCTGTCGCCTTGTTATCTCTGTGTTAACCCTTTGGGTCTCTGCCATTCCTTCTTCTTGCAGCTTCTCGACGCCATTCCAGGTCCACTAGCGCTCTCTCCACCTCCGAGTCTGTGGGGCAGTCAGGTGAAGCATCGCAACCCGCATGCCACCACCATCACCATCATTCTCATCAACCTGTGTGCTTTGCCACCGCTCACTCCCCATCCATCAATCCCCCTCCCCTGCTCGCTTGCACGCATGAGCCGCCGCCACTCATTACTAACATGTGTCACGTGTCGCCCAGTGACGTCTCGTGTGTTTTGCTTCTGTGTCGTCTGAAGCTCGAGCCGGTGACATATCTGAGAAAACCAAACCGGTGAATGCAGCCTCCCTCCATACACGAGGACCAGGTGGTCATGAGCTTCAAAAGTATTTAACGGAGTGTGTTAGAGTGCAAGCTCTTAGGACTAGCTTAGGAACATGACAGGTTAATGGACCCAGCTCTGAAAGATGAGGAGACGTTAGCGTGTCCAGCCGGCTCTTACAGGCGCCCGATAATGATTCACGAGCACCGTGTAAATACACCGCAGCTCCGCATGATGGCGTGGCGCGTCACCAGCGCAGGGCGCGCACACGTGTTAAGGGGTGGCGTTTCACTGCTCAGGAATGCTCCTCCGCGAGGAAACGAACAGGGAGGAAACGCACAAAAAAAGGGTATTTCAAAATGGCTTAAAAAAGCGACTTTCTTCATTAAAACATGGAAAGTTATTTATAAAACACGTCCCTAGACGGTAAACACTGCCAAACCTACAGGACACCCCCCCCCCCCGTCCGTCCACAAGCCCCCGTCCGTCCATAGGACTCCCTGTCCACAGGACCCCCCCTCTTCCGCAGGGCCCGGCGAGTAATCTGGTTTATACAGCTCGAGTTTGCAGAATCATCTATTTATGGCTGTCTCTGGATAAAATGCAACGTATGATCACATCCCTCGACACGTAATCCATCACCGGCCCTGACACCAAAGCCCGTCCTAGTATCGGGAGTTTGAGGGCCGGATCCGGTCAGCCTTGGTTAGAAGGTGGTGGCCATTGTGTATGGGGTCTGTCGTGTTCGCAGAGAAGCTGCTCCCTATGTGGTGGATATTTTGGCGGTCTGCGGCGCGTTCTCCTCCCCGGTGTTATGTAACGGGTGCCGCCATCTTGAATAATGAAAAGGTAACGTGTCCTTTATTTCCAGGGTTTATTATTAATCTAGATTTGTGGTAAAATGATTAATGTGCCCTCACGGCGCCTCCTCGCAGGACGGGCTGAACCATGACGGCGTTTCCACTGTTTCTCGGTTGAGTCGAGGGTTTTTGTTGTTAAAGCGATGATGATAAACCCTTTTGGTGAGAGATCGAGCTCCGTCTGTTAACGACCCGATACGCCGCCGCTTCATACGAGATTAACGAGTCGCTGGATTTGGTTTATTCAGGAGTTTCTGTGATTTATGGTGGAATCGGTAAATCTGTACTTTTGGATGATTGTACGGTTATACCGCTCTGCCTCCATCCAGGCGTTTGTCCAGGGGGTCTTTAAAGCTGGAGGAGTCGATGTTGTTGCTGACGTTGCTTAGCGGGTCCTGCGAGGTTAGTGACGCTCCGTTACCGCCTGCTTGGGGTTAGGGAGACTTGACCTTTTAGGGGTTTATTCGGGAAGTGCCGGTGTTTGCCGTAGTTGCAACTGTGACAAACTTCAGCGTTTCACAAAAGGCAAATTCAAACAAAGGCAGGAGAGACTTCACTGAAGCTTCATTCAGCCCCTTAGAGTGAGACTGCGGTCCTGAGCGCATGTTCTGTGGATGTTGGGACTATGATCTGTGCAGTCGGCCAACTTCAGCCAACCCTGGCTCCCCGTGTGCCGGTGCATTGGATCTTCTTTTATGCCAACCCAGTAGAGATTCTTGAACTATGATGGCAGTGGAGGTCCTTGGACATTAGTACATGGACGGTGATACAGGGGATGCCAGTGCGGTGGAGGTTCCTGGTTGTTGATAAAGTGAGTTTTGCAGTTACGAGAAGCTTCCAGTGTATCAGTATGTTGACGTGGCAGGAGGTTCTCGGACATCAATGAAGCTCTCAGCCGCTGCCATGACGCGAGGCTCTCGGCCGCTGCCATGACGCGAGGCTCTCGGCCGCTGCCATGACGCGAGGCTCTCGGCCGCTGCCATGACGCGAGGCTCTCGGCCGCTGCCATGACGCGAGGCTCTCGGCCGCTGCCATGACGCGAGGCTCTCGGCCGCTGCCATGACGCGAGGCTTTCGGCCGTGGCTGGTTGCGCTCGGCTGCCGCCGTGCCGCAGGGTTTGGTAGTTCCTGGGTTATTTGTTCGGTGTCGGCCGGCCTCGGTTTTCCTCTGGAGGAGCTGCATGCATTCTTTGTTCCGCTCTTCCATTTCTCAGGCCTCTAAATCTTTACGTATGTTTTCCCACACAGATCGTTATGGTCTCGGACAGTCCGGCAGATTACCATCATCCGTTAACGCCATGAGGGTCCTGAGCTCCAGCACAGACCTGGAGGCGGCCGTGGCTGATGCTCTGGTAAGGACACCGCATTGTGCTTGCGTTCAATAGAGGAATCAATGCAGAAACGACAGGAAAGGGCGGCGGCGTCATCTGAGCTACGGAGGAGACACTATGGTCCCTATTCCCTTCTTCGTGCAAACATGGGGACACTAACCTGAAAATGTGCGCCTGCAGGTTTCCCGTAGTGTCCCCATGTTTGTGCAAGGGGCAGGCGCTACCTCAGGACCTCACCTGGAATGCTGAACACACGCTGGGATACTCGCCTCCTGGACCTGCTGTGAGCCCTGCACCGCGGAGGGAGACTGGGAGCTATTTGTCTCCAGTCTCCCTCTCCTCCCAGAGACGAGAAGCAACGGATCGGGCCACTGTTCTCACTGCGGGATGAGAGGAGAGTATTGGATTTATTGGGGGGGGGGGGGTTAGGGGGTGTTTAAATGATTCTGCGTTTGCGATCGATATCATGTAGCGTCGGCTCTTGGCTCGCCTTATCCCTCCAGTAATTACTTATCCTCACGCTGATTTATTGGGAGGTATAATGTAATGGCAAAAATCTGCATGTTTTATGAAACCCAGATCATGTCAGACTAACCTAATTACGTTCTATGAAGTATAGATCAGGGGGTCACAGTGTGTCGGTATAGATCAGGGGGTCACAGTGTGATAGTGTCAGTATAGATCAGGGGGTCACAGTGTGATAGTGTCAGTATAGATCAGGGGTCACAGTGTGATAGTGTCAGTATAGATCAGGGGGTCACAGTGTGATAGTGTCAGTATAGATCAGGGGGTCACAGTGTGTCAGTATAGATCAGGGGGTCACAGTGTGGTGTCGGTATAGATCAGGGGGTCACAATGTGATAGTGTCAGTAGATCAGGGGGTCACAGTGTGATAGTGTCAGTATAGATCAGGGGGTCACAGTGTAATAGTGTCAGTAGATCAGGGGGTCACAGTGTGATAGTGTCAGTAGATCAGGGGGTCACAGTGTGATAGTGTCAGTATAGATCAGGGGGTCACAGTGTGATAGCGTCAGTATAGATCAGGGGGTCACAGTGTGATAGTGTCAGTATAGATCAGGGGGTCACAGAGTGATAGTGTCAGTATAGATCAGGGGGTCACAGTGTGATAGTGTCAGTATAGATCAGGGGGTCACAGTGTGATAGTGTCAGTATAGATCAGGGGGTCACAGCGTGATAGTGTCAGTATAGATCAGGGGGTCACAGTGTGATAGTGTCAGTATAGATCAGGGAGTCACAGTGTGATGTGTCAGTATAGATCAGGGGGTCACAGTGTGTCTGTATAGATCAGGGGGTCAGTGTGATAGGGTCAGTATAGATCAGGGGGTCACAGTGTGATAGCGTCAGTATAGATCAGGGGGTCACAGCGTGATAGTGTCAGTATAGATCAGGGGGTCACAGTGTGATAGTGTCAGTATAGATCAGGGGGTTGCAGTGGATGTGATTTACTTGGATTTTGCCAAAGCTTTCGACAGTTTCCACACAAAAGGTTACTATTTAAATTAATAAAAATTGGTCTAGATGAAAATACTTGTTCTTGGATAGAGAACTGGCTAAAAGATAGGGTACAGAGAGTGGTCATGAATGGTACATTTTCAAGATGGACATCAGTGGTAAGTGGTGTCCCTCAGGGGTCTGTTATAGTAGCAATACTATTCAATTTATTTATAAATGACCTTGAGATAGGCATTGAAAGTCATGTATCAGTGTTTGCAGATGACACAAAACTAGGAAAAGTGATACAATGTAAGCAGGATGTTACTGTGACGGAACCGTTCTCTTCCGTCTGTCCTGACTCTCCAGACACCCCTTCGTTGCGGTCAGCCCGGCTACTGGGAGCGCTGTCCTCAGCGCCTCGAGCAGCTTGACCCGCCTGCTTCTGATTCTCTGCCCTGGAGCCGTTAAGAATTTCCAGACGGCCGCTCTGTGCCTTCTGAGGGTGATAGTGGGTACCCTGAATGAGACACCAGACGAGCTGTATGTTCCCACAGGATTCTCTGACTTTTAATGAATAAAAACGCCACCATTTATGCTGAAGTCCAACAGTCATAATTTGCATAAATGACGCACCTCGTCCTACCAATATGCTAATTACAATAAACATTCTTTATATTCTTTAGCCTTTAGCTCACACAACATTTGCATAATCCATTGTTCTAACACATAAGATTAAAGACAAACACTATCACAGATTTCTTGAATTAAACATGCAGCTAGATAAGGGGAAAAGCCCTGTTGCATAAATTACACAGCAGTAAAGCTTGTTTACTGGCTATACAGAAACACATTTACCTACAGGAATATAAGTATATTTGAAACTAAAGCTACGCCATTTTACACTAAACTAATTTAAACTAAAACCAAACGATGTAAAATACATTAAAAAAAAGTATCTAAAATCACGCGATATAAATGAACATAAAGTCTCTTGGGGTTTGAAGCATGTTGCGTTACATCAGCTCCATGACAGTTACTTTGCTGCAGAGGGATTTAGATAGATTGGGGGACTGGGCACTTAAATGGCAGATGAGATTTAATCTAGATAAATGCAAAGTTATGCACTTTGGAGTGAAGAACACACAAGCAACTTATACCCTAAATGGTAAGGAGTTAGGGAAATCCAAGCTGGAGAAGGATTTGGGAATAATCATAGACTTCAAACTAAGTAACAATGTGCAATGTCAAACAGCAGCCGCCAAGGCCAGCAAGGTATCGGCATTAAAAGGGGAGTTCACTCACGGGATGAAAACATAATTTTGCCTCTGTATAAATCAATGGTAAGACGCACCTTGAATATGCCGTGCAATTTTGGGCACCGGTCTTAAAAAAAGATATTATATCGTTAGAAAAAGTGCAAATTAATAAGGGGAATGGAAGGGTTAAGTTATGAGGAAAGACTAACAAGCTTAAACCTTTTTAGTTTAGCGAAACGGCGCCTTAGAGGGGGTCTGATAACCTTATATAACTATATACGGGGCCATTATCAACCATTGTCTGGAAACCTATTCATTAACAGGACTATACACCGGACATAAGGTCACCCATTTACACTGGACGAAAGGAAATTCAGCCTAAATCATAAGAAGGGTTCATTTACAGTGAGAACAATAAAGCTGTGGAATTCTCTGCCTGTTGAGGTGGTTGGGAATTCTCTGCCTGTTGAGGTGGTTGGGTCAGAGACTGTACAGACTTTTAAGCAGTGACTGGATGACTTCCTGCAGACACTTCTTGATCAAAGGAGAAATCTGACGCCATCTGGAGGCAAGAAGGATTTTTTTCCCACTATGTTGCATATTGGCGGGGGCTTCAGACTGTTGTTTATTTTTGCTTCTTTTGGATCAACAGCAGTAGGTGATGTGAGAGAGGCTGAACCCGACGCATGGCTTTTTTCCGCCTATGTAACTATGTAATTCATAAATTTTCATATTAACATGACGGAAAGTTTAAATTCTAATAATGACTCGGAGGCGAGTATTTGCATTTCTTCCTTTATTGCACAGCAGCAGCAAAGGGTTAACTTTTGAAAAAAAATGTAACAGAAGAAACAACAACCCCTCCCTAGCATGGGGAGTCCCTCCCATAGTCCTTGTCCCGCCCCAATCCCACGTTCAAGTAACCACTGCGGGAGCTTCCTCTTCCGAGCCTGCGACAAGGCAACAAAAGCCAACTAGGACGGACCAGCTTCAACAATTATCGGAAAACCAGATCCGAAGATATCAGGCATATCCAGAAGACGTAACTCCTTCTAGGACGCTGAAAAACAGTAAGGGACACGGAGCGGAAGTTAGAGGCGGAGCCGTAACAACACCAACACGGCACGTCCATAACAGACACCCATTCAGACAGGCACACTGACAGCAGCGCTAAATGTGTGAATAAAAGACACTACTCATGAACAGTGTGTGAAGTTTAATAATAATCGTGAATGTAAACCTCATAGGCGGGTGTGTGCAGGACAGGACAGGAACAGGGAGGGAAGGGTGGGAAATACTCGCCTCCGAGTCATTATTAGAATTTAAACTTTCCGTCATGTTAATAGGAAAATTTATGAATTCTAAGGCATGTACTCGGAGGCTCCTATTTGCAAGTTTAACGCCGTCCTAAGACAGCATCTGACATTGCCGCAATAGGTTTAAAATAGAATGTGCGGAAAGTGGATTCTCTTGACCAATCGGCAGCCCGCATAATATCCTCAATGCGACAGCCCACAGACACTGCCCTGGATGCCACCGCACTACGTACGGAATGAGCCCTAAAACAGGTGATGTCGACCCCTGCCAACTCCATAAGCCAGCGTGCCAGAGTAGCAGAAACCACCGGTCGGTGGGGAGGGCAAAAGGATAAAAACAGGGGCGAGTCTGGTAGGGAACGGAAGGGGGCAGTACGGGATTCGTAGGTCCGTAGGCAATGTACTGGACACGAGGGGCTCGGCAGGAAAAGCGGGAAAAAGGACAGTGAAGTCTTTGTTTGTTGTGGGATACGAAAACGTACACCTTGGGGTACAAAAGAACGAGCCCCAAAATCCAGAGCGCGAACATCACTGACGAGCTTACAAGCAACCAAACAGAACAGCATAATCAACTTGGCGGAAAGAGCCCTGAGGGACAAGAGGTCATTATCTTGCCAGGAGCACAAGAGGGACAGAACTAGAGTAACATCCCAAGTGGATGTGTAGCGGGGAGCGGGTGGTCTAGTAAGACGCATGCCGCGTAAAAGTCTACAAACCAACGGGTGGTTGCCACTAGGCACCCCCGAGAGGCCCGCATGGCCAGCCGACAAGGCCGAACGAATTACGTTGACCGTCCTGTAGGCCTTCCCCTCATCGAACTGAACCGTGAGAAAATCTAGGACCACGTTCAGAGGGGCCGTAAAGGGATCCCAACTCCTCCCCATACACCAAGCAGCCCATTTGTCCCAGGCTGCGCGGTAAGAGGATCGCGTTCCAGGATCCCAGGATTGGAGGAGGTCTGCAGTGCAGTCCGAAACCCCTGTGGGTCCGCGTGGTTGCCAGAGATCAACCATGCCAAGAGCTGCAGTCTGTCTGCCAGGATCAACGGGTGTGGCTGGTCTGACGGATCCAGGAGGAGAGTCCGGGATAGCGGGAGCTATCGCGGGGCGTCCATCACCATGCTGAGCAGGGTGGGGAACCACGACTGCGACGTCCAATACGGGGTGATGAGGACCATCTGAACTTGATGGCGTCGAACATGAAGGAGACAGCGGGCAATCATGGAAAACGGGGGAAACCCGTTCGGCCGGGTAGCCAACCACGTTTGCAGGAAGGCGTCTGTCGCCAGGGCTTCTGGATCCGGGCGCCAACTGAATAACACTGGGAGGTGGGTGTTGAGGCGGGAGGCGGAGAGGTCTATGTCGAACGGACCCCAGGTGTCAGAAAGCACGGAGAAAACGAATGGATGAAGCCGCCAGTCCCCGGAGTCCGAGAGGCGTCTCGAGTTCCAATCTGCCACCTGATTCAGGAGGCTGGGGAGGAACTGGGCCTGTACAGTCATATTCATGCGGAAGCAGAACTCCCAAAACCTCTGGGCAAGGAATGTCAGCCTCGGTGATCGTGGGCCTCCGAGCCCGTTGACGTAACGTACTGCGGACACGTTGTCCATCCTCAGAAGAACGCTGTCCGGTCGACGTTGCTTCGTGAAGCACTGGAGGGCGAACAGACCGGCCAGGAGTTACAAAGCATTGATGTGGTAATCTGCTTCTTCTGGTGACCAGCGACCGCCCGTCTCCTCTGAGCCGCAGCAGGCACCCCAACCGGTCTTGCTGGCGTCGGAGTCCACCACCATGGAGGGAGGTGGCGAACGAATCGGCTTCCCGTTCCAGCGAACAATGTGGAGGAGCCACCATCGGAGATCTACCACCGCATCCGGAGTGAGGTTGATGCTGTCTGCGTAATCCAGACCGGACCGGAGAGAACGGGCCTTCAAGAATTGGAGGGCCCTGTAGTGAAGCGGACACGGGGGAATTGCTAGTCTTGCCGCTGCCAGGAGTCTGACCATACGGGCCAGAGAGCGTAGGGAGCAATGGCCCACTCGCAGGAGAGATCGAATCTCCTTTTTTATGGAAACTACTTTGGAGTTTGGCAGGCGTAAAGACATTTGAGCTGAATCCACCAGGAATCCCAGAAACTCCAGGTGATGTGAGGGAACTAGGATAGATTTTTCCTCGTTTATAAGGAAGCCTAGATCTTGGAGGGTTATAGTCCAAGAGAGATGCAGTAATAGGGACCCGCGAGAGGGGGACATCAAAAGTATGTCGTCCAGATAGATAATTAACTGTACACCCCGAGCGCGTAGGTGGTGCACCACCGGTTTTAGTAGTTTGGTGAAGCACCACGGGGCGGATGACAGGCCAAAGGGTAGGCATGTAAACCGCCAGGTGTGAGGGCCCCACGCGAACTTGAAGTCGCAATGCGCTTGGTCGATCGGGACCGAAAGGTAGGCGTCCTTTAGATCGAGCTTGACCATCCAATTGTTGTGGGATAGAGAATCCCTGAGGGTGTGGATGCCTTCCATCTTGAAGTGATGGTAGACCACCCACTCGTTCAGGGACCGGAGGTTGATGACGGGACGCCTGCCGCCCCATTTTTTCGCTACGAGAAAAATGGTGCTGAGGAACCCAGGTGGAGCGTGGGACGCGAGCTCTATAGCACCTTTCTTGTGGAGCGCGTGTACTTCCTCTTGAACCAGATGCATCTGGTCTTGCGCAAAACGAAGAGGCAATGGGAGGGAGTCCTGTACCGGAGGGGACACAAACTCTAGGAGGAGCCCCGAGACTATATGAAGGACCCACGGGTCCGATGATATGTGTCGCAAGCACTGGAAAAAAGACGGAGGCGGCCCCCCACTTGCACTTGGGAACAATGAATAATTCGATAAGGACATACCTGCTCCTCGACTGCAGTAGGAGGAACCTCTGCTGCCACGGTAACCTCTGACACGCCAGGGACCGGCTCTCGTGTACGGGACCGGACCAGCGGAACTGGTGTTGGTAGAGGAGGTGTTAGCAGCAGTGGGGCCTTGAGCATTGTGGGAGGTGTTATAGCCCGCTCGGCCGGCAGCGGGACCCCTGTAGCTGCCGGCTCTACCAAAAACTCGCTTCTTGTTGGCGAAGATGCGTTTCATGGTTGATTCAGACTTGTCGATGGACTGGAAAGCCTGTGTGTATTCGCCCATATTTTTTAAGAAAGGTTTGCCAAAGAGCATGCCCTGGGCCTTTGCACCCAAATCATTAGTGGCCAGGTCAACCAGGCCAGAGTCAACTTTCAAGAGAATACTTTTTCTGCGTTCAGCAGAAATAGCGGCGTTGGCGTTCCACAGGAGGCAAAACGCACGCTGCAGCCACTCGCCCACTTGTTTGGGGTCTAAGAAAAGATCTTAAGTCTTGGCCTCCTCCACCAACTCAAATATGCGGACCATAGGGCCTGCAACATCTAGAACTTTGTCCTGACAGCCTTTCAGGACACTGTCAATGCCTTTTTTGGCTGACCAACCGCGCCTGCCGGTGTATTTTTGGAAGCTCTTGTCTACCACGGGGGTCAGACACGTTTTACCCGTGGTGGTAGGTCTAGGGCATTCCGCCCATAATCTCGCACGGTCCACTTTCTCAAGTGGCCGGCGCATATGGGCATCAACCCATTGCTCGACGTGCGCAGCGGGACACCAGGCTGTGGACCTAGGATGTTTGAGGTCCTCCGGTTCAAACAGTGGGTTGCCCTGGGGGTCAAGGATGACCAAGCTTTTGGAGCGGACAGCTCGGGCGGGAACCACTGCGACCATGAGGCCTTGCACAGAACTGCGTCTGGAACCTTGCGAGTGCGCAGGGGAATGCTGTCTGTCAGGGGTAGATGGTACCTGAGTGTTTAGGATGGCATTCAGCGATTGTTCCCATGTATCAGCCAGGGAGGATACAGCAGACTGCACAGCAGAGGACATGGAGGCCTGGAGGGAAGCTTCCAAACGCTGGAGACGTGCCTCGGATTTAGAGTACCTTTTGTGGTATTTCCGGTCTCCAGATTGTGCCTGCATGGAACTGGACTCCGATGCATTGGCAGAGTGCTGAGGATTTAAATCGGTGGGCTTAGACAGGGACATGTTTAATGACCGGTGTGGCTGGGTAAAAACCGCGTGTGGAGCGATGTGGTAATCGTGCGCACCTTAAGGCAGTTAAAATGGCCGCCGCGAGAATCGCGCATGCGCGGGGCGACCACCCGTCCGAGCGCTGTGGAGATCAGGGGGTTTTTGGCCAGTCGGAATGCGAATGGAACAAGCTGCGTGTTCCGGGTCAGCGGGTGGCGCACAGCGGGGAAACAAACAGCTGAAGCAAAATGTTTTAGATAAAAACAGGAGATAAAAGGCCACCCCGACGGCAGGTAATGGCCAGCCGCCGGAGGGGGAGAGAATGAGTCACTGTCCGCGGTTAACGCCGGGAGCAGAGACCCAGAGAGTAAAGGGAGAGTTAAGAAAACGAATTCAGTAGAGACAGAGATAGACAAGTAAAACGCCAGCGCGCTATACTCATCTCAGTCACGATGTTGCCGCTGCGAGAGCAGCAAAGGAAGAGGAAGTGGAAGCTCCCGCAGTGGTTACTTGAACGTGGGATTGGGGCGGGACAAGGACTTATGGGAGGGCCTCCCCATGCTAGGGAGGGGTTGTTGTTTCTTCTGTTAGAATTTTTTTCAAAAGTTAACCCTTTGCTGCTGTTTGTGCAATAAAGGAAGAAATGCAAATACTCGCCTCCGAGTACATGCCTTAGAATTACTGATTGCTCTCCCCATGTTAAGTATAGGATGTGCAAAGTACAGCGCGCGCGGGCAAGCTTACCTAAAGGGTTTGGCAGCAGGAATGTAATATGGCGGCCTGCGTTAAAGTCACTGATCCTGGCACGTATGCTTTTATATTGCGGTGCTAATGATAGAGCCCTGTGTGCGGCGTGGAAGCCGTGACGGCGGCTCTGCAGCTTTATTGATTTATTCTTTAATCCGTTTAATCCTCTGCTTTTTTTTCTTTAAAGCTTCTCGGGGACCCCAGGAATAAGGTACGTGGCCTGAACACCCCATTTATTACAGCAGTCACATGGTGTCTCATAGATGCACATAGAATCATTCACCCTTCAGAGTTTGTTGGTTATTTTCGCCCGTGGCTCAGTTTTTCTGTTTTTGTCCATGATTTAATACAATGTCTGCAATCAGAGAATAGGAAGGTCTGTGCCGGCGGCTTGTGGCGTCCCGTGTGAATATACCGCCCTGGTTCTGTGTCACGTGGCAGCGCTGGTTTACATACGCAGTGTAATGCTGTCACTTCCCGGTCACTGGTGAAAGACACCTCTTGCGTCATTATCTAGTAAATATGTATTTGGGGCCAATAAGTGGACAATTGCGCTATTATACTAAATAATTTTTCAGAGTCCATAAAATTAGCAGCAAAAGTCCTTCTGCATAGCGGCACCCCCCCCCTGGCAGCACCCCCCCCCTCCGGCACCCCCCCGGCACCACACCCCCCCCCCCCCCGGCAGCTAAATAGACAAACCGGTTGGTAGTAGCAGTGGTCAGTGCGCTTCCTTTTAGTGAGGTAAGATTTTTTGGCAGGAGCACAACCTTGGTGCAGCCAGTACCACTGGATAGAGCCTATTTTAATAAAAAGTGAAAACTCACGTTTTGGGGTGTCACCCCTCGGACACCTGATGTATGGGCGACCGGTAATTGTTAAGAGGTACCAGATCCTCTCTCCTGTGGAAAGTGTCAGCAACGTTTTCTTGCTTCAGAATCGCCAGCAAGACAAGAAAATAAATAAAAACGATTTAAAAACACTCCTGATACGCGTTTCGCGAATTGTTCGCTTCCTCAGTCAGTGAAACGCGTATCAGGAGTGTTTTTAAATCGTTTTTATTTAATAAATTCTTTTAAACTTTATTTTCTTGTGTGACGAATGAAACCACTGAACATCAGGGCAATTCACTGACATTTCTCTGCTGTTCAATGTGAATAGATTAACCATTGCTTTTCTATGGGGGATTTCACTGCCGCCGAACAGGCACCGTATTTCACTGCCGCCGAACAGGCACCGTATTTCACTGCCACTGAACAGCACCGTATTTCACTGCCACTGAACAGCACCGTATTTCACTGCCACTGAACAGCACCGTATTTCACTGCCGCCGAACAGGCACCGTATTTCACTGCCACTGAACAGGCACCGTATTTCACTGCCACTGAACAGGCATCGTATTTCACTGCCACTGAACAGCACCGTATTTCACTGCCACTGAACAGGCACCGTATTTCACTGCCACTGAACAGCACCGTATTTCACTGCCGCCGAACAGGCACCGTATTTCACTGCCGCCGAACAGGCACCGTATTTCACTGCCGCCGAACAGGCACCGTATTTCACTGCCGCCGAACAGGCACCGTATTTCACTGCCGCCGAACAGGCACCGTATTTCACTGCCACTGAACAGCACCGTATTTCACTGCCGCCGAACAGGCACCGTATTTCACTGCCGCCGAACAGGCACCGTATTTCACTGCCGCCGAACAGGCACCGTATTTCACTGCCGCCGAACAGGCACCGTATTTCACTGCCGTCGAACAGGCACCGTATTTCACTGCCGCCGAACAGGCACCGTACATGCTGGCAATTTGCCAACATTTGTCGAACTACCTGCTCTCTGAATAGCCGAATGGTCCCGAAATGTCACCGTATACTGTTTTTCAGTGTCCGGTTACATTTCGGGGCCAGATCGTCTAAGTCATTTTAGAGACTTCCTCTAATATATATTATTTTATTTTTTTTATTCCGCCCCCCCGCTCGGTTTCCACCGATTTGCTGGGGACTCCAGAATGCGGGGAATAGTAAACGCACCAGATTTTCGATGAAATGGACTGAAGTTGCGTTCAATGTGGCTGCTTTGTGACTGACCCCCGGTGTCTTTATGGTTAAGCCCCTCCCCCCGCCCCTTGCTCTGTATTTATACAATCCTGATAAATGTTTTTTCCCCAGAAGAAGCCGGTGCGGCGCCGGTATGAGCCGTATGGCATGTACTCCGATGATGACGCCAATAGCGATGCATCGAGCGCATGTTCAGAGAGGTCGTACGGCTCCCGCAATGGCGGCATCCCCCACTATCTGCGCCAGACGGAGGACGTGGCCGAGGTCCTCAATCACTGCGCCAGCTCCAACTGGTCAGAGCGGAAGGAGGGCCTGGTGGGTCTGCAGAACCTGCTGAAGAGTCAGCGCACACTCAGGTACTGAAAGCCCGGGTCTGGTCCCTGCGATCCCGGCGTCCAGATCCTTACTCCCCGCCGGCTAATGCGACGCAGAGCGTTAGATACAGGGACCAGCGCAGGCCGTCAGGCTGAAAGTCTGTAAATGGCTAAGGCTAGGGTCAGACGAGCGCAGTGTTAACGTCCGTGTTGCTGCACATAAGTATGTCCGTGATAGCATACAATTGTGTTAAATGGAGCCCCACACATGAAGTACGTGCGCACAGAAGTGCGGACGCATGACGGACGCTGCAAACGGACGCAGGTTAGGCAAGAACGTAATACTGCTAGAACGGACGTGCGGAGTGCGCTGCGTCCACAACGTCTGCATAGCTTTGTGTGTGAGTGATGGAGCGAGGTCAGATGGTCTGCATTTATACGTCCAGCATTTTTGACGGACAGAATGTTTTTTCATTGTAATTTATTTTTCCCTCCTACATCCGTCAAAAATAACTTCAGTGAAAAAACGGACTGTGTGACCACTACTGCGTCATCCGTACTGACGATGTCCGTACTGCACGGACGTACAGTCCGTAGAAATCACGCTCGTCTGACCCCAGCCTAAAGGGACGTGGCGTGGCCTGAGCTTGGTCATTTGTGATCCTGGTGACCACGTGTGTTCCCGCTGGAAGCCGCGTGTAGGCGCTCGTGTTTCTGAAGGACAATGTGTCTGCGCTTATTAATGGATGAGATCATTGCATATCGTGGCTCTGCCGCCTGCGTCGCACGCCCTGACACTGTCCCTTTAAATTCTGTAGCCGCGTGGAACTGAAGCGACTCTGTGAGATCTTCACTCGGATGTTTGCGGACCCTCATAGCAAGGTAAGCGAGCAGACGTGTCACACGCGCTGCCGCATTGCATGATGCATGCTAACCGTGCACCCCGATCCTTACCACCGGGCACCCCGATCCTTACCACCGGGCACCCCGATCCTTACCACCGGGCACCCCGATCCTTACCACTGGGCACCCCGATCCTTGCCACTGGGCACCCCGATCCTTGCCACCGGGCACCCCGATCCTTGCCACCAGGCACCCCGATCCTTGCCACTGGGCACCCCGATCCTTGCCACTGGGCACCCCGATCCTTGCCACCGGGCACCCCGATCCTTGCCACCGGGCACCCCGATCCTTGCCACCGGGCACCCCGATCCTTGCCACCGGGCACTGGCCAATGTGACCTGGAAATGTCCTTCGTCAGCGTGCCGCGTCCTGTGTCAGCCGGCACTGAGCAGGTGTCACCCAGATTCTGCACGCAGTGTCAGCCTGGCAACACGCTCTGCAACGTGTGTGTGTACACAGTGGCAAGAAAAAGTATGTGAACCCTTTGGGATTACGTGGAGTTTTGCATGAATTGGTCATAAAATGTCTCTGATCTTCATCGAAGTCACAACAATTTGAAAAACACCGTCTGCTTAAAATAATACAACACAAACATTATATGTTTTCATGTGTTTATTGAACAGAACATGTAAACATTCACAGTGCAGGGTGGAAAAAGTATGTGAACCCCTAGCCTAATGACTTCTCCAAGAGCTAATTGGAGCCAGGAGTGAGCCAACCTTGAGTCCAATCAGTGTGATATTATTGGATGTGTTGCTGAAAGCTGTCCTGCCCTTTAAAACACACACCAGTTTTGGGTTTACTGGTTTCAAGAAGCACTGCCTGATGTGAACCATGCCTCGCAGAAAAGAGCTCCCCTGACCGCTTAGGCCTGGTACCTCCCCCTTTCCCATACCTTTCCCCATACAAAGAATTGACCCCACACACAGATTTAGTTGGAAAGGTATAGGCCACAGCTTTTATTAAACAATCAACCACTTATTAAACCGTTACTTCTGACCCAACCGCATAACGCGGAAGGCAGTTACCACTTACCCAAACAAGAGCTCGTCATCCTGCAGAGGCCCCAACCCTGCCGGACTCGTCTCCCCAGTGCCTCACCGGTAGGCGGCTTATAGATTATTCCTCCGCCGGCCAGGATTCACGCCAACGCAGAGGGCAGCCCCCCACCGACTGCTGCCCCTGCGCTCCCCCCGCAGCCAGCGTCAACTCAACGCCCCCACTCACCTCCGTCAACCAGATGTCCAAGCCAATATCCGACAGGTGTACCCCGTCCGGTCTCATCAGCCCCGTGTTATCCCCCTCCAATTCAGTATGCCGAACTGAAAAGCCCCCCAAACTAGTGACAAACCGAGACACCTCCCGGTTGATCTTATGCTTGGCTTTAAGCAACGCTCCAGGCCGCGCAAACGCATTCCAGTTGGGTCTCGCCACCATTTCCGACCACACGAGGGACACCCCCGGAAAAAGAGCAAAGCATCTCGCGAGGTCTTGCTTCATAGTGTGAAGCAAATCCAGAGACCTGATCCTCCCCATGTCATTGCCTTCTAGGTGTATAATCAGCACGATATTGCGCGCAACCCGCTTTGATAACACACAACACTCGCGAAATAGGCCGGCCCACCGCATCCCTCTAATTCCCTGCCATCGAATCCGCGCCACCTCCGGAGGAATACCCAAATTGCAGCCAATGGGACACTGCTCCGCTCTCTTCTCCGCCCAATAAACGATCCATACGGCCCTCGCCGACTGACCTGTAATCACAGAAGATGGGGACGGACATAAGCGCGAAAACACGAGGAGCGCCATCTGCCCAGCCGCTGCAGCGCTGCCACTGAGGCGCCGGACCCCGCCGCAGCCGTACCTATTCTAAAAGAATGCGCCGCAAATTGCCTGGGATCCAAACCCGCTGCCGTAAACTGGAACCGTGTGAGCGGCACTCCCGAACTGTGCAGCAACAGGGGGCCCGCCACAGGCGGCTATAACTCCAAATATCGCCAAGCCAGCGCCACCGGACAGCCAAAACCCCCAGTGGTCAACAATGACACCGCCGCCACTCTCGCCAACTGATCGGTTTTTGACCTTTGCAGCTAAAGGAGGATGGAATGGTCCTGAACCGATACATCATCGCGATGCAAACCTGACCGAGTACTTACTCCTAGATACTAACTCCCCGATGCGCAGCGCTCCAAAAAAACAGAAGGTAAATGCCACTCTGAAAAGTACCGTCTCAAAATCATCCTGACAAGCCGAAGGCAACAAACCTAAAATTCGGTCGAGCATCAGGAACACGATTCCGCTGTCAACCCCGCACCACCTGCCGGAGCAGCGAATCCTTACCAATATCCTGCCATCCCACCAACTTCGAAAGACATGAGAGTGCCGCTAACACTCTGGCCGCCCAGGATCCCTGCCGTGGACAAGGAGAGGCGCAGACAGAACGCCCTCCCCATCGGCAAGACCCTGTAGGCAAAGGTTAGGTGCCCCAACAGGGACTGCAAGTCCACCAAGCGCATCTTGGCAGCCAGAGCACGCACCACCAGCAGTCGCAACCCGTCTAGCTTCTCCTGTGGCAACCGAAAGACTTTCGCCACCGAATCGATTTCGATGCCCAGGAAAGATAAACATCGGCAAGGACCCTCTACCTTTCCCGGCGCCAATGGAACTCCAAAATTCCGTGTCACTTCTCTGAACACTCTCAGGAGATCCTCACAAGCGGCAGAGTCCGCTGGACCAACAAATAAAAAATCATCCAGGTAATGCACGACAGATCGAAGTCCGGAATGCAGCCGCACCACCCAGTCCAAAAAGGATGAAAAAATCTCAAACAAGTGACAGGAGATGAGCGCTCCATCGGTAAGCATTTATCGTAATAATAGCCCCCCTGAAATTCGCAGCCGAGGAGGTGGTAACATTCCGGGTGTATCGGGAGAAGCCGGAAAGCAGATTCAATGTCCGCTTTAGCCAAACATGCCCCTTCACCAGCCTCCCGAATCACCTGCAGAGCCTCGTCGAATGACACGTACCGGACCCTGCATTCTTCGCTACCAATTCCATCATTCACCGATGCGCCCTTTGGGTAAGACAAATGGTGGATCAGCCGAAATTTTCCTGTTTCCTTTTTTGGCACCAGCCCGAGCAGAGAGACTCGAAGGTTTGGAAATGGCAGAGAAGGGAAAGGGCCCTCCATCCGGCCCAGTTGCGCCTCCTTCGCCAACTTCTCCGCAACCGTGTCCTCTCTGCGTGTGGCAGACACTAAATTTTGTGAAAATTGTAAATCTGAGGCGTAAATGGAATTGAAAAACCAAAGAAGAGTCCCTCCAGCAACAAAGAGGCGGCTTTTCTATTGGGGTAGCGCCCGAGCCAGGGCAGCATCGCGGCCACGCGCACCGGTGACACCTCTGCTACCGGGCTCGTCCCGGCCGGCAGACTGAGACTGACCCCCCCCCCTTTCCGCACATAAAACAGAATGCGGAGTGCATCCTGCCGCAGGACGAGCACTCGTGGCGAAAGCGACGAGGACCCCCACCTGCAGGAGGATTCGTTACATAACCAGCAGTACCCCCGTCGACCCACCGCAGCCGGTCCTTGGGGCACAAAGGCTGCGGGTCCTGGAAAGGGCAGCACCAATGGTCGGTTCGGTGTGATTAATAGCAGCCAGAGGTTCGCATCCTGCACTGCAAAGGACAAACCTGGACGGACCCCCATTTTTTGCCTAAATTGCTGATCGTACCTATACCATGACAGACCCCCATATATTTTATAGGCCCCCCAGATTAAATCGAGGTACGCAAATAGGGAACCCCCCCCCCCCGCTCCGGAAATTTTTCACACATAATTGCGCTAAACGATAAAAACCCCTGCAGCCAATCTCCCCACGTTGGCGGCAGAGCCTTTTGTTTTTCCTTTTCTTTCTCGTTCTCCGCGTTAGTTTGTTTTTTAGGCTTATTCGCCGTTTCCTTGTCGTGCGGAACCAAAGACGAGACCTCAATATACTCCCCCCTTCCAAATCCGCTCCTTCACCGACACATGCATCCCCAGTGGTGATAGGTCGCAAGGCGCAGACACAAAGGAACCCTGCGCCCCCACCGTTGTTGCACTGAGCCCTCTGCCGCAGCTGCACCGACAGCCCCTAACTGGGCCGTGATGCTGCTTTGAGAACCTGCCACCAAAAGCGGGGGTGGTGGCACCACCTGCACCCCTGCCGTCGCGACCGAAGACCCTATCGTTGCTGTAGCTGCCGCACCTTGCGCTTCCACCCCTGTTCCAGTGTCCAGTCATTGGAAACCCGACAGCCGAGTCGGTTCCGCCCTGCAACCTGCGCAGCACTGCAACCAGGGTATCAATAACTCCAAGCGGTAAAGGGCCGCCTGCCTCGCCTGAGATCGTACCCTCTCGCGCATCACGCAGGGCTAACTCGCGTGCTGTTAGAATCCGTGATGGTCCCGTCTGCAAACGCATAGGTCTAGCAGCCACCATTCCCGCGTTTCATGGCCCTGCAAGGTCCAGGCGCCCGTCTGACCACTGCTGCCGGTTCCGTGAAAAGCTTCTCTCGTCCTCCAACTCCTGGGATGTTCTCTCCATCCTGCTAACGGGCCGCTCAGGTGACAACAAGGCATGTCATAGGCAGACGTCGAACGCACAGTCCCAGTGGCTTGTCCATGATGCATGGGTGAACCAGCAGACGAACGGAAGTCTCCAGACCCCATCCCTGGCCCTACTTTAGCAGGCCGCACTACCGGATAAAAACCGCTGGGTCCCCGTTGCTCCTCCTGGCTGGCGGGCACTTCTAGCCCCTTCGCAGCCTTCTTTTTCCCTTTAGCCGGCTTCTTTGGTTGGGCATGGCCATTTTCTGGGTGTGACGTAGTTCCCCCTGACCGCCTGACGCTGCATCGGGGCGGAGTCAGCCGCCTGCGTTATTGCCCTCCCGCGTGTCACTCCTCTCCAGCCGGAAGAGAAAGGTGACCGCCAGGGCTCCTCGAACGACTGCTCCGCCGGCCATTTTGGACCGCCATTGCCGCGTCAGCAGGTACCTAACCCCGACTCTCCTCAGTGGAGCAAATGTTCTAAATTGGCGTCCATCACAACTTCTCCTTCTGCCAGCTATCCAGGCGCAAAGAGACAGGACCCTCCCCTTCACGGCCTTAAATATAACCTGCTGCCACAATGTTGCAGCGATTCTGCGTTCTGCCAATCGCCATTCCTTAATGTTCGGACCATGCCCGCTGTCATGTCCCCCTCTCCCGAAATGGTCCGGTGGATACCTGAAGACCTACGATCAAGAATTGTTGACTTGCATGAAGCTGGAGAGGGTTACAAAAGTATCTCCAAAAGCCTTGATGTTCATGTGTCCACGGTAAGACAGACTGTCTACAAATGGAGAAAGTTCAGCACTGTTGCTACTCTCCCTAGGCGTGGTCGTCCTGTAAAGATGACTGCAAGAGCACAGCGCAGAATGCTTAATGAGGTAAAGAAGAATCCTAGAGTGTCAGCTAAAGACTTACAGAAATCCCTGGCACATGCTAACATTTTTGTTGACACATCTACAATAAGGAAAACATTAAACAAGAATGGAGTACATGGGAGGACACCATGGAGGAAGCCATTGCTGTCCAAAAAGAATATTGCAGCACGTTTGAAGTTTGCAAAAGAGCAGCTGGATGTTCCACAGCACTACTGGCAAAATATTCTGTGGACAGATGAAACCAAAATTGAGTTGTTTGGAAAAAAAACACACAACACTATGTGTGGAGAAAAAAAGGCACAGCACACCAACATCAAAACCTCATCCCCACTGTAAAACATGGCGGAGGGAGCATCATGATTTGGTGCTGCTTTTCTGCCTCAGGGCCTGGACGGATTGTTGTCATTGATGGAAAAATGAATTCCAGAGTTTATCAAGACATTTTGCAGGAAAACGTAAGACCATCTGTCCGCCAACTGAAGCTCCACAGAGGATGGGTGATGCAACCGGACAATGACCCAAAGCATACAAGTAATTCAACAAAAGAATGGCTTCAACAAAACAAAATACGCCTTCTGGAGTGGCCCAGTCAGAGTCCTGACCTCAACCCGATTGAAATGCTGTGGCATGACCTTAAGAGAGCGATTCACACCAGACATCCCAAGAATATTGCTACACTGGAACAGTTTTGTGAAGAGGAGTGGTCCAAAATTACTCCAGATCGTTGTGCAGGTCTGATCTGCAACTACAGGAAACATTTGGTTGAGGTTATTGCTGCCAAAGGAGGGTCAACCAGTTATTAAGTCCAAAGGTTCACATACTTTTTCCACCCTGCACTGTGAATGTTTACATGTTCTGTTCAATAAACACATGAAAACATATAATGTTTGTGTTGTATTATTTTAAGCAGACTGTTTTTTAATTGTTGTGACTTAGATGAAGATCAGAGACATTTTATGACCAATTCATGCAAAACTCCACGTAATCCCAAAGGGTTCACATACATTTTCTTGCAACTGTATATGTGTATGATATAAGGTATAGATGTGAATAATTCCTGTAAATTCAGCGACTGACAACGAGATGTTCAACCAACAGGTGGCGCTATCCATGAGTAAACCGCACCGTCACCGTGTAACTCGCACACACAGGCATTACACAAAATAGCCAATAGGCGGCTCTAAGTTTACACTGAATCTTTAATACCAGCAGCAGGTGTGGCACGTGGCGACATGGCAGTGCCAGGGCTTCATTATGCTTTGTGTATATGTATGTGGAAGGATCTACGGCCGGGCTGTCAAAATCACGGCTCCCTCCTGAGTCCTGCACCGGTTACTAAATCACAGCCAAAAACGCGCACGTCCAACGCCCGGTGCGCGCACGTCCAACGCCCGATGCGCGCACGTCCAACGCCCGGTGCGCGCACGTCCAACGCACATGCGAAAAAACAAAGCACACAAACCCTTTGAGGATAAAACAAACTGAGCGGCTTTTAATGATTATATCGTCCAATAGGGTGGCTCACCCCGAGGTGTTAACCCTTTGTATGGATTTATTGAACGCATTACCTGGAATAGAAGAGTCTGAAAATTAGGCCGGGGTCACATGGGCGCGCTGTGTCTATCGTGACCCCCGCGTCCGTCGTAGCGTTTCAGTGAATAGGCTGGGAGGAGCACACTGTAACATACGTACTGTTACTGCATGTTACAACGGAGAGGGATTATCCTCCCCGTTGATCCACTACAACGGACGTCAGACAGATCTACAAAGCGTAAATCTCCATAGGAAGCGCGGGCCTTGTATATCCGCGCGCAGTGAGGTGGCCACACGGGCGTCCATTCCCACGGACCTTCTTTCCATACACCCGAACATCCATGTGGCTTTAACCATGGGAGGGTTTATCCAGGGGTACGTTGGTGTTGCCGCTGGGGCTACTCAGCTGGTGGAGTGCGTCCGATACATTACACTGTTGTGCGGTACAGAGTATAAAGTGTCAGCGCGTCCATCTGTATCTATATACATAATCGCACCCTATACAATGCACATTAAAAACCTGAAACCTGTGTGCACACACACACACACACACACACACACACACACACACACGTTTAATATGGCTCCGGTGCGTCCCGCTCGCTCGGTATTAGAGCCGCCAGCTGTAGGATTTATTGCCGGTGCTGCCGCGGCGTCCTGGATCACAGTGTAGGTTATCATGTGGCGGCAGAAATCAGGCCGAACCTTCCCGCCCGCGAGTAAATCACGTCGCGTATCTTTGCTTGTGACCCACTGACCTCCCTGTCCTCATGTAAGCTGGAGCGATGTGCGCGGGCGATGCCACCGCGGCAAACATGTCACACACGTCACTGGAGAACATGAACACTGTGTGCACGGCGTTAAACTATAAAGCACGCACACCGCTTCCCGTCACACCGTGTCCTGAGGGATTCTGGGGGAAAAGTCAAGCTTTTTATAAGCGATCGTATAATGTGCCGTGACAAGCGCGACATCACGTGGCGTCTGGTGTCTGGTTTTAAATATTAACCCTTTGTTTGTTTTATTGCATGGCCTGCTTTGCCGTGGATCTCACCCTAGAGAGTAAGTGTCCTTATTTGTGGTTGTATTTTTTGGAGTGGGGGAGGGGACCGTCCGTCCTCGTTGTCAATGATACTAATACTAGTCTTCTTGTTTATGAACTGCATTTCCCATGATCCTCTTCTCAGTGCTGAAAACAATGGCAAATAGAATCCACAGGTCCTCCCTGCACCACAAAGCTAGACTTCCCTGTGCCGCAGCGGCTCAGCCCTCCCTGCACCACAAAGCTAGACTTCCCTGCGCCGCAGCGGCTCAGCCCTCCCTGCACCACAAAGCTAGACTTCCCTGCGCCGCAGCGGCTCAGCCCTCCCTGCACCACAAAGCTAGACTTCCCTGCACCGCAGCGGCTCAGCCCTCCCTGCACCACAAAGCTAGACTTCCCTGCGCCGCAGCGGCTCAGCCCTCCCTGCACCACAAAGCTAGACTTCCCTGCGCCGCAGCGGCTCAACCCTCCCTGCACCACAAAGCTAGACTTCCCTGCACCGCAGCGGCTCAACCCTCCCTGCACCACAAAGCTAGACTTCCCTGCGCCGCAGCGGCTCAGCCCTCCCTGCACCACAAAGCTAGACTTCCCTGCGCCGCAGCGGCTCAGCCCTCCCTGCACCACAAAGCTAGACTTCCCTGCGCCCTCTTCCTTGCGCCGCGGCGCCTCAGCCCTTTCTTTCCTGCGGCGCCTCGGCCCTCTTCCCGGCGGCGCCTCGGCCTTCTTCCCTGTGGCGCCTCGGCCCTCTTCCCTGTGGCGCCTCGGCCCTCTTCCCTGTGGCGCCTCGGCCCTCTTCCCTGCGGCGCCTCGGCCCTCTTCCCTGCGGCGCCTCGGCCCTCTTCCCTGCGGCGCCTCGGCCCTCTTCCCTGCGGCGCCTCGGCCCTCTTCCCTGCGCCGCAGCTCGGCCCTCTTCCCTGCGCCGCCGATTGTTTCTCCAATCTCTCGCTCCTCCTCTGCCCCCGATTTAACAAGATTCGTCCTGACCCCCTAGTTTTGCGCCTCCTTACGGTATCTGGTAGTGTTATCCAAGGTGCTGCCTCCCGGTGATGTGCCGGTATTATAGGAGCCTTTACACAAAGTGCAGTCGGAGGCTGCGTGCCACCGGGAGGGGGGGGGGGGTGTCCTTCTCATGGAACATCTAGCGTTTGTTTTCTGGTGGCGAATACGTGGCGTCTGTTAAAGTAACGCTTGCGTCCCCCGTGCAGGTGTTCAGCATGTTTCTGGAAACGCTGGTGGATTTCGTCATCATCCACAAGGAGGACCTGCAGGACTGGCTCTTCATCCTGCTGACGCAGCTCCTCAAGAAGATGGGGGCCGACCTGCTGGGGTCCGTGCAGGCCAAGGTGCAGAAAGCCCTGGACGTGACCAGGTAAGGCATTGATATTCACAGTATTTAGAGGGGGCCCCCCTGCCTTGTTTCTGTGCGGGGGGGGGGGCCCTGCCTCGTTTCTGTGGGGGGGGCCCTGCCTCGTTTCTGTGCGGGGGGGCCCTGCCTCGTTTCTGTGCGGGGGGGCCCTGCCTCGTTTCTGTGCGGGGGGCCCCTGCCTCGTTTCTGTGGGGGGGGCCCTGCCTCGTTCTCTGGGGGGGGCCCTGCCTCGTTTCTCTGGGGGGGGCCCTGCCTCGTTTCTGTGGGGGGGGGCCCTGCCTCGTTTCTGTGGGGGGGGCCTGCCTCGTTTCTGTGGGGGGGGGCCCTGCCTCGTTTCTGTGGGGGGGGCCCCTGCCTCGTTTCTGTGGGGGGGCCCCTGCCTCGTTTCTGTGGGGGGGGCCCCTGCCTCGTTTCTGTGGGGGGGCCCCTGCCTCGTTTCTGTGGGGGGGGCCCCTGCCTCGTTTCTGTGGGGGGGGCCCCTGCCTCGTTTCTGTGGGGGGGGCCCCTGCCTCGTTTCTGTGGGGGGGGGCCCTGCCTCGTTTCTGTGGGGGGGGGCCCCTGCCTCGTTTCTGTGGGGGGGGCCTGCCTCGTTTCTGTGCGGCGGGGGGGGCCCCCCTGCCTGGCTCGCTCTGTGCCTGTCCTCTGCCATTTAGTCAGTGTGTTTTCTGATCGCCGGCGTTTCGCTTCCTTTCAGGGATTCCTTCCCGTTCGACCAGCAGTTCACTATCCTGATGCGATTCATTGTGGATCAGACGCAAACTCCAAACATCAAGGTCAGTGAACACTTTCACCGTCAAATCCTTTTTACTAGGAAAAATGTAGCATTTATTTGAAGAATGGGATGTGGAGTAAACGCTTAAACACATTGTAACACGACGAGTCTCTGCGCACCCGTAACACGACGAGCCTCTGCGCACACGTAACACGACGAGTCTCTGCGCACACGTAACACGACGAGCCTCTGCGCACACGTAACACGACGAGTCTCTGCGCACACGGAACACGACGAGCCTCTGCGCACACGGAACACGACGAGCCTCTGCGCACACGGAACACGACGAGCCTCTGCGCACACGGAACACGACGAGCCTCTGCGCACACGGAACACGACGAGCCTCTGCGCACACGGAACACGACGAGCCTCTGCGCACACGTAACACGACGAGCCTCTGCGCACACGGAACACGACGAGCCTCTGCGCACACGTAACACGACGAGCCTCTGCGCACACGCAACACGACGAGCCTCTGCGCACACGCAACACGACGAGCCTCTGCGCACACGCAACACGACGAGCCTCTGCGCACACGCAACACGACGAGCCTCTGCGCACACGCAACACGACGAGCCTCTGCGCACACGTAACACGACGAGCCTCTGCGCACACGTAACACGACGAGCCTCTGCGCACACGTAACACGACGAGCCTCTGCGCACACGTAACACGACGAGCCTCTGCGCACACGTAACACGACGAGCCTCTGCGCACACGTAACACGACGAGCCTCTGCGCACACGTAACACGACGAGCCTCTGCGCACACGTAACACGACGAGCCTCTGCGCACATGTAACACGACGAGCCTCTGCGCACACGTAACACGACGAGCCTCTGCGCACACGTAACACGGCGAGCCTCTGCGCACACGTAACACGGCGAGCCTCTGCGCACACGTAACACGACGAGCCTCTGCGCACCCGTAACACGACGAGCCTCTGCGCACCCGTAACACGACGAGCCTCTGCGCACCCGTAACACGACGAGCCTCTGCGCACCCGTAACACGACGAGCCTCTGCGCACCCGTAACACGACGAGCCTCTGCGCACCCGTAACACGACGAGTCTCTGCGCACCCGTAACACGACGAGTCTCTGCGCACCCGTAACACGACGAGTCTCTGCGCACCCGTAACACGACGAGTCTCTGCGCACCCGTAACACGACGAGTCTCTGCGCACCCGTAACACGACGAGTCTCTGCGCACCCGTAACACGACGAGTCTCTGCGCACCCGTAACACGACGAGTCTCTGCGCACCCGTAACACGACGAGTCTCTGCGCACCCGTAACACGACGAGTCTCTGCGCACCCGTTACACGACGAGTCTCTGCGCACCCGTTACACGACGAGTCTCTGCGCACCCGTAACACGACGAGTCTCTGCGCACCCGTAACACGACGAGTCTCTGCGCACCCGTAACACGACGAGTCTCTGCGCACCCGTAACACGACGAGTCTCTGCGCACCCGTAACACGACAAGTCTCTGCGCACCCGTAACACGACAACCAAACATACCAATAATGTCAGAATACAACACCATTAGGAAAGCGCCTCTATAGCCCACAGACTGTATGAGATAATAGGTGTATATATCTTATGTGTCGATCACCCCCACACACTGTGTGAACACACAAAATATTACCCTTTTTCCGTGGTAATAGGGGATACAGCCACTCTTAGACGGGATACATATATAAACGGGAACAAAAATAAATTATAGAATTTAGCTAAGTATGACGGTAAGTTAGAATTTTAATAATAAGACTCTGAGGCGAGTATTGCTTCTCTTTCTTGCTTTATTTAAACATAGCAAGTGGCAACTAGCAAGAACTTGTAAATATGAAGCATTTTATATTGAATAAAAGGAAAACATATAACAATAGTAACAATAGGTATAAATGGTATCTTCCGACATCCCTTCCTTCTTGGATCAGTCCTCCTTCCTGTCAGAGCCCATCAAGCCCGGTGAACATCCCTCCTACTTCCTCTTTCTTTGCTGTACGAGGTGATCAATGTAGGCGTGTAGGGAACCCAACGGGTAAGCCACCGGAAATCAGGAAATCCTTCATGAGGCTGAGGAAAAAGAAGACGTGAGAATGGAAGACATTGGATCCTGCAGACCCAGTAATACCGTAAACCACAACAGCGGCGGGAGAGGTGGGCAATACTCGCCTCAGAGTCTTATTATTAAAATTCTAACTTACCGTCATACTTAGCTAAATTCTATAATTTTAATACATCGACTCTGAGGCTCCTATTGCTTGTTCAAAGCTGACCCACAACTGCGGATGACCAATGAACCACAGGCTTAAAGTAAAAGGATCGGAAGGTGGATTCTCTGGACCAGTCAGCTGATCGTAAGAGGTCCTCCAACCGACAACCTGCCAACACAGCGGAAGACGCAACAGCACTGCGAATGGAATGCGCGCCAAACATAGAAGTATCAACCCCTGTTAAACTCAGAAGCCAGCGCAGCCAGCGTGCAAGCGTAGTAGTACCGACCGGGGCGAAAGGGGATTTAAAGGAAATGAACAGAGGGAGAAACCCCCGGACCCCGAAGCGTAGCTGTACGGGATTCGTATTCCTGGAGACACAAAACCGGACACAACGTTGGACGTAAAGGAAACGCCGGATAAAACGCAGACGAAATGGCCGTCTTAGTACGGCGGGAGATATCAAAGCGTACCCCCTCAGGTACGAAGGAACGCGCATTGAAATCCAACGCCCTGACATCAGCCACCCGTTTGCAAGATATTAAACATAAAAGGGCTAACAACTTAGCAGAAAGTTGACGCAAGGTCAGAACCTGGTTAGAAGGCCATTGCTCTAGAAAGTTCAGTAACAGGGTCACATCCCACGTTGCCGTATACCGCGGCAACGGGGGACGGTCAGCCCTGATACCCTTAAGCAAACGACATACCAACGGGTGTTTACCCAAAGGTGTCCCATGAAAACCCACATGATAGGCAGAGAGAGCAGATCTATAAACATTAAGAGTACGATAAGCTTTACCCTGATCAAAGATTTCCGTAAGGAAGTCTAAGACGAAGTTCAAAGGGCCTGGAAGGGATCCTGATCCCTTGACAGACACCAATGATGCCAGGTGAGCCAAGCCGATTTATAACAGGATCTAGTACCTGGGGCCCATGCATGGCGCAGGAGCGCCGTAGTCCGTTCCGAAATTTCTCTGGTTCCCCGGGCGTCCCGATACCAGCGAGGCCAACAACAGACTGTGGCCTGTAGATAGTAGCGGGTGAGGGCGCCCGGATGAGTCCACCAGGAGATCCGGGAGAGACGGAGAGACCGTGGAGTATCCATTAGGAGTTCCAACAGAATCGGGAACCAATGCTGGTTCTGCCAAAACGGGGTGATCAACACCACCTGGACCTGCTGGGTCCTGACCTGTCGCAGCGTGCGAGCAATCAATTGAAATGGCGGGAAGGCGTACTGGCGAGCTCCGGACCAATCCTGTAGGAAAGCGTCCGTTGCCTCCGCCAGTGGGTCTGGCCGCCAACTGTAAAAGAGTGGAATATGGGCGTTGAGACGGCAAGCAAATAAGTCCGCGCGAAACGGCCCCCAGATGGCCGCCACGTCGGAAAACACTGACGATCGCAGCCGCCAATCCCCGGAGTCTTCCGTGTGTCTCGAGTTCCAATCTGCGAATTGATTCGAGATACCCGGAATAAACTGCGCCTGGACTACGATCCCTGCCTGAAAACACCATTCCCACAGGCGGGAAGCCATTGTAGTCAGAAGCAGGGAGCGAGGACCGCCCAGCGAATTGATGTATCGGACCGCCGGGAAGTTGTCCATCCGGAGAAGGACTGAGCGATGTGTGCGATCCTTGAGAAAACTCTGGAGTGCAAAGAGTCCTGCCAGGAGTTCCAAGCCGTTCATATGTAGACAACGTTCCTGAACGGACCAGCGTCCTCCTGTGGAAGAACCTTCGCAATAAGCACCCCAACCTGACCCACAAGCGTCGGAGTCGATAGTAATCGTTGGGGCAATACCAGGATAGGCCTGCCGTTGCAGGAGTGGAGGTGATCGGTCCACCATGCCAGATCGAGCCTGGCCGCTTCTGAGAGGTGGATCCGAGCAGTGTAGGGAGACCCTTCCTGAGAAAAAGGGCCTTCAGGCGTTGGAGGCCCGATAGTGTAGGGGGGCTGGTGTCACGGCCAGCCTTGTCGCTGCCAAAAGGCCAATCACGCGAGCCAGATCCCTTAGTGATGGAGCCTGGGCCCCCCGAAGGGATCTGACTTCGCGTAAAATAGATCGACATTTGGGCAGGGGAACGCTGAGAGACATCCGGATACTGTCCACTCCGAATCCCAGAAATTCCAGGGTTTGAGATGGAGAGAGAATCGATTTCTCCTGATTCACAAGGAATCCTAGAGACTGAAAAAGGTCGATCGTCCATTGGACCTGGAGACGTAGCAGACTCTCCGATGAGGCCATTAGCAATACGTCGTCCAGGTACACAATGAGGCGAACACCCTTGGTGCGTAGCCATGCTACGACCGGTTTCAGCACCTTGGTAAAGCACCAAGGGGCGGAAGACAGGCCGAAAGGCAGACAGCGAAATCTCCAGAGGTCCGGACCCCAGCGGAACTGGAGGAAATTCCTCGATTCTTTGGCAATCGGGATGGTCAGATAAGCGTCTTTGAGATCCACCTTTGCCAACCAATCGTGGGGTCTCAAGAGGTCCTTGAGCATGTGCATGCCCTCCA
The DNA here is from genome assembly GCA_009667805.1 of Leptobrachium leishanense. Lineage (NCBI taxonomy): Eukaryota > Metazoa > Chordata > Amphibia > Anura > Megophryidae > Leptobrachium > Leptobrachium leishanense. The sequence goes on along the minus strand of CM019069.1, from coordinate 1,845,018 downwards.
TCTGAAAGTGACGGTAGACCACCGTCCCATTCAATTCCCTGAGATTGATGACTGGACGGACGCCTCCGTCTTTCTTGGGGACCAAGAACAAGTTGCTCAGAAACCCGAGGTCTCCTGTGGAACCCGTTCTATGGCTCTTTTTTAGATACAGTTCTGAGATCTCCCGCTCCACCAACGTCCGCCCTCCCCCGAAAAGGGGAGAGGAAGAGGCAGCGTTGTCTGGAGTGGGGGAGAAGAGAACTCCAGAACAAACCCTTGAACAGTATTGAGGACCCAAGGGTCCGATGTAATGCGACACCATGCGGTGTGAAAATATTTTAAACGACCCCCCACCTTGGTAGTAGACGGGTGTATGAGGTGTGGAATTACCTGTGTGTCTGAAGGACGAGGACGAGTGACCTCCTCTGGCACCCCGGAATCCTCTGCCACGCCACGGCCGTGAGCGGGTAGGGAAGAACGGTGAAGGTGCAGGAGCAGCAGTCGTGGAGGGGTTGCCTCCCGTGGGGCCAGAAAAGGTGGGTTTTGCACGGCCGGTGGCTCGGCCCCGATACCCACCGGCCCGTGGGAAAACCCCAGAGAATACCTTCTTTAGAGAATTGGAAACGCGTTCCATCGTATTGAATGCCCCTGAGTACTCATTCATATCTTTTAGGAATCCTTTCCCAAATAATGCTCCGTTAGCCGTAGCACCTAACTCATGGTCGGCCATGCCAGCCAGTTGGCGATCCATTTTTAGAAGGATAGATTTACGTCTTTCGGAGGCAAGAGCCGCATTGGTATTTCCCCAAAAAACTGAGCGACCTCTGGACCCAATTGGTGACCTGAACGGGGTCCATGAGGTCACCAGATAATTTGGCCTGTTCCGCTGCATCCAGCAGCTTAACCAAAGGACCCATGGTGTCCAGCAATTTATCCTGGCACACTCTGAATGCGTGGTCAATGCCTTTGTTGGGGACCCATCCCTGGGAGTGACGAAGTCCACAAAGGCCTTATCCACGTCAGGTGTCAGGCAAGTCTTCCCACTCGTGGTAGGGCGAGGGGATTCCGCTTTCATGCGGTTTCTAGTCGCCTTATCCAAGGCTTTGCGCGGCGTGTGCGCGTCCACATAGAGTTCTACATGTGGTAGTGGGGACCATTCGGCAGACCGTGGGTGAGCAAGGTCTTCCGGGCAGAACAGTGGGTTACCCAATGGATCATAAATAGTGCCCGGTCGGGCTTTGGAATCTACATCTACCGGGGCTTCGGTAAAATCCTCATCTGAGGCATACACTTCCAAGGCATCGCTGTTAGTATCCTCCTCCGAATCCAGGGTTGTGTCCTGAAGCGGAGCAGGGACCACAGCGGTGTCAGGGTTTGAAACTTTAATAAGTTTAGGCTTTTTTGTGTGTGTTGACACTGGGAGTGCAGGAGCCCGTTTACGGGATGCAGGGGGTGGGTGCACGCGTCCCGGCATTTTTAGGGGGATGCCAACCCCTCCAGTCGAGTGTCGTGCTGGTTTCACTGACTGTGTCCCCGTGGTGGTGGCCAGGGGGTCTCGGGGGGCCTCACCGCGGTGAGTATCGTGCCCGTATCAATAGCCGCCAGTGGCGGGGGTTCATCAGTGTGGCGAGTTTCCACCAACATTTCTTTAATTGAGCGGGTGAAATCCGCGGACATGGCAGAGACAGCTTTAAAGACTGCAGCATCAATGGATGCTTGCATATATGGGTCAAGGGTAGCACTTTGAGAAGGAGCCATCTGAGCTTGAATTAAAACGGGTGCATCGGGTTTTGTTGCAGCTCAGCCTGACTGTCTTCAGACGAGTGCTCAGAGTCCTCCGCTGGGGAGGCTGGGCGCTGCGGGGTCTTGCCTCGTGGCATGGCGCTGGTGAGACGGACTCAGGCGCTGGGAAACCCCCTTGTGTGTGGAGTGAGCCGAGGCCCCGCCCACCCGATCAGCGAGCGCGTGCAGCCGCTCGTGAACCCAGGCAGAGGGAAGGACGCTGCGGCCAGAAACACTCGGGTGAAATGAAAATAAGAGCGAATTGAACGCGGACCCGCGGTTAGAGCCGGGTGACCGCGAAATAAATAATTAATTAAGGCAAATAAACAGTCCCAATACGTAAATTCTAAGAATTATTAGAGAAAAAACGCAGAGGAAAGTTCTTGACTACTTATCTAGTCGCCGAGCAGCATAGAAAGAGGAAGTAGGAGGGATGTTCACCGGGCTTGATGGGCTCTGACAGGAAGGAGGACTGATCCAAGAAGGAAGGGATGTCGGAAGATACCATTTATACCTATTGTTACTATTGTTATATGTTTTCCTTTTATTTCAATATAAAATGCTTCATATTTACAAGTTCTTGCTAGTTGCCACTTGCTGCTATGTTTAAATAAAGCAAGAAAGAGAAGCAATAGGAGCCTCAGAGTCGATGTATTAAAATTTACATTGTGTGTATTGGTTGCGCTATGTAAATTTCTTTTTGTTCCCGTTTATATATGTATCCCGTCTAAGAGTGGCTGTATCCCCTATTACCACGGAAAAAGGGTAATATTTTGTGTGTTCACACAGTGTGTGGGGGTGATCGACACATAAGATATATACACCTATTATCTCATACAGTCTGTGGGCTATAGAGGCGCTTTCCTAATGGTGTTGTAGTCTGTGTGTTTTGAAGGCTTATGGTAGGGAATTCCCTTCTAGGAAATAGCTGCCATATAGTGCATAGTTTGTGAGGGATTATTGCCATCCCAGCGCCTCCTATTCTTTCTTTTTGCAGATTACAATAATGTCAATTTGCTCCGTTTAAACTTTCATGTATTGGTTTGTCCTTTACAGAAATATTGCTGGGATAATAAAATGGTGAGATCTCCTGCTTACACAGGGTCTGCATTATCCGCATACAGGCAGATGCAGTAAATGTGTTGCAGAAAGATAAGTGATTGCAGCTTCCCGATGGTGCGCTGTGCAGGGGCAAGTGCGGCCTCCTGATGGTGCGCTGGGCGGGGGGGCGAGTGCGGCCTCCTGATGGTGCGCTGGGCGGGGGGCGAGTGCGGCCTCCTGATGGTGCGCTGGGCGGGGGCGAGTGCGGCCTCCTGATGGTGCGCTGGGCGGGGGGCGAGTGCGGCCTCCTGATGGTGCGCTGGGCGGGGGGCGAGTGCGGCCTCCTGATGGTGCGCTGGGCGGGGGCGAGTGCGGCCTCCTGATGGTGCGCTGGCGGGGGCGAGTGCGGCCTCCTGATGGTGTGCTGGGCGGGGGGCGAGTGCGGCCTCCTGATGGTGCGCTGGGCGAGTGCGGCCTCCTGATGGTGCGCTGGGCGAGTGCGGCCTCCTGATGGTGCGCTGGGCGAGTGCGGCTCCTGATGGTGCGCTGGGCGAGTGCGGCCTCCTGATGGTGCGCTGGGCGAGTGCGGCCTCCTGATGGTGCGCTGGGCGAGTGCGGCCTCCTGATGGTGCGCTGGGCGAGTGCGGCCTCCTGATGGTGCGCTGGGCGAGTGCGGCCTCCTGATGGTGCGCTGGGCGAGTGCGGCCTCCTGATGGTGCGCTGGGCGGGGGCGAGTGCGGCCTCCTGATGGTGCGCTGGGCGGGGGCGAGTGCGGCCTCCTGATGGTGTGCTGGGCGGGGGGCGAGTGCGGCCTCCTGATGGTGCGCTGGGCGAGTGCGGCCTCCTGATGGTGCGCTGGGCGAGTGCGGCCTCCTGATGGTGCGCTGGGCGAGTGCGGCCTCCTGATGGTGCGCTGGGCGAGTGCGGCCTCCTGATGGTGCGCTGGGCGAGTGCGGCCTCCTGATGGTGTGCTGGGCGAGTGCGGCCTCCTGATGGTGTGCTGGGCGAGTGCGGCCTCCTGATGGTGCGCTGGGCGAGTGCGGCCTCCTGATGGTGCGCTGGGCGGGGGGCGAGTGCGGCCTCCTGATGGTGCGCTGGGCGGGGGGCGAGTGCGGCCTCCTGATGGTGTGCTGGGCGGGGGGCGAGTGCGGCCTCCTGATGGTGCGCTTGGCGAGTGCGGCCTCCTGATGGTGCGCTGGGCGAGTGCGGCCTCCTGATGGTGCGCTGGGCGAGTGCGGCCTCCTGATGGTGCGCTGGGCGGGGGGCGAGTGCGGCCTCCTGATGCGCTGGGCGGGGGGCGAGTGCGGCCTCCTGATGCGCTGGGCGGGGGGCGAGTGCGGCCTCCTGATGCGCTGGGCGGGGGGCGAGTGCGGCCTCCTGATGGTGCGCTGGGCGGGGGGCGAGTGCGGCCTCCTGATGGTGCGCTGGGCGGGGGCGAGTGCGGCCTCCTGATGGTGCGCTGGGCGGGGGGCGAGTGCGGCCTCCTGATGGTGCGCTGGGCGGGGGCGAGTGCGGCCTCCTGATGGTGCGCTGGCGGGGGCGAGTGCGGCCTCCTGATGGTGCGCTGGGCGGGGGCGAGTGCGGCCTCCTGATGGTGCGCTGGGCGGGGGGCGAGTGCGGCCTCCTGATGGTGCGCTGGGCGGGGGGCGAGTGCGGCCTCCCGATGGTGCGCTGGGCGGGGGCGAGTGCGGCCTCCCGATGGTGCGCTGGGCGGGGGGCGAGTGCGGCCTCCCGATGGTGCGCTGGGCGGGGGGCGAGTGCGGCCTCCCGATGGTGCGCTGGGCGGGGGCGAGTGCGGCCTCCCGATGGTGCGCTGGGCGGGGAGCGAGTGCGGCCTCCCGATGGTGCGCTGGGCGGGGAGCGAGTGCGGCCTCCCGATGGTGCGCTGGGCGGGGGCGAGTGCGGCCTCCCGATGGTGCGCTGGGCGGGGGCGAGTGCGGCCTCCTGATGGTGCGCTGGGCGGGGGCGAGTGCGGCCTCCTGATGGTGCAGGAAACGTGTAGGTGTATATCGGGGGTCACAGGCTCCGCCCCTCAGAGGTTAATGCCTTCTGTTCCCAGAATACTTTGAATGCATTAGGTGACCAGAGGATCATGGGAGTTGTATTTCAGCACAATCTGAGGGGGGGGGGCAGAGACTGTGAGACCGTCTGGTGTATATAGATATACCCGTTCCTCACGTTCTCACCCTGACAGATGTTTTGCTGCTGCGACGCAGACGGTTACCATCATTGTCCTTAGGATTTCCGTAGATCCGGATGGAGCGTGGTTTTTCCCACAATCCTCGGCGTGCTGTGCGCTGGTAAAGCTGCTCATCTCATGGACTCTCTTGCTTCGCAGGTAAAAGTGGCGATACTGAAGTACATCGAGTCACTGGCGCGGCAGATGGACCCCACGGATTTCGTGAACTCCAGTGAAACGCGTCTGGCCGTCTCCAGGATTATAACCTGGACAACGGAACCGAAGAGCTCAGACGTGAGGAAGGTGCGTGTTGTAACGTCATGCGTCTTGCTACAGCGCGGCCTGCTACAGCGCGGCCTGCGTCTTGCTACAGAGCGGCATGCGTCTTGCTGCAGCGCGGCCTGCGTCTTGCTACAGAGCGGCATGCGTCTTGCTACAGCGCGGCCTGCGTCTTGCTACAGCGCGGCCTGCGTCTTGCTACAGCGCGGCCTGCGTCTTGCTACAGCGCGGCCTGCGTCTTGCTGTAGAGCGGCATGCGTCTTGCTGCAGAGCGGCCTGCGTCTTGCTACAGAGCGGCCTGCGTCTTGCTGCAGAGCGGCCTGCGTCTTGCTTCAGAGTGGCATGCGTCTTGCTACAGAGCGGCCTGCGTCTTGCTGCAGCGCGGCCTGCGTCTTGCTTCAGAGCGGCATGCGTCTTGCTACAGAGCGGCCTGCGTCTTGCTGCAGCGCGGCCTGCGTCTTGCTTCAGAGCGGCATGCGTCTTGCTACAGAGCGGCCTGCGTCTTGCTGCAGCGCGGCCTGCGTCTTGCTTCAGAGCGGCCTGCGTCTTGCTGCAGAGCGGCCTGCGTCTTGCTGCAGCGCGGCCTGCGTCTTGCTTCAGAGCGGCATGCGTCTTGCTTCAGAGCGGCCTGCGTCTTGCTGCAGCGCGGCCTGCGTCTTGCTTCAGAGCGGCCTGCGTCTTGCTGCAGAGCGGCCTGCGTCTTGCTGCAGAGCGGCCTGCGTCTTGCTGCAGAGCGGCCTGCGTCTTGCTGCAGAGCGGCCTGCGTCTTGCTGCAGCGCGGCCTGCGTCTTGCTTCAGAGCGGCATGCGTCTTGCTACAGAGCGGCCTGCGTCTTGCTGCAGCGCGGCCTGCGTCTTGCTTCAGAGCGGCATGCGTCTTGCTTCAGAGCGGCCTGCGTCTTGCTGCAGCGCGGCCTGCGTCTTGCTTCAGAGCGGCCTGCGTCTTGCTGCAGAGCGGCCTGCGTCTTGCTGCAGAGCGGCCTGCGTCTTGCTGCAGAGCGGCCTGCGTCTTGCTGCAGAGCGGCCTGCGTCTTGCTACAGAGCGGCCTGCGTCTTGCTGCAGCGCGGCCTGCGTCTTGCTGCAGCGCGACCTGCGTCTTGCTGCAGCGCGGCCTGCGTCGTGTCGCAGCTCGGCCTGCAGCCGTTATGTTGCATGGAGTCCATGGATGCCGCCGCGCCCCCCCCCTGCATCAAGACCACAGAAACCTGCGCCCCGCACCCTGCGCCCCGCTTCTAGCTGTTGGCTGACCTTTCACACGCTTTCATGGTGTTGTCGATTGCTTTAATAAATACATGCGGTGTTTCCACGCGCCGCAGACGGGCGGCTTCGCCTTTAAATGATCTCTTCCCCCAGCGGGATTTCAAGTTAATCGGTTCCGGATTGTGTGTTTGTTGTGGCAATATCCCAGCATTCGGCGTGCGTTGCACAACCCTGCCCGTCGGTGAGGCGGATCCCTGGCTTGTCAGAAGGAGGAAGGCAGAGTTTGCTGTCAATGTGATTCATCGCTTCATTGGGGGAAACAGGATTTGGCTCCTGTGTTTCTCCCCATTTGGCAAAGTAAACCTGTGATATTTGGGCCCCTGGGGGCCCGTGTCAGCGGCTCCACAGCCAATCCAGCCACCTAGTCGGCGTGTTAAGAAACCTGCGTCCAATCGCTGAAGGTCAGTGACACAAACCTCGGCATCTCTAAGACTACACTGTCACGGCACGGAGTCACTGGCTGCGGGGTCTGAGCTCTTTTGGTTTGTAACCCAGTGGTCTGGTTCGTTAGTGGGACGCGGTGAGTGTGAGGGAGTGAGACCCCATAATACGCCCCCCTCCATGATATGGCACGGCATAGTGCCCCCCCTCCATGATATGGCACGGCATAGAGTGCCCCCCCCTCCCATATGAACGGCTCATTAGGCCGGGCTGCAAAACTTGCTAATTGGCTTCTGGTCCATTACCGGTAATGGGCTCCGTGTCGGCTGCAGTGAATAATGGAGCCGAGAGGTTTAATGAAGATTGATCGCTCCGGGCACCGGTTCTGCTTCACTGGGTACCGTCAAAGTAATGTGGCCATAAAACGAGGCTGGGAACTTGCCGGGAGGCAAAAACCATCCAAATGTAACCACTTAAAGTGAACTGCGCCCCGTGCGCACGTCCCAGAGCTACGGCACTTATTACGGCCCAGGCGCAGAGCGAGGCGTGTGTAAACGTGACTGCGCAGAGCGAGGCGCGTGTAAACTGTGCGCAGAGCGAGGCGCGTGTAAACTGTCCTCAGAGCGAGGCGCGTGTAAACTGTCCTCAGAGCGAGGCGCGTGTAAACTGTGCGCAGAGCGAGGCGCGTGTAAACTGTCCTCAGAGCGAGGCGCGTGTAAACTGTCCACAGAGTGAGGCGCGTGTAATCTGTGTGCAGAGCGAGGCGCGTGTAATCTGTGCGCAGAGCGAGGCGCGTGTAAACTGTCCACAGAGTGAGGCGCGTGTAATCTGTGCGCAGAGCGAGGCGCGTGTAAACTGTCCTCAGAGCGAGGCGCGTGTAAACTGTCCAGAGGCGCGTGTAATCTGTCCTCAGAGTGAGGCGCGTGTAAACTGTCCAGAGTGAGGCGCGTGTAAACTGTCCACAGAGTGAGGCGCGTGTAAACTGTCCAGAGTGAGGCGCGTGTAAACTGTCCACAGAGTGAGGCGCGTGTAAACTGTCCAGAGTGAGGCGCGTGTAAACTGTCCACAGAGTGAGGCGCGTGTAAACTGTCCTCAGAGCGAGGCGCGTGTAATCTGTGCGCAGAGCGAGGCGCGTGTAAACTGCGCAGAGCGAGGCGCGTGTAAACTGTCCAGAGTGAGGCGCGTGTAAACTGTCCACAAAGTGAGGCGCGTGTAAACTGTCCTCAGAGCGAGGCGCGTGTAATCTGTGCGCAGAGCGAGGCGCGTGTAAACTGCGCAGAGCGAGGCGCGTGTAAACTGCGCAGAGCGAGGCGCGTGTAAACTGCGCGCAGAGCAAGGCGCGTGTAAAGTGCGCGCAGAGCGAGGCGCGTGTAAAGTGCGCGCAGAGCGAGGCGCGTGTAAAGTGCGCGCAGAGCGAGGCGCGCGTAAAGTGCGCGCAGAGCGAGGCGCGCGTAAAGTGCGCGCAGAGCGAGGCGCGCGTAAAGTGCGCGCAGAGCGAGGCGCGCGTAAAGTGCGCGCAGAGCGAGGCGCGCGTGTAAAGTGCGCGCAGAGCGAGGCGCGCGTGTAAAGTGCGCGCAGAGCGAGGCGCGCGTGTAAAATGCGCGCAGAGCGAGGCGCGCGTGTAAAGTGCGCGCAGAGCGAGGCGCGCGTGTAAAGTGCGCGCAGAGCGAGGCGCGCGTGTAAAGTGCGCGCAGAGCGAAACTGCGGCACGTTTAATAAAGGGGCACGCTGCTCGCCCTCCACTCCCATCGTGCCAGACTGGTTATCATTAAGCTGGATAAAGGCTCTGCGGTGCCAGGAGATGCCACGTGCTGCGGGCCCCTGCGCTGCCCCCTCTGTGAAGGCGCTCCTGGAGACGCTCTCGTCCGATACCGTCACAGCTTTTATAATCTGTGTCTTTGGTTTGACCCAATTATCTCCCCTGGCATTTATGTGCGGTTACCGCGGCACCCAGCTTGGCCCCCACCGCTGTTTACTTGCCCCGCCCCCGCGTGGATCACAATGTTCCTGCCGTGTTTCCAAAATACTTACATTTATTCCTCTTTGTTTGAAGCGTAAAGTTACGGCGTTTTATGGGCGCAGATTACACAATCATTCCCGCGTGCGGAAAGCTTCCAATAATGACCGACGCCCGAGCGCACAGAGACGCCCGAGCGCACAGAGACGCCTGCACGTTCGGACGCGATCTCGCGCCTGCACGTTCGGACGCGCAAATGGCAGATGGGCTGACGCGGTCCCTGGCGATTGGCAGATGGGCTGACGCGGACCCTGGCGATTGGCAGATGGGCTGACGCGGACCCTGGCGATTGGCAGATGGGCTGACGCGGTCCCTGGCGATTGGCAGATGGGCTGACGCGGACCCTGGCGATTGGCAGATGGGCTGACGCGGTCCCTGGCGATTGGCAGATGGGCTGACGCGGACCCTGGCGATTGGCAGATGGGCTGACGCGGACCCTGGCGATTGGCAGATGGGCTGACGCGGTCCCTGGCGATTGGCAGATGGGCTGACGCGGACCCTGGCGATTGGCAGATGGGCTGACGCTGTCCCTGGCGATTGGCAGATGGGCTGACAATAAGAGTAATAAATATTTGAATACTTTCTGCCCAAACTGAACTTTTTCGCAGCATAATAAAAAAATATTTTACTTTGTAATTCGGGGATTTCAGTGAATTCTATTCGTTTTTTCTGAGCCCGGACAGTCACAAACCTGCAGGAAATGAGGATGAAGTGGTGTGGACGCCCCACATTGCACTGTAACACATTATGGCCACATCTTACTATTATAACAGCTATTCATAAAGCGCTAACACATTCTGCAGCGCTGTACAAGGTGGAACAAACAAATAGGTTTGACACATTGTGAAAGATTGTAAGCTCACGCGAGAAGCTTCTTCACAATAGAAGAGGTGAGAGTCTCCTCGCTCCGTGTCTGTGTATATAGGGTCTCCTCGCTCCGTGTCTGTGTATATAGGGTCTCCTCGCTCCGTGTCTGTGTATATAGGGTCTCCTCGCTCCGTGTCTGTGTATATAGGGTCTCCTCGCTCCGTGTCTGTGTATATAGGGTCTCCGTGTCTGTGTATATAGGGTCTCCGTATCTGTGTATATAGGGTCTCCGCGTCTGTGTATATAGGGTCTCCGCGTCTGTGTATATAGGGTCTCCGTGTCTGTGTATATAGGGTCTCCGCGTCTGTGTATATAGGGTCTCCGCGTCTGTGTATATAGGGTCTCCGCGTCTGTGTATATAGGGTCTCCGTGTCTGTGTATATAGGGTCTCCGTGTCTGTGTATATAGGGTCTCCGTGTCTGTGTATATAGGGTCTCCGTGTCTGTGTATATAGGGTCTCCGTGTCTGTGTATATAGGGTCTCCGTGTCTGTGTATATAGGGTCTCCGCGTCTGTGTAATATAGGGGTCTCCGCGTCTGTGTATATAGGGTCTTCGGGTCTGTGTGTACATAGGGTATCCCTGCTCCATGTGTATAGGGTCACAGTGTCTGTGTATATGGGGTCTCCTTGTTCTGTGTATATAGGGTCTCCTTGTTCTGTGTATATAGGGTCTCCGTGTCTGTGTGTATATAGGATCTCTGTGTCTGTGTGTATATAGGATCTCTGTGTATATAGGGTCTCTGTGTCTGTGTATATAGGGTCTCCTCGCTCCGTGTCTGTTTGTGCATGCACAAAACAAACAAAAATGGCCAAAGCCCAATACTTCAATGAAAATTTAAACAACATATCAAACCCTAGAATTTTTTGGAAAATCATAAGTAACATACAAGCACTCCCCGTCCACTCCCAACCGGCTGCTGTAAAAGTAAACAACCAAACTGTACAACACCCCCTAGATGTAGCAAATGCTTTTAATAATTATTTTGTTGGACGCGCCAACACCCTGATTGCTAAGCTAGGTAATGACACGCAATCAGAAAGCCCGCACTCAGGTCAGGCCCCACCAACTGTGCAAAGACCCCGTAACCCAGAGAAATTCAGTTTTAGACCAGTGTCATCACTAAACTTCTCCGTAACCAAAAAATGAAATATCAGTCTGGACCTGATCAAATACCAGCAATGCTGATGAAAACCAGTGCGCCAGAAATTGCAAATCCTGTCGTAACCCTACTCAATGAATCACTGGCGACTGGATACATACCCAAACTCTGGTAGACTGCGAGAGTGGTACCTATCCATAAAAGTGGAGACAATACTTTGGTATCCAACTACCGCCCGATATCCCTGCTCCCTGTAATGTCAAAAATTCTGGAAAAATGTGTTTACACTCAATTACGTGATTATTATCAGTATCGCAACTATTTAACCCCGGATCAATCCGGCTTCCGTCCAAATCATTCAACTACAACCGCCCTTTTAAAAGTTTCCAATGATATCCAGGCTGGGATGGAACAAGGAAACCTAACTGGGGCCATCTTCCTTGATTTTGCCAAAGCCTTTGACACGGTAGACCATGGCATCCTATTACAAAAACTTAACTCTGGTATTGGTGATCGCACACTAACCTGGTTCCAATCATATGTGTCTGATCGGTCGCAATATGTGTTCATTTCTGGCAGCACTTCCCTCCTCCTCCCAGTCACATGCGGTGTACCCCAAGGCTCGATACTCGGCCCCCTGCTATTCACAATATTCATAAATGATCTGCCCAATGTCTGCAAAGCCTCAACTGTACACATGTACGCAGACGACACTGTAACCTATACCAGCAAAGCCTCAACTGTACACATGTACGCAGACGACACTGTAACCTATACCAGCAAAGCCTCAACTGTACACATGTACGCAGACGACACTGTAACCTATACCAGCAAAGCCTCAACTGTACACATGTACGCAGACGACACTGTAACCTATACCAGCAAAGCCTCAACTGTACACATGTACGCAGACGACACTGTAACCTATACCAGCAAAGCCTCAACTGTACACATGTACGCAGACGACACTGTAATCTATACCAGCAAACCAAATCTCCGGCAGCTGGAGGCCGTGCTGCAAGAACAATTCACAGAGGTAGAAAAGTGGATCAAAGATAACAAACTTTTTCTAAATACTGACAAAACTGTAACGATGCTCTTTGGAACAAAACCTAAACTACACAAATTGCAAAATCCCCATCTATGTGTTGGGACAAAATCAAATGGCACGTTGACCAGTCACTTCTCTCAAATATCTAGGTATGTGGTTAGACCCAAATCTATCCTTTGGCTCCACATCGAAAAACTCTCATCTAAACTTTACCCCAAACTAGGCGCCCTGTACAGAAACAAATCCTGCCTGAGCCCCGCGGTAACAAAGCAGATTGTACAACAAATGCTTATGCCGGCTATTGAATACGGAGATGTAGTGTATGCAGCCGCCCCGCAAACACACCTCCAGAAACTTACTACATTGTATAACTCATTCTGTCGCTTTGTGCTACAATGTAACTACATGACCCACCATTGTGACCTGTTAAAAGAACTAAACTGGCCATCGCTGGAATCTAGACGCACCCTTCACCTTTCCAACCTGGTATTTAAGAGCTTTTCTGGGAAGCTGCCACCCTACCTGAATAGACTGCTTCCCCCAGCAGCTCCCTCCTCCTATAACCTCCGATCCAGGACCAGCACCTTACTTGCAATACCACAATACAAAAAGAAAGTGGCTCAATCCTCATTTTCCTACAGAGCACCGCAATTATGGAATAACCTCCCAGACGCCATCAAATCTTCCCCCAGTCTAAAGTCCCTTAAGAGCTCCCTATTAACATACCTCAATACGGAATGCACCTGTAAACCTGTGACCTAGTGACTATATACAGAATGCACCTGTAAACATGTAACACAGTGACTATATACAGAATGCGCCTGTAAACATGTAACACAGTGACTATATACAGAATGCACCTGTAAACATGTAACATAGTGACTATATACAGAATGCACCTGTAAACATGTAACACAGTGACTATATACAGAATGCGCCTGTAAACATGTAACACAGTGACTATATACAGAATGCACCTGTAAACATGTAACACAGTGACTATATACAGAATGCGCCTGTAAACATGTAACACAGTGACTATATACAGAATGCACCTGTAAACATGTAACACAGTGACTATATACAGAATGCGCCTGTAAACATGTAACATAGTGACTATATACAGAATGCACCTGTAAACATGTAACACAGTGACTATATACAGAATGCACCTGTAAACATGTAACATAATGACTTTATTTCCTACATATTAATTTTTCTGTTAATCTGTATATTTGGTTTTGTGTTAATATCTTGCATTTTACTATTTTGTATTTCTGTAACCAATCAATGTTCTCGAACCCAGGACATACTTGAAAACGAGCGAAATCTCAATGTGTCCGTCCTGGGAAAATACTTTATAAATAAATAAATAAATGTAAAAAAAATATATATAGGGTGTCTGTGTATATAGGGTCTCCGTGTCTGTGTATATAGGGTCTCCGTGTCTGTGTATATAGGGTCTCTGTGTATGTGTATATAGGGTCTCTGTGTCTGTGTATATAGGGTCTCTTCGCTCCGTGTCTGTGTATATAGGGTCTCTTCGCTCCGTGTCTGTGTATATAGGATCTTGTGTCTCCCTTGCTATATGTCGCTGACGTGTCCGTGCTGCAGCGTTGGAGTCCCTTTGCTAACGTAAGTCTTCCTTTCTCCCGTGTTTTTCCGCGGCCGTCACACCCAGACCCTACATAACTGGGGTTGTGAGGATTTGCCCTCAAGGCCCGGCACGGCTGCCTCGGGCCCTGGAGAAGGGAATCTGGAAGAGAAATGCAAACAGGTAGTCCCATGGCATGCGCGTTCACTAACCCCCCGGAGAGGATCGTGTGTGCATCGAGTGAATTAACCACAGCCCGGCATGTCTCCAAGTGTTGGTCCTGACGGAATCACCTCACTTTGCCACCTTGAACCGATATGGTCACCTCGAAGCACATGTAACACCACCTGAAAACATTGTGCCCCCCCACTCCCCGAGACACCGGTTACCAGCCACAAAGCCAGCATTCTGGATCATGCATCCTGTGCACTCATGGTGGTGCCGTCAGGCCGGGTATCGCAGGGTCAGTGTGTGGTGCGGTTGGTCAGGCCGGGTATCGCGGGGTCAGTGTGTGGTGCGATTGGTCAGGCCGGGTATCGCGGGGTCAGTGTGTGGTGCGGTGGGTCAGGCCGGGTATCGCGGGGTCAGTGTGTGGTGCGATTGGTCAGGCCGGGTATCGCGGGGTCAGTGTGTGGTGCGGTGGGTCAGGCCGGGTATCGCGGGGTCAGTGTGTGGTGCGATTGGTCAGGCCGGGTATCGCGGGGTCAGTGTGTGGTGCGGTGGGTCAGGCTAGGTATCGCGGGGTCAGTGTGTGGTGCGGTTGGTTAGGCCGGGTTTCGCGGGGTCAGTGTGTGGTGCGGTTGGTTAGGCCGGGTTTCGCGGGGTCAGTGTGTGGTGGGTCAGGCCGGGTTTCGCGGGCTCAGTGTGTGGTGCGGTTGGTCAGGCCGGGTATCGCGTGGTCAGTGTGTGGTGCGGTGGGTCAGGCCGGGTATCGCGGGGTCCGTGTGTGGTGCGGTGGGTCAGGCTGGGTATCGCGGGGTCAGTGTGTGGTGCGGTGGGTCAGGCTGGGTATCGCGGGGTCAGTGTGTGGTGCGGTGGGTCAGGCCGGTGAGCGCCGTCTTCACTGTCCGGACACACGTTGGGCCGGAGGCGGATCCTGGGTTTGTGGATAATGTTTTGTGTTGTTTGATTTTACACTAAAGACACGTCTGGTGGTTTATGGGTGTTCTGGTAACGGGCGGCTTGCATTGGGCGGCTTGCGTTGGACGTTTCTTGTTGGTGTTGAATTAACCACAAAGTTTGGTTTGAGCCGACCTGACGCATCTGCCCCCCCCCACAGGCCTTATTGCTCTCTCCGTGGTACAGAGCCGGTTGGGGTCGACGGTTGTTTCCCCTCGTGGTCTCCTCCCTCCTCCGGACACGCGGCTGTGAGGGCTCTGAGCAAATTTATTTCCTTATGAATATTTGTGGGTTTGTTGCAGGGGGCGGAGCCTGATAGTCTATCCATGTGTCTTCACCTGATTGGCTCACTGCGGTGTTATTTCACTGGTTCATGTGGTCGTCATGACATCATGGTTGATGACCTTTGCGCCGTCACTTTGCACGCCTGAGCCGTTTCACCTCTTGGCCATCATGGAGACCCTTTGGTACCAACACAAAGCGTGGCGTCCTATTGGTGCATACGGGCTGGAGGCGGGTCTGTATTGTGCCGTGGGATGCTCGAGAGGCGATACATTCAGCTCCTAATATTCTGAAGGGTCCCATGTGGCACTGGTTACCCGTTCACCCCCAAAATCGCGCACAGTTACCCTGATTCTCACGCGGCAGAGATTCCTCTAATTTCCTCGTCCGGTTTCTGTCGTTACAGGCCGCGCAGATAGTCCTCATCTCCCTGTTTGAGCTGAACACGCCGGAGTTCACCATGTTACTCGGGGCTTTGCCAAAAACATTCCAAGATGGCACCACCAAACTGCTTCACAACCATCTCCGGAACTCCAGCAACAGCAGCATGGTGAGTCCTCCACGGCGCGGGGGCGGAGCTCTCCCAGAGGAGCGTCTCCTCCACGGGGCGGGGGCGGAGCTCTCCCAGAGGAGCGTCTCCTCCACGGCGCGGGGTGGAGCTTCTCCTCCTCGTCTGCCCCCAGCAGAATTGATTGTCTTGGGTTCACAGGTTTTGTTGATCCTGACGACGTACGTTACTAAATGTCTTTGTTTTGTAGGGGTCTCCAAGCAACACAATCGGCCGTACACCACCACGGCACACCGGCAGCAGAGCCAGCCCCTTAACGTCCCCCACAAACTGCTCCCACGGCGGCATCTCCCCCAGGTAACCTTCATGTGTCTGTCACCATCCAACCACGCGAGACCTCGCCGCAGCGTATGGGCCGCCTGAACCTCCTCTATGGCAGTGACCAGGTTAATTAAAAGACCGAACTGACCCGATCCGGCAATGCCCATAATGCGTGTGTGACCGTGGAAAACAATCCGCACAAGCCACTCCGGGCAACCAAGCGGTTTGTTTGGTGTTGGCCGGCGCTGACTTCCTGAGACGTGCACAGCCAGGTGACGGGAGATCCAAAAACACACAGAGGAGCAGATGTCGTGTCCTGCGTGTTGTGTGATCAGCGTAATGGAAAGCCGGTCACAGCCGGTCCTGGTGGATGACACAGACAATGGCCTCTTATATTCCTGTATCACCCCAATGTACCCGAACCCAACCGGGGGGGTTAAATGTTTATAAAGGATCAGCGGAGCTTTATCTGATCTCTGCCACAACAACGAAACCCAGACACTCTACCTTCATTACACAGAGAATCACCTAGAGATACCCGACCCCTCCCCGACACAAATCACACAGATATAACCCGACCCCTCCCTGACACAAATCACACAGATATAACCCGACCCCTTGCACAAATCAACAGATATAACCCGACCTCCCGACACAAATCACACAGATATAACCCGACCCCTCCTGACACAAATCACACAGATATAACCGACCCTCTCCTGACACAAATCAACAGATATACCCGACCCTCCCTGACACAAATCACACAGATATAACCCGACCCCTCCCTGACACAAATCAACAGATATAACCCGACCCCTCCCTGACACAAATCACACAGATATAACCCGACCCTCCCTGACACAAATCACACAGATATAACCCGACCCCTCCCTGACACAAATCACACAGATATAACCCTACCTCCCTGACACAAATCACACACATATAACCCGACCCTCCCTGACACAAATCACAGATATAACCCGACCCCTCCTGACACAAATCAGATATAACCGACCCCTCCCTGACACAAATCACAGAGATATAACCCGACCCCTCCCCGACACAAATCACACAGATATACCCGACCCCTCCCCGACACAAATCACACAGATATAACCCGACCCCTCCCGACACAAATCACACAGATATAACCCGACCCCTCCCTGACACAAATCACACAGATATAACCCGACCCTCCCGACACAAATCACACAGATATAACACGACCCCTCCCTGACACAAATCACACAGATATAACCCGACCCCTCCCTGACACAAATCACACAGATATAACCCGACCCCTCCCTGACACAAATCACACAGATATAACCCGACCCCTCCCTGACACAAATCACACAGATATAACCCGACCCTCCCTGACACAAATCACACAGATATAACCCGACCCCTCCCTGACACAAATCACACAGATATAACCCGACCCCTCCTGACACTACAAAATCACACAGATATAACCCGACCCTCCCTGACACAAATCACAGAGATATAACCGACCCCTCCCCGACACAAATCACACAGATATAACCCGACCCCTCCCCGACACAAATCACACACATATAACCCGACCCCTCCTGACACAAATCAAGATATAACCGACCCCTCCCTGACCAAAATCAGATATAACCCGACCCCTCCTGACACAAATACACAGATATAACCGACCTCCGACACAAATCACACAGATATAACCCGACCCCTCCTGACACAAATCACACAGATATAACCCGACCCCTCCGACACAAATCACAGATATAACCGACCCCTCCCTGACACAAATCACACAGATATAAACGGACCCTCCCCGACACAAATCACAGATATAACCCGAGCCCTCCCCGACACAAATCACACAGAGATATACCGACCCCTCCCCGACACCAAATCACACAGATATAACCCGACCCCTTCCCGACACAAATCACACGACATAACCCGACCCTCCCTGACACAAATCAGATATAACCCAACCCCTCCCTCACAAATCCACAGATAACCCGATCCCTCCCCGACACAAATCACAGATATAACGACCCCTCCCTGACACAAATCACACAGATATAACCGATCCCTCCCCGACACAAATCACAGATATAACCCGACCCCTCCCCGACACAAATCACACAGATATAACCCGACCCCTCCCCGACACAAATCACAGATATAACCCGACCCCTCCCGACACAAATCACAGATATAACCCGACCCCTCCTGACACAAATCACACAGATATAACCCGACCCTCCCTGACACAAATCACACAGATATAACCGACCCCTCCCCGACACAAATCACACAGATATAACCCGACCCTCCCCGACATCAAATCACACAGATATAACCCGACCCTCCCTGACACAAATCACACAGATATAACCGACCCTCCCTGACACAAATCACACAGATATAACCCGACCCCTCCTGACACAAATCACACAGATATAACCGACCCTCCCTGACACAAATCATACAGATATAACCCAACCCCTCCCTGACACAAATCACAGATATAACCGACCCCTCCCCGACACAAATCACAGATATAACCGACCCTCCCTGACACAAATCACACAGATATAACCGACCCTCCCTGACACAAATCGCACAGATATATACCACCCTCCCTGACACAAATCACACAGATATAACCGACCCCTCCTGACACAATCACAGATACCCGACCCCTCCCGACACAAATCACACAGATATAACCGACCTCCCCGACACAAATCACACAGATATAACCCGACCCCTCCGACACAAATCATACAGATTAAACCCGACCCCTCCCTGACACAAATCACACAGATATAACCCGACCCCTCCCTGACACAAATCACAGATATAACCCGAACCTCCCCGACACAAATCACAGATATAACCCGACCCCTCCCCGACACATCACACAGATATAACCCGACCCCTCCCGACACTAATCACACAGATATAACCCACCCCTCCCCGACACAAATCATACAGATATAACCGACCCCTCCTGACACAAATCACACAGATAAACCCGACCCTCCCTGACACAAATCACAGATATAACCCGACCCTCCCTGACAACAAATCATCAAATATACCCGACCCCTCCCAGACACAAATCACAGATATAACTGACCCCTCCCCGACACAAATCAACAGATATAACCCAACCCGCACACAAATCACACACTATAACCCGACCCCTCCGACACAAATCACACAGGATAACCTGACCCCTCCCCGACACAAATCACACAGATATAACCCAACCCGCACACAAATCACACAGATATAACCCCCCTCCCCGACACAAATCACACAGGTATAACCGACCCCTCCAGACACAAATCACACAGATATACCCGACCCCCCCACACAAATCACACAGGTATAACCCGACCCCTCCCAGACACAAATCACAGATATAACCCGACCCCTCCCCGACACCAATCACACAGATATAACCCGACCCCTCCGACACAAATCACACAGATATCCCGACCCCTCCCTGACAAAATCACAGATATAACCGACCCCTCCTGACACAAATCACACAGATATAACCCGACCCCCTCTGACACAAATCAAGATATACGCGACCCTTCCCGACACAATCACACAGATATAACCCGACCCCTCCCTGACACAATCACACAGATATACCGACCTCCCTGACACATATCACACAGATATAACCCGACCCCTCCCTGACACAAATCACACAGATATAACCCGACCCCTCCCTGACACAAATCACACAGATATAACCGACCCCTCCCTGACACAAATCACACAGATATAACCCGACCCCTCCCTGACACAAATCACAGATATAACCGACCCCTCCCCGACACAAATCACACAGATATAACCCGACCCCTCCCTGACACAAATCACACAGATATAACCCGACCCCTCCCCGACACAAATCACACAGATATAACCGACCCCTCCCTGACACAAATCACACAGATATAACTCAGCAGATCCCCTTCTCCTGGTTTGTGTATGTTGATCTGCGGTTCTTCCTCCAGAGGTTTGGTTTTAGAGTTGTAGATGGATCGGCCGCCACTCTTAACGCACAGCTTTGTGCAGGACCGGAGTTATCGTTGTGATGGAGTCTCACAGGTCGGTGTTTGAGGGCTCTGGTTCTCTGGCAGCTCCTGTATTAAGATGATCAGCGCAGGATGTATAGGCTGAATCGCTGGTTTCCAGCGCCGGGTGACGGTTACCCGACATGTAGCATGGGGTGACCTTTATACTTGCCTAGAAATGTATATTTACATTAATGTGACATCTTTGAACCGTGTCAGTTTTGCATTGGTTCCCGGAAGCTCCACTGTGTGACGGATCAGGGCGTCTCGGGTTACTTTGTCCCAATTAAGGCTGCTGTCAGACGAGCGTAGTGTTCACGTCCGTGATTGCGCCTAAAAGTACGTCCGTGATAGCATGAAAGAAAGTCCATTGGAGCCCGACACATGAAGTACGCCGCACAGAGATGCGGACGCATGACGGATGCTGCAAACGGCGCAGGTTAGGCAAGAACGTAATACTGCTAGAACGGACGTGCGGAGTGCGCTGCGTCCACAACGTCTGCATAGCTTTGTGTGTGAGTGATGGAGCATGGTCAGACGGACTGCATTTATACGTCCAGCATTTTTGAACGGACAGAATGTTTTTTCATTGTAATTTATTTTTCCTCCTACATCCGTCAAAATAACTTCAGTGAAAAAACGGACTGTGTGACCACTACTGCGTCATCCGTACTGACGATGTCCGTACTGCGCGGACGTACAGTCCGTAGAAATCACGCTCGTCTGACCCCAGCCTAAATCGTAACTGTGTATCCTTATCACAGCATCTAAAATGCATCAAACTGCAGCTTTGTTTTCTTTCCTCTCTCCCCTTTCTTTCCTCTCCCCTCTCCCCTTTCTTTCCTCTCCCCTTCCTTTCCTCTCCCCTCCCCCGTTTCTTTCCTCTCCCCTCCCCCCTTTCTTTCCTCTCCCCTTTCTTTCCTCTCCCCTTTCTTTCCTCTCCCCTTTCTTTCCTCTCCCCTTTCTTTCCTCTCCCTCTCCCCTTTCTTTCCTCCCCTCTCCCCTTTCTTTCCTCTCCCTCTCCCTTTCTTTCCTCTCCCTCTCCCCTTTTCTTCCTCTCCCTCTCCCCTTTCTTTCCTCCCTCTCCCTTTCTTTCCTCCCCCTCTCCCCTTTCTTTCCTCCCCCTCTCCCCTTTCTTTCCTCCCCCTCTCCTTTCTTTCCCCCCTCAACCCCTTTCTTCCTCTCTCCCCTTTCCCCTTTCTTCCTTTCCCCTTTCCCCCTTTCTTTCCTCCACCTCTCCGCTTTCTTGCTTCCCACACTCTTTTCCTCCCCTCTCCCTTTCTTTCCTCCCTCTCCCTTCTCTTTCCCCTTCTTTCCTCCCCTCTCCTTTCTTTCTCCCCCTCTCCCACTTTCTTTCCTCCTCTCCGTTTCTTTCCTCCTCTCCCCTCTTTCCTCCTCTCCCTTTCTTCCTCTCTCTCCCCTTTCTTTCCTCTTCTCTCCTTTCTTTCCTCCCTCTCTCCCCTTTCTTTCCTCCCTCTCTCCCCTTTCTTTCCTCCCTCTCCCCTTTCTTTCCTCCCTCTCCCCTTTCTTCCTCCCTCTCCTTTCTTTCCTCCTCTCCCTTTCTTTCCTCCCTCTCCCCTTTCTTTCCTCCCTCTCCCCTTTCTTTCCTCCCTCTCCCCTTTCTTTCCTCCTCTCTCCTTTCCCCTTTCTTTTCCTCCACCTCTCCCTTTCTTCCTCCCTCTCCCCTTTCTTTCCTCCCCCTCTCCCCTTTCTTTCCTCCCTCTCCCCTTTCTTTCCTCCCCTTTCCCCTTTCTTTCCTCCCCTCTCCCCTTTCTTTCCTCCCTTCTCCCCTTTCTTTCCTCCCTTCTCCCCTTTCTTTCCTCCCTTCTCCCCTTTCTTTCCTCCCTTCTCCCCTTTCTTTCCTCCCTTCTCCCTTCTTTCCTCCTTCTCCTCTTTCTTTCCTCCCTTCTCCTCTTTCTTTCTCCCTTCTCCCCTTTTTTCCTCCCCCTCTCCTTTCTTTCCTCCCCCTCTCCTTTCTTTCCTGCCTCTCCCCTTTCTTTCCTCCCCCTTTCCTCCCTTTCCCCTTTCTTTCCTCCCCCTTTCCCCTTTACTCCCCTTTCCCCTTTCTTTCCTCCCCTTTCCCCTTTCTTTCCTCCCCTTTCCCCTTTCTTTCCTCCCCCTTTCCCCTTTACTCCCCTTTCCCCTTTCTTTCCTCCCCTTTCCCCTTTCTTTCCTCCCCTTTCCCCTTTCTTTCCTCATCCCTTTCCCCTTTCTTTCCTCACCCCTTTCTTTCCTCCCCCTTTCCACTTTCTTTCCTCCCCCTTTCCCCTTTCTTTCCTCCCCCCTTTCTTTCCTCCCCCTCCCCCTTTCTTTCCCGCTTTCTTTCCTCCCCCTTTCCCTTTCTTTCCTCCCCCCTTTCCCCTTTCTTTCCTCCCCTTTCCCTTTCTTTCTCCCCTTTCCCCTTTCTTTCCTCCCCTTTCCCTTTCTTTCCTCATCCCTTTCCCTTTCTTTCCTCACCCCTTTCTTTCCTCCCCCTTTCCCTTTCTTTCCCCCCTTTCCCCTTTCTTTCCTCCCCCTTTCTTTCCTCCCCCCTCCCCCTTTCCCGCTTTCTTTCCTCCCCCCTTTCCCCTTTCTTTCCTCCCCCCTTTCCCCTTTCTTTCCTCCCCCTTTCCCCTTTCTTTCCTCCCCTTTCCCCTTTCTTTCCTCCCCTTTCCCCTTTCTTTCCTCCCCCTGTCCCCTTTCTTTCCTCACCCCTTTCCCCTTTCTTTCCTCACCCCTTTCCCTTTCTTTCTCCCCCTTTCCACTTTCTTTCCTCCCCCTTTCCACTTTCTTTCCTCCCCCCTTTCTTTCTCCCCCCTCCCCTTTCCGCTTTCTTCCTCCCCCCTTTCCCTTTCTTTCCTCCCCCCTTTCCCCTTTCTTTCCTCCCCCTTTCCCCTTTCTTTCCTCCCTTTCCCCTTTCTTTCCTCCCCTTTCTCCTTTCTTCCTCCCTTTCCCCTTTCTTTCCTCCCCTTTCCCCTTTTTCCTCCCCCTGTCCCTTTCTTTCCTCCCCCCTCTCCCCTTCTTTCCTCCCCCTCTCCCCTTTCTTTCCTCCCTCAACCCCTTTCTTTCCTCCCCCTCAACCCTTTCTTTCCTCCCCTCAACCCCTTTCTTTCCTCCCCCTCTCCCCTTTCTTTCCTCCCCCTCTCCCCTTTCTTTCCTCCCCCTCTCCCCTTTCTTTCCTCCCCCTCTCCCCTTTCTTTCCTCCCCCTCTCCCCTTTCTTTCTCCCCCTCTCCCCTTTCTTTCCTCCCCTCTCCCCTTTCTTTCCTCCCCCTCTCCCCTTTCTTTCCTCCCCCTCTCCCCTTTCTTTCCTCCCCCTCTCCCCTTTCTTTCCTCCCTCCCCTTTCTTTCCCCTCCCCTTTCTTTCCCCTCCCCTTTCTTTCCTCTCTCCCCTTTCTTTCCTCCCTCCCCTTTCTCCTTTCTTTCCTCCCCCTCTCCGCTTTCTTTCCTCCCCCTCTCCCCTTTCTTTCCTCCCCCTTTCCCCTTTCTTTCCTCCCCCTTTCCCCTTTCTTTCCTCCCCCTTTCCCCTTTCTTTCCTCCCCCTTTCTTTCCTCCCTTTCCCCTTTCTTTCCTCCCTTTCCCCTTTCTTTCCTCCCTTTCCCCTTCTTTCCTCCCTTTCCCTTTCTTTCCTCCCCCTTTCCCTTTCTTCCTCCCCTTTCCCCTTTCTTTCCTCCCTTTCCCCTTTCTTTCCTCCCCTTTCCCCTTTCTTTCCTCCCCCTTTCCCCTTTCTTTCCTTCCCTTCACCTTTCTTTCCTTCCCCTTTCCCCTTTCTTTCCCTTTCTTTCCTCCCCTTTCCCCCTTTCTTTCCCCTTTCTTTCCCTCCCTTTTCCCCTTTCTTTCCTCCCTTTCCCCTTTCTTTCCTCCCCTTTCCCCTTTCTTTCCTCCCCCTTTCCCCTTTCTTTCCCCCCCCTTTCTTTCCTCCCTCCCCTTTCCTCCCTTTCCCCTTTCTTTCCTCCCCCTTTCCCCTCTTTCTCCCCCCTTTCCCCTCTTTCCTCCCCTCTCCCCTTCTTTCCTCCCCCTCTCCCCTTTCTTCCTCCTCCCCTTTCTTTCCCCTCCCTTTCTTCCCCTCCCCTTTCTTCCTCTCTCCCCTTTCTTTCCTCTCCCCTTTCCCCTTTCTTTCCTCCCCTCTCCGCTTTCTTTCCTCCCCTCTCCCCTTTCTTTCCTCCCCCTCTCCCCTTTCTTTCCTCCCCCTTTCCCCTTTCTTTCCTCCCCCTTTCCCCTTTCTTTCCTCCCCCTTTCCCTTTCTTTCCCTCCCTTTCCCCTTTCCCCTTTCTTTCCTCCCCCTTTCCCCTTCTTTCCTTCCCCCTTTCCCCTTTCTTTCCCTTCCCTTCACCTTTCTTTCCTTCCCTTTCCCCTTTCTTTCCCCTTTCTTTCCTCCCCCTTTCCCCTTTTTTTCCCCTTTCTTTCCTCCCCCTTTTCCCTTTCTTTCCTCCCCTTTTCCCCTTCTTTCCTCCCCTTTCCCCTTTCTTTCCTCCCCCCTTTCCCCTTTCTTTCCTCCCTTTCTTTCCTCCCCCTCCCCTTTCCTCCCTTCTCCCTTTCTTTCATCCCCTCTTTTCCTCTTCCTCCCCCCTTTCCCCTCTTTCCTCCCCCCTCTCCCTTTCTTTCCTCCCCCTCTCCCCTTCTTTCCTCCCCTCTCCCTTTCTTTCCTCCCTCCCCTTTCTTTCCCTCCCCTTCCTTTCCTCTTCTTTCCCCTCCCCTTTCTTTCCTCTCTCCCCCTTTCTTTCCTCCCTCCCCTTTCTCCTTTCTTTCCTCCCCCTCTCCGCTTTTCTTTCCTCCCCTCTCCCCTTTCTTTCCTCCCCTCTCCCCTTTCTTTCCTCCCCTTTCCCCTTTCTTTCCTCCCCTTTCCCCTTTCTTTCCTCCCCTTTCTTCCTCCCTTTCCCCTTTCTTTCCTCCTTTCCCTTTCTTCTCCTCCCTTTCCCCTTTCTTTCCTCCCTTTCCCCTTTCTTTCCTCCCCCTTTCCCCTTTCTTTCCTCCCCCTTTCCCCTTTCTTTCCTCTTTTACCCTTTCTTCCTCCCCTTTCCCCTTTTTTCCTCCCCTTTCCCCTTTCTTTCCTCCCCCTTTCCCCTTTCTTTCCTTCCCTTCCCCTTTCTTTCCTCCCCCTTTCCCCTTTCTTTCCCCTTTCTTTCCTCCCCCTTTCCCCTTTCTTTCCTCCCCCCTTCTTTCCTCCCCCTTTCCCTTTCTTTCCTCCCCCCTTTCTTTCTCCCCCTCCCCTTTCCCCCTTTCCCCTTTCTTTCCTCCCCCTTTCCCCTCTTTCCTCCCCCCTTTCCCTCTCTTTCCTCCCCCTTTCCCCTTTCTTTCCTCCCCCTTTCCCCTTTCTTTCCTCCCCCTCTCTCCCCTTTCTTTCCTCCCCCTTTCCCTTTCTTTTCCTCTCTCCCTTTCTTTCCTCCCCCTCTCCCTTTCTTTCCTCTCTCCCTTTCTTTCCTCTCCTCTCCCTTTCTTTCCTCTCTCCCCTTTCTTTCCTCTCTCCCCTTTCTTCCTCTCTCCCCTTTCTTTCCTCCCCCTCTCCCCTTTCTTTCCTCCCCCTCTCCCCTTTCTTTCCTCTCTCCCCCTTTCTTTCCTTCCCCCTTTCTTTCCTCTCTCCCCTTTCTTTCCTCTCTCCCCCTTCTTTCCTCTCTCTCCCCTTCTTTCCTCTCTCCTTTCCCCCCCCTTCCCCTTTCTTTCCTCCCCTCTCCCTTCTTTCCTCCCCCTCTCCCTTTCTTTCCTCCCCTCTCCCTTTTCTTTTCCTCCCCCTCTCCCTTTTCTTTCCTCCCCCTCTCCCCTTTCTTTCCTCTCCCCTCTCCCCTTTCTGTCCTCTCCCCTCTCCCCTTTCTGTCCTCCCCCTCTCCCCTTTCTGTCCTCCCTCTCCCTCTTTCCTCCCTCTCCTCCTTTCTTTCCTCCCCTCTCATTTCTTTTCCTCCCCTCTCCTTTCTTTCCTCCCCCCTCTCCCTTCTTTTCCCTCCCCTCCCTTCTTTCCTCCCCCTCTCCTTTCTTTCCTCCCCCTCTCCCTTTCTTTCCTCCCCCTCTCTCCTTTCTTTTCTTTTCTGCTCCCCTCTTCCTTTCTTTCCTCCCCCTCTCCCCTTTCTTTCCTCCCCCTCCCCTTTCTGTCCCTCCCCCTCCCTTTCTTTCCTCCCTCTCTCCTCTTTTCCCCCCTCTCCCCTTTCTTCCTCCCCCTCTCCCCTTTCCTTTCCTCCCCTCTCCCCTTTTTTCCTCCCCCTCTCCCTTTTTTCATCCCCCTCTCCCTTTCTTTTCCTCCCCCTCTCCCCTTTCTTTCCTCCCCCTCTCCCCTTTCTTTCCTCCCCCTCCCCTTCTCTGTCCTCCCCTCCCCTTTCTTTCCTCCCCTCTCCCTCTTTCCTCCCCCTCTCCCCTTTCTTTTCCTCCCCCTCTCCCTTTCTTTCCTCCCCCTCTCCCTTTCTTTCTCCTCCCTCTCCCCTTTCTTTCCTCTCTCGCTTTCCTTTTTTCCTCCCTCTCTTTCTTTCTCATCTTTCTTGCTTTCCTTTACTGTCACTTTCCTCCCCGTCTCTCATCTTTCGCTCTGTGCTCCAACCACTGCTTTCCATTTTGCTTCTCTCATCTCTCTGCTGGGTCTTCTTTCCTCCCCGCTTCTCATTTTCCTCCTCACCTCTTTGCTCGTGTTTTTTTTCCCCCCTTCTCCATGATTCTTTCTTGCACACTTTTCTTGGCTCTTTCCTTCTCCTCTCTTTATTCCTCTTATGGCTCCTCTGCTTCTCTCCACATTCGCCTCCTATCCTTCCTCTCGTTTTCCAACTTCCTCACCTCGCTCCCCATCTTTTACCATTTTTCCTCTGTACATCTCTTCCCTGTCCTCTCTCTTTTTTCTCTCTGCCCCTCATTTATTTTCTCTCTGCCCCGCTCTCCTCATTTCTTTTCTCTCTCTGCCCCCTCTCTCCTCATTTCTCTCTGCCCCCTCTCTCCTCATTTCTCTCTGCCCCCTCTCTCCTCATTTCTCTCTGCCCCTCTCTCCTCTTTCTCTCTGCCCCTCTCTCCTCATTTCTCTCTGCCCCTCTCCTCATTTCTCTCTCTGCCCCCTCTCCTCATTTCTCTCTCTGCCCCTCTCCTCATTTCTCTCTGCCCTCTCTCCTTTCTTTTCTCTCTGCCCCTCTCTCATTTTTCTCTCTGCCCTCTCTCCTCATTTCTTTTCTCTCTGCCCTCTCCTCATTTCTTTTCTCTCTGCCCTCTCCTCATTTCTTTTCTCTCTGCCCTCTCTCATTTCTTCTCTCTCTGCCCTCTCTCATTTCTTTTCTCTCTGCCCTCTCTCATTTCTTTTCTCTCTGCCCTCTCTCATTTCTTTTCTCTCTGCCCTCTCTCATTTCTTTTCTCTCTGCCCTCTCTCATTTCTTTTCTCTCTGCCCTCTCTCCCTCATTTCTTTTCTCTCTGCCCTCTCTCATTTCTTTTCTCTCTGCCCTCTCTCCTCATTTCTTTTCTCTCTGCCCTCTCTCCTCATTTCTTTTCTCTCTGCCCTCTCTCCTTTCTTTTCTCTCTGCTCCTCTCTCATTTCTTTTCTCTCTCTGCCCTCTCTCATTTCTTTTCTCTCTGCCCTCTCTCCTCATTTCTCTCTGCCCCCTCTCTCCTCATTTCTCTCTGCCCCTCTCTCCTCATTTCTCTCTGCCCCTCTCTCCTCATTTCTCTCTGCCCCTCTCTCCTCATTTCTCTCTGCCCCCTCTCTCTCATTTCTCTCTGCCCTCTCATCATTTCTTTCTCTGCCTCTCCCCATTTCTTTTCTCTGCCCTGGTCTCATTTCTTTTCTCTCTCTGCCCTCTCTCATTTCTTTTCTCTCTGCCCTCTCTCCTCATTTCTCTCTGCCCCCTCTCTCCTCATTTCTCTCTGCCCCCTCTCTCCTCATTTCTCTCTGCCCCTCTCTCCTCATTTCTCTCTGCCCCTCTCTCATTTCTCTCTGCCCCTCTCTCCTCATTTCTCTCTGCCCCCTCTCTCCTCATTTCTCTCTGCCCTCTCTCATTTCTTTTCTCTGCCCTCTCCTCATTTCTTTTCTCTGCTCCTGTCTCATTTCTTTTCTCTCTGCCCTCTCATTTCTTTTCTCTCTGCCCTCTCATTTCTTTTCTCTCTGCCCTCTCATTTTTTTTCTCTCTGCCCTCTCATTTTTTTTTCTCTCTGCCCTCTCATTTTTTTTGCGCTCTCTGCCCTCTCTCTTCTTTTCTCTCTCTGCCCTCTCTCCTTTATTTTCTCTCTGCTCCTCTCATTTCTTTTCTCTCTGCCCTCTCTCCTCATTTCTTTTCTCTGCCCTCTCCTCATTTCTTTTCTCTCTGCCCTCTCCTCATTTCTTTTCTCTCTGCCCTCTCATTTCTTTTCTCTCTGCCCTCTCTCATTTCTTTTCTCTCTCTGCCCTCTCTCCTAATTTCTTTTCTCTCTCTGCCCTCTCTCCTCATTTCTTTTCTCTCTCTGCCCTCTCCTCATTTCTTTCTCTCTCTCTGCCCTCTCATTTCTTTTCTCTCTGCCCTCTCATTTCTTTTCTCTCTGCCCTCTCATTTCTTTTCTCTCTGCCCTCTCATTTCTTTTCTCTCTGCCCTCTCTCATTTCTTTTCTCTCTGCCCTCTCATTTCTTTTCTCTCTGCCCTCTCATTTCTTTTCTCTCTGCCCTCTCATTTCTTTTCTCTCTCTGCCCTCTCCTCATTTCTTTTCTCTCTCTCTGCCTCTCTCCTCATTTCTTTTCTCTCTGCCCTCTCTCCTCATTTCTTTTCTCTCTGCTCTCATTTCTTTTCTCTCTGCCCTCTCATTTCTTTCTCTCTTCTGCCCTCTTCTCCTCATTTCTTTTCTCTCTCTGCCCTCTCTCCTCATTTCTTTCTCTCCTCTCTGCCCTCTCTCCTCATTTCTTTTCTCTCTCTCTGCCCTCTCTCCTCATTTCTTTTCTCTCTCTCTGCCCTCTCCTCATTTCTTTTCTCTCTCTCTGCCCTCTCTCATTTCTTTCTCTCTCTGCCCTCTCTCCTCATTTCTTTTCTCTCTCTCTGCCCTCTCTCCTCATTTCTTTTCTCTCTCTCTGCCCTCTCTCCTCATTTCTTTTCTCTCTGCCCTCTCTCCTCATTTTTTCTCTCTCTCTGCCCTCTCTCCTCATTTCTTTTCTCTCTCTCTGCCCTCTCTCCTCATTTCTTTTCTCTCTCTGCCCCTCTCCTCATTTCTTTTCTCTCTCTGCCCTCTCATTTTTCTCTGCTCCTCTCTCCTCATTTCTTTTCTCTCTGCCCTCTCATTTCTTTTCTTTTCTCTCTGCTCCTGTCTCATTTCTTTTCTCTCTGCTCCTCTCCTCATTTCTTTTCTCTCTGCCCTCTCCTCATTTCTTTTCTCTCTGCCCTCCTCATTTCTTTTCTCTCTGCTCCTCTCCTCATTTCTTTTCTCTCTCTGCCCTCCCTCATTTCTTTTCTCTCTGCCCTCTCATTTCTTTTCTCTCTGCCCTCTCTCATTTCTTTTCTCTCTGCCCTCTCTCATTTCTTTTCTCTGCCCTCTCTCATTTCTTTTCTCTGCCCTCTCCTCATTTCTTTTCTCTCTCTGCCCTCCCTCATTTCTTTTCTCTCTGCCCTCTCATTTCTTTCTCTCTGCCCTCTCTCATTTCTTTTCTCTCTGCTGCCTCTCCCCTCATTTCTTTTCTCTCTGCCTCCCTCCATTTCTTTTCTCTCTGCCCTCTCATCTTTTCTCTCTGCCCTCTCTCATTTCTTTTCTCTCTGCCCTCTCTCATTTCTTTTCTCTGCCCTCTCCTCATTTCTTTTCTCTCTCTGCCCTCTCTCATTTCTTTTCTCTCTGCCCTCTCTCATTTCTTTTCTCTCTCTGCTCCTGTCTCATTTCTTTTCTCTCTGCCCTCTCCTCATTTCTTTTCTCTCTCTGCTCCTGTCTCATTTCTTTTCTCTCTGCCCTCTCCTCATTTCTTTTCTCTCTGCTCCGTCTCATTTTTTCTCTCTGCCCTCTCCTCATTTCTTTTCTCTCTGCTCCTCTCATTTCTTTTCTCTCTGCTCCCTCTCATTTCTTTTCTCTCTCTGCTCCTCTCCTCATTTCTTTTCTCTCTGCCTCTCCTCATTTCTTTCTCTCTCTGCTCCTCTCTCATTTCTTTTCTCTCTGCTGCCTCTCCTCATTTCTTTTCTCTCTGCCCTCTCCTCATTTCTTTTCTCTCTGCTCCTCTCTCATTTCTTTTCTCTCTGCTCCTCTCCTCATTTCTTTTCTCTCTGCTCCTCTCCTCATTTCTTTTCTCTCTGCTCCTCTCCTCATTTCTTTTCTCTCTGCTCCTCTCATTTCTTTTCTCTCTGCTCCTGTCTCATTTCTTTTCTCTCTGCTCCTCTCTCATTTCTTTTCTCTCTGCTCCTCTCCTCATTTCTTTTCTCTCTGCTCCTCTCCTCATTTCTTTTCTCTCTGCCCTCTCCTCATTTCTTTTCTCTCTGCTCTCTCCTCATTTCTTTTCTCTCTGCTCTCTCCTCATTTCTTTTCTCTCTGCCCTCTCCTCATTTCTTTTCTCTCTGCCCTCTCCTCATTTCTTTTCTCTCTGCTCCTCTCTCATTTTTCTCTTGCCCTCTCTCCTCATTTCTTTCTCTCTCTGCCCTGTCCTCATTTCTTTTCTCTCTCCTCTCCTCATTTCTTTCTCTCTGCTCCTCTCCTCATTTCTTTTCTCTCTGCCCTCTCTCATTTCTTTTCTCTCTGCTCCTCTCCTCATTTCTTTTCTCTCTGCTCCTCTCTCATTTCTTTTCTCTCTGCCCTCTCCTCATTTCTTTTCTCTCTGCCCTCTCCTCATTTCTTTTCTCTCTGCTCCTCTCTCATTTCTTTTCTCTCTGCTCCTCTCCTCATTTCTTTTCTCTCTGCTCCTCTCCTCATTTCTTTTCTCTCTGCCCTCATTTCTTTTCTCTCTGCTCCTCTCCTCATTTCTTTTCTCTCTCTGCTCCTCTCCTCATTTCTTTTCTCTCTCTGCTCCTCTCCTCATTTCTTTTCTCTCTGCTCCTGTCTCATTTCTTTTCTCTCTGCTCCTCTCTCATTTCTTTTCTCTCTGCTCCTCTCCTCATTTCTTTTCTCTCTGACCCCTCTCCTCATTTCTTTTCTCTCTCTCTGCCCTCTCTCCTCATTTCTTTTCTCTCTCTGCCCCTTTATTTTCCTTCCCTCGTCTTCTCCCTCGCAGCCGGCTCTGGGGTTGGAGTGCAGATGGACTATCTAAGCATCTCCCGCCACCACCTCACTCCATCCCCACCGCTCCTACTCACAAGGTGTTCAGACGCTCCTACTCTCCGAGGTAACTGCGCTTCCTGTGTCACCTCTTTCCATGTCACAATATTATTACGAGACACACACACGTGGTGGGACCGGGGGAAGCTGCTATTTGGTTGCCTGTGGTATGATCTGGCACTGTCGGCTGTTCTGTGAATTCTGGAAAAATCCCTCCATTATTCTGTTGAACGCGGCAGAAAACTTCTCCAGGGAGTAATGTTGTGACACCTTCACGCTTCCTCCATTGCTGAACTCTGCTCTCTCCATATGGTCGCGCTGAGCTTGCATGCCGCAGCCGTCACCTCATTGCCCGCTTGGTTAAAGCAACAGTGCCAGCCTGATCCATAAGCACCTCCTCCTGCGCCGGCTGCCACGCAGTCCACCCGCCCTGTGAAGTGTCTGTTTCCTCGCCGCATGCCTTTACCGTCTCCATTGCCGTGCTGGTCATCATGGGTCTGAGTCCTCCCGCGTGCCAGTCGCTGCCCTAGAGGAGGTTCCAGTGCCAGCATTGGGGGTCCGGCGCACGCCGCAGCCTCCTGCACGCTAGCGCTGTTGCTTTAACTGTTTATGTTGTTGTATTGTGGGCGGTTGTGTCGTAGCCATAGTCCTTGGAGAGCCGGAGCTCCTTCTGTCACCATCAATGTGTTCTCGTGGCCATGAGTGTCGTTGAGGATCCCACCGTTGGATCACAGATTACCAAGGATTTACTTGGGCCCCCTCATAATAAATGGGGGTCACGATACGTGGTGTAGCTCATAAATACCATGAAGGAAAGACCTCAAAACTTCTGTGACCATTATTGCTGCCAAGAATCATTTTGAGGCTATTCCGGTGGGATTTAGTGTAAGATTTAATAAATCCAGTCTGGTAAAAGAAGCATTTTAGCAACTGAAACTCTTTACCCATTTTCTGTCTTTTTAAGCAGTTAATCCTATTTATTCAGGTGCCTCGAGGACCCGGCAGACGCCGCTCTGTGCTCCTCACCTTCCTGGGTCACAGAACAGGGTGGGAGTCTCCGGGGGGGGGGATCAGTATTAGATTAGAGTTAAGAGACAAGACTGAAAGCCCACAAGTAAAACACAAGAAAATGTATTTTTGGCAAACCTTTTCACATTTTAAGGGAATTACAACACATTTGGTAGAAGATTGTTTTGAGTCCTGGAAGAATCTCCGTTGGATTATCGGTGCCATCAGGGGGTTAACTACTCCCCCCCCCCCCCCAACGTCTCATGTATAGAAACACGGATATATGACGTGGGGTACATGGAGAGCTGAAACCTAGGGGTGTTATGAGGAAAGGGAAGCGCAGGCTCCGGGGTGAGTTGCTTAAATAATGATGATGATTCTCGACTGTCTGGAGCCGATGTTTGAGATTTATACCATGAGTTCAGGAAAGCCCGAGTTTGCCCCAAAATGGGCATTAAATTCCGTCTAAAGGCTGCGCCTATTACACCGAATATAAAGGAACTCTGCGCGGCAGGAAAAAGGATGTAATGTGATGGTCTGATCACACTTCTATACAGAGAGCCAGGACAAACAGATCCCCCGGTGACCTGTTTATTAACAGGACTGTACAAAGGACACGAGGACCTTCACTGAAACCTGAATAAATGAGATTTCACCTACAGCAAAGAAAATACTCTTTATAGCAAGTACAATAATCATGTCAAATTCTCTGCCTGGAATAAACGTTTAATATTGATAAAATGTGCTGACGGAATATTCCAGATATATCTCACGTTTATTAATCCCGGATAAATCTGATTCTGATCATGGAGAGGTTTTTTTTCCTCTTTTATGGATGTGGCGTGCTGGATATATGGGATGCTGGACCAGACGATTGGGGTTAATTCACTGTGTACTGGATCAGATTTTGTAGATGTGAATGTACAATTTCCAAATTTTTCTAGAGAAATGGCAAATCGTCAGGATTTTTAATACAGACTTGGAGGCGAGTATTTTGCTTTAAATCCTTTTTCCTGAACATCGCAGCAAGTTTAAAAATACATTTTGCTGACGTGGTGCCGGTTTGGCTGTTGTGATATTTCCAGTTAGAGGAAACGGTGTGGGAGGGAGGGCTGCGCATGTTCCTGTGACATCCTCTGCATTTCGTGTGATGTCACAGGAAGCCGCATTGTGTGATGTCACAGGAAGCCGCATTGTGTGATGTCACAGGAAGCCGCATTGTGTGATGTCACAGGAAGCCGCATTGTGTGATGTCACAGGAAGCCGCATTGTGTGATGTCACAGGAAGCCGCATCGTGTGATGTCACAGGAAGCCGCATCGTGTGATGTCACAGGAAGCCGCATCGTGTGATGTCACAGGAAGCCGCATCGTGTGATGTCACAGGAAGCCGCATCATGCGCACACAGGCCAAGTTTCACTGTTAAACACTCAAATTCAACATTCCCCATAAAAAGGGCTGTTTTGGTGAGAGCCTCCACCGCGGTGCCGCCGCTTTGCTTATTACATTGTCATTTCATGCTTTTATCTGCCACGTGGTTTCCATTCATAAAACAAGCGATTTGTCGTGACGCGTTTCCGTGTTTTAACGTAACGTGACGCCCTCGCACTTCTATCCGCAGCCTGCTGGACTACGACACGGAGAACCTAAACTCCGATGAAATCTACAGCTCCCTTCGTGGGGTCACAGAGGCCATAGAGAAGTTCAGCTTCCGCAGCCAGGAGGACCTCAATGAGCCGGTGAAACGCGACGGCAAGAAGGACGGGGATATGGTGAGTAAAATGAAGATCCCTCTAACACATTGCATATCATGTCCTTAAAGACCCAAATTGGTGCACATTATGTCCGGGGGTGCCGGGAATCCACACTCCTGAGCAGAACTCCTGGCTCCCACGTTTACATTCTGTCTCCTCAATGAATCGGGGGCCCGGCTCGCGGTCCTCTGCTCGGGCAGTGCCTTGCCTTGTGCATACGGTGCCCGGGCTCGGGAAGCCTCTGGAATAAGTAGCCGGGTCCGTGCAGACTGTGATTCCTGGACGAGAGGTCCTGATGGTTTTGTGTCTGCACCTGCAGGTCTCCAGAGAGATTGGGATGGCTTCTCCAGCGAGTGACCTCCGGGGCGGCCTGGACATGGTGGAAGGTGGACGGATGGCGCTGGATAACAAGACTTCCCTCCTTAACACGCAGCCGCCTCGTGCCTTCACAGGACCTCGTGGGCGCGAGTACAATCCTTACCCGTACTCTGACTCCATCAGCAGCTACGACAAGACAGCGCTCAAGGAGGCAGTGTTTGATGACGACATGGACCAGCTGCGTGACGGTGGGTTACGCTCCATGTCCTCACACGGTGCCCGGCGTACAGCCGCCTCGAAGCCGGGAAGGTTTACCGTTAAATCCAGAATTTCAGAAGATTTTTATCGTTCTCTCTTCTCTTCCAGTGTCCATTGATCACTCGGACCTGGTGGCCGACCTGCTGAAGGAGCTGTCCAATCACAACGAGCGCGTGGAGGAGCGGAAAGGAGCGCTGTGCGAGCTGCTGAAGATCACCAGAGAGGACAACCTGGGCGTCTGGGAGGAACATTTTAAAACAATCCTCCTGCTTCTGCTGGAGACACTGGGGGACAAAGACGTAAGACGATGCCGCTGATACCTGGCTGTCGCTGCGGCGGTGTTTTACGTCGTGAGGCCAGCGGGTGCATTTTATAGCCGGGTCACTGGTTACATTGTTTCTGATCGGTTGTAGAATCCATAAATGATTTGGTACGGTTCGTCCGGTGAAGACGGAAGCCGCATCGCTTTATACATTGTAACAAGTCGTGGAAATAATATCTTTACTGCGTGTTTGTATAATAGACAGGACAGAAAACGTGTCCATAAAACGCGTCGCGCTGTCTGGCACATAAAGTCGCCTTGCGTTTCCCCGTGGAGTTTGTTGCACGGTAACGCTCCTGTTCTCCGTGTTCTTTCCTGTGTTACATGTTCTATACGTGTCCTGTGAACGCGCAGCTTCCCGGATAACGACTTCCTGCAGATTAACGGGAAAACGACCTTTAATGCTCTGCGGCTGCTCGTGTTAAAGGCGATAAATCCACCGCGCGTCCTTTCTCTGCTCACCTCCAGTAACCGCTCTGTGTTTACAGAGTAAGGACGCGCGGCGCGTTTAACGCGATAAATCACAAAGCAAATTATTTCCCGACGCCCCCGTGCCCCCCCCCCCCCCGTGTCACCTCCTGATCCTGAGCAAATGTTGATGGACTGAGCTCGGGTTCACCCCAGGTGTCTCCGATCGATGATGTCATAGATCTTACTCTGCGATCGTTTTCTGTCAATTTGTATCAATGGCACAAAACCCCCGGCGGGTGAATCCAGTGTGACCCGGCCCCCCCGTTTCTCACTTTCAGCACGCTATCCGAGCCCTGGCACTGCGAGTCCTGCGAGAAATCCTCCGGAACCAGCCGGCCCGCTTTAAGAACTACGCAGAGCTGACGATCATGAAGACTCTGGAGGCCCACAAGGATTCCCATAAAGAGGTAAATGCCTGCGGACCCCCGGCCTCGTGTTTCCAGGATTATCTCGTGTTGTGTTTGTGATGCATTGTCAGATATTAGACTGTGTATACACCCCCCCTCCCACCAGTCAAAAGGCACCGCCCTGCTTAAAGGGACACTCTGCTCGGTGCGTGCCGTCTTATCTGAGCGGTCACGCTGCTGTGAACCCCCTGCTCCCTCTACCCCCACAGAGGGCTGATTTAGCCATACAGGTGCAAGGGCTTAGCCATGCCCACATCTTCAGCTCAGGCTTCCTGGACTTGGAGCAGCTCCGTCGTCTACCAATGGGATCACAACTTTCCTGCTTGAGAGCCATGGTATTGGCTGGAGTGCTTAGCCCAACCTACGGTCACATGACCTGCATCATATCCTGCCGAAATCAGAGGGAGAGCAGCGCTGGATTCATGGGAGATTATATAGGAAACCAAAGGGTTAAAATGGGAGGAGGGAATGTGGAGAGGGTCAGGAGGGGTTAATGTTTAACCCCTCTGTTTCCTACCCCTTCTCTTGTAACCCTGTAATGACCCCTATGGGTATATATATATAGTAAATATTAGTCATTACCTGGCGCGATGCGTTCCGTGTGACGCGAAGTGATAAACGCGCCGCGCAGCATAGGGTGTAAGTGGAGTCACTAGCAGGAATGCTGGCTCAGTTTCCATGGCGATTGCCCCAGGATCTCCCACCCGGCGTCTCGGTTACATGCGCGTGTGAAATGCAGTTTGTGTTTCTGTGTGTGGATCCTGCGGGGACGTACCGTGCGCTTACTGATTAACGTCCTCAGAGATACGTGACGCGTGAAATGAACGGCTTTACATTCCCCTGTAAGGTTATTTACTGGGCGTCCCACGTTAACCCCTTGAGGGACGGCGCGCACCGCTCTGATCTTATAGGAGGTTTGTACGTATCGCGGCGCGTTCAGTGACTCCATTAAATGCAGAATATCCCTGCGCTCGCATTGCTCGTCAAATCCGTGTTTGTTTCATGGTGGTTAATGTTTTACCAGAATGTTCCAGAGAGTGAAATCACCCGGAACTAACGGGAGAAAATTCTGCAGAACTTATTAAGGGTCATAATGGCCGCGGGCGAGCGGCGCATACATAAAGCGATCAATGGCGCGGCCATTACACTGGCTTAATGTATTACAGCCTCAGCACCGGCAACACTGAAATCCTGCGGGGGAGGGGTAATAGAGAGGCACAGGATTCAACAACACAGGGTGAGCCACAACTCCCAGCACACCCAGGCATCAAAGCCATGCCAAGAGCCACAACTCCCAGGCATCACGCCATGCCAAGAGCCACAACTCCCAGCACACCCAGGCATCAAAGCCATGCCAAGAGCCACAACTCCCAGCACACCCAGGCATCAACACCATGCCAAGAGCCACAACTCCCAGCACACCCAGGCATCAAAGCCATGCCAAGAGCCACAACTCCCAGCACACCCAGGCATCGTTATAGGGGGATTATGTTTGTGGGTGTTATATGAGGAGTATGTGGGTGTTATAGGGGGAGCATGTTTGTGGGTGTTATAGGGGGAGCATGTTTGTGGGTGTTATAGGGGGAGCATGTTTGTGGGTGTTATAGGGGGAGCATGTTTGTGGGTGTTTATAGGGGGAGTATGTTTGTGGATAGAGGGTATATTGAGCTTTTCACGCGGTTATTGCGGCTTTACGTGTTTTTTTTATAGTGATGCTTTAGCGTGTGACGTGTTCTCCGCTGCTGCCTTGTAACACGCTATGGACACGCTATGGGGAGGTTCCCCCCCTTGTTAACGGGAGTCGTCCCAGAAGACTGGAAATTAGCAAATGTTGTGCCCATTTACAAGAAGGGTAGTAGGGAGGAATCGGGGAACTATAGGCCAGTTAGTTCTTACGTCAGTAGTGGGGAATTAATGGAAACCATGTTAAAGGAAAGGATTGTTGACCATCTAAAACACATAGATTACAGGATCAGAAACAACATGGGTTTACCTCAGGGAGATCATGCCAAACTAATCTTATTGATTTTTTTGATTGGGTAACAAAAATAATAGACACAGGTGGTGCAGTAGACATTGCTTATTTAGATTTCAGTAAGCTTTTGATACTGTTCCGCATAGAAGCTTATCAATAAATTGCAATCTTTGAGCTTGGATTCCAATATTGTTGACTGGATTAGGCAGTGGCTGAGTGACAGACAACAGAGGGTTGTGGTAAATGGAGTTTATTCGGCGCAAGGTCTTGTTACCAGTGGGGTACCTCAGGGGTCAGTACTTGGACCCATTCTATTTAATATTTTTATTAGTGATATTGCAGAAGGTATTAATGGAAAAGTATGTATTTTTGCTGATGACACAAAGATTTGCAACAGGGTTGACGTTCCTGGAGGGATCAGCCAAATGACAAATGATTTAGGTAAACTAAAAAAATGGTGGGAGCTGTGACAATTGAGTTTTAATGTGGATAAGTGCAAGATAATGCACCTGGGACGTAAAAACCCAAGGGCTGAATATAGAATATTTGATACATCTGAGGGTTGGGATTTAGGGGTTATTATTTCAGAGGATCTAAGGGTAAGTAGTCAATGTAATAGAGCAGCAGGAAATGCTGGCAGAATGCTTGGAAATGCTGGCAGAATGCTTGGTTGTGTAGGGAGAGGTATTAGCAGTAGGAAAAGGGAAGTGCTCATGCCACTGTACAGAGCACTGGTGAGACCTCACTTGGAGTACTGTGTGCAGTACTGGAGACCGTATCTCCAGAAGGATATAGACATCTTAGAGAGAGTTCAGAGAAGGGCTACTAAAATGGTGTACGGCTTGAAGGAGAAAAGTTACCAGGAAAGGCTTAATGATCTTAACATGTACAGCTTGGAAAAAAGACGAGACAGAGGAGATATGATAGAAACATTTAAATACGTAAAGGGAATCCACAAGGTAGAGGAAGGGAGTATATTTAAAAGGAAACAAAATAGCAAAACAAGAGGACATAGTCTTAGATTAGAGGGGCAAAGGTTTAAAAGTAACATCAGGAAGCATTATTTTACTGAGCGGGTGGTGGATACATGGAACAGTCTTCCAGTTGAAGTGGTAGAGGCCAAAACAGTAATTGAATTTAAGCAGGCATGGGATAGGCATAAGGCTATCCTAAACAAAAGATAAATCCAGGTAAAGTATCCATGTAATTGGGCGACTAGATGGGTCGAAAGGTTCTTATCTGCCGACACTTTCTATGTTTCCATGTTCGTGCGTCGCGCGGTCTCGTAATATCACCCTCTTTTGTACGTTTACATTTCAGCCTTTATCCTCCGAGTCTTTAAAAGCTGGCAGTAAACGTGATTTACTGGATCTCCGCTTTACAGGTGGCCTTTGGGGTTTTACTGGGTATTTACCCGGAATCAAAGCAAGCCGCTCACTCTGGTGCAGGGGGTTATGTTTCTTGTAGATTTTTGTGTATGGCGACCCCCCCCCCCCCCAACCTGTGTAATCCAGGCTGCGGTTACTGAGCCCTGTGTCTCTGTGTGTCGCAGGTTGTAAGGGCTGCGGAGGAAGCTGCGTCCACCCTGGCCAGCTCTATCCACCCCGAGCAGTGCATCAAGGTCCTGTGTCCGATCATCCAAACGGCTGACTACCCCATCAACCTCGCGGCCATCAAAATGCAAACGAAGGTCATCGAGAGGATTTCCAAGGAGTCGCTGCACCAGATCCTACCCGACATCATTCCCGGACTATTACAGGTGAGCGTCGCCATCACCTATAATGCACGTAACAGGTCACTTGTGCGCAGACCTCGCTCCCTCCCAGGGCCTCGTGCACAGAAAAAGCACGCTCCCTCCCAGGGCCTCGTGCACAGAAAAGCACGCTCCCTCCCAGGGCCTCGTGCGCAAAAAAGCACGCTCCCTCCCAGGGCCTCGTGCACAGAAAAGCACGCTCCCTCCCAGGGCCTCGTGCACAGAAAAGCACGCTCCCTCCCAGGGCCTCGTGCACAGAAAAGCACGCTCCCTCCCAGGGCCTCGTGCGCAAAAAAGCACGCTCCTCCCAGGGCCTCGTGCACAGAAAAGCACACTCCCTCCCAGGGCCCGTGCGCCAAAAAAGCACCCTCCTCCCAGGGCCTCGTGCGCAAAAAAGCACCCTCCCTCCCAGGGCCTCGTGCACAGAGAAGCACGCTCCCTCCCAGGGCCTCGTGCACAGAAAAGCACGCTCCCTCCCAGGGCCTCGTGCACAGAAAAGCACGCTCCCTCCCAGGGCCTCGTGCACAGAAAAGCACGCTCCCTCCCAGGGCCTCGTGCACAGAAAAGCACGCTCCCTCCCAGGGCCTCGTGCGCAAAAAAGCACGCTCCCTCCCAGGGCCTCGTGCACAGAAAAGCCTAGTGCCTAGTTGAATATGTTGTTTTGTATATCATTTCAAATGTTGTATCTATTATTTTAAGATATAATCAAATAGTATACTGGATCACAGCCGCTCTAATTGGTTGACTTAGGTTGGTCTAATTGGTTGAACAATAAAACCCACAGAAACGTGCAGAGCTGCACAGCAATAAAACTCAAAGTAAAGTGCGATGTGTAGGAGCCTAGCACAGAGCTCCACAGCAGTAAAACTCCGTAATGTGCAGTGTGTATGAGTGTATCACAGAATCCACAGCAATAAAACCCACAGAAATGTGCACTGTGTATGAGCGTATCACAGAGCACCACAGCAATAAAACCCACAGTAATGTGCAGTGTCTATCAGGGTTATTCAAGGGAATCAAAGTCACTGCACATTCGGTGACTTTTCGTTCTCTTCAATTCGGCTTGCTTCGGCGATCCCTTTTCGGTGACCCTGCGGTGTATTCAGCAAGCACCACAGGGCCGTCGTAGCGCAGGGAAAAGCCGTAAACCTGCCGAAAACTCACTTCAACACCCGGCGAATGCGCGCTGAAAACCAGCAAAAACATCTGAATTAACCCCACCGAACACGACGGAGAAACACGAGCAGGAGCCTATCACACGCAGTGCAGCCGCCGGAAAAAGCCGACACCGCAGACGAATGGAATGAATAAAAAACAACAGTTTGCTTGAATGTGTGAAAAGTGAAACGCTGTTTGCAAAGAAACTACTGAGCGAAAATGTCTGCAATTTACATATAAAATCCAATGAATGATAATAAAAAGGGCTGTTACAGAAAAAAGAAAACAATTGAATTTTTTAAAAAAAAAAAACAGATATTTTTTTTTTCAAACAAATCCCGAAAAATGCCTAAAAGATCCTAAAAAAATCTATAAATAAAGAGACTTTTTACTGCAGAATATTATAATAAAGGGTTTATTAGATATTGAATTAAAACGGGAATATTTTTAACATTGAAACCTATGGGATTCGCCCGATTTAACCTGCCGAATGAAACCACTGAACAGCAGGGCAATTCGGGAACTTTTCACTGCTGGTTTTTGTTCTCGGAAAAGATGAAGCATTGCTTCTCTATGGGGATTTCACTGCCCTCGAACAGACACCGAATAGGCACCGAATGTGCAGGCAATTTGCCAAGATTTCGAACTGTCTGCTCTCTGGATAGCCGAATGGCCAAGAAAGGTAACCGAACGCAGATTTTCAGCGTTCGGTTACCTTTCTCGAGCCATTCGGATCTCTTTGAATAACCCTGTATGAGCGCATCAGAGCTGCACAGCAATATAACTCAGTAATTTGCACTGTAATGCTTCTCATGTCATTTACCCCCTCATGTCATTTACCCCCTCTCGTGTCATTTACCCCTTCTCGTGTCATTTACCCCTTCTCGTGTCATTTACCCCTTCTCGTGTCATTTACCCCTTCTCGTGTCATTTACCCCTTCTCGTGTCATTTACCCCTTCTCGTGTCATTTACCCCTTCTCGTGTCATTTACCCCTTCTCGTGTCATTTACCCCTTCTCGTGTCATTTACCCCTTCTCGTGTCATTTACCCCTTCTCGTGTCATACCCCTCTCGTGTCATTTACCCCCTCATTTCATTTACCCCCTTCTCATTTCATTTACCCCCTCATGTCATTTACCCCTTCTCGTGTCATTTACCCCTTCTCGTGTCATTTACCCCTTCTCGTGTCATTTACCCCTTCTCGTGTCATTTACCCCCTCTCGTGTCATTTACCCCTTCTCGTGTCATTTACCCCTTCTCGTGTCATTTACCCCTTCTCGTGTCATTTACCCCTTCTCGTGTCATTTACCCCTTCTCGTGTCATTTACCCCTTCTCGTGTCATTTACCCCCTCTTGTCATTTACCCCTTCTCGTGTCATTTACCCCTTCTCGTGTCATTTACCCCTTCTCGTGTCATTTACCCCTTCTCGTGTCATTTACCCCTTCTCGTGTCATTTACCCCTTCTCGTGTCATTTACCCCTTCTCGTGTCATTTACCCCTTCTCGTGTCATTTACCCCTTCTCATTTAATTTACCCCCTCATTTCATTTACCCCCTTCTCATTTCATTTACCCCCTCATGTCATTTACCCTTCTTCGTGTCATTTAACCCCTCTTGTCATTTACCCCTTCTCGTGTCATTTACCCCTTCTCGTGTCATTTACCCCTTCTCGTGTCATTTACCCCTTCTCGTGTCATTTACCCCTTCTCGTGTCATTTACCCCTTCTCGTGTCATTTACCCCTTCTCGTGTCATTTACCCCTTCTCATTTAATTTACCCCCTCATTTCATTTACCCCCTCATGTCATTTACCCCTTCTCGTGTCATTTACCCCTTCTCGTGTCATTTACCCCTTCTCGTGTCATTTACCCCTCTCGTGTCATTTACCCCTCTCGTGTCATTTACCCCTCTCGTGTCATTTACCCCTCTCGTGTCATTTACCCCCTCTCGTGTCATTTACCCCTCTCGTGTCATTTACCCCCTCTCGTGTCATTTACCCCCTCTCGTGTCATTTACCCCTCTCGTGTCATTTACCCCTCTCGTGTCATTTACCCCCTCCCCCTCGTCATTTACCCCTTCTCATTTAATTTACCCCCTCATGGCATTTCCCTTCTCGTGTCATTTACCCCTTCTCGTGTCATTTACCCCCTTCTCGTGTCATTTACCCCTTCTCGTGTCATTTACCCCTTCTCGTGTCATTTACCCCTTCTCGTGTCATTTACCCCTTCTCGTGTCATTTACCCCTTCTCGTGTCATTTACCCCTTCTCGTGTCATTTACCCCTTCTCATTTAATTTACCCCCTCATGGCATTTACCCCCTCATTTCATTTACCCCTTCTCATTTCATTTACCCCCTCATGTCATTTACCCCTCTCGTGTCATTTACCCCTTCTCGTGTCATTTACCCCCTCTCGTGTCATTTACCCCCTCTCGTGTCATTTACCCCCTCTCGTGTCATTTACCCCCTCCCCCTCGTCATTTACCCCTTCTCATTTAATTTACCCCCTCATGGCATTTACCCCTTCTCGTGTCATTTACCCCTTCTCGCGTCATTTACCCCTTCTCGTGTCATTTACCCCTTCTCGTGTCATTTACCCCTTCTCGTGTCATTTACCCATTCTCGTGTCATTTACCCATTCTCGTGTCATTTACCCCTTCTCGTGTCATTTACCCCTTCTCGTGTCATTTACCCCCTCTCGTGTCATTTACCCCCTCTCGTGTCATTTACCCCCTCTCGTGTCATTTACCCCTCTCGTGTCATTTACCCCCTCTCGTGTCATTTACCCCCTCTCGTGTCATTTACCCCCTCTCGTGTCATTTACCCCCTCTCGTGTCATTTACCCCCTCTAGTGTCATTTACCCCCTCTCGTGTCATTTACCCCCTCTCGTGTCATTTACCCCCTCTCGTGTCATTTACCCCCTCTCGTGTCATTTACCCCCTCTCGTGTCATTTACCCCCTCTCGTGTCATTTACCCCCTCTCGTGTCATTTACCCCCTCTCGTGTCATTTACCCCCTCTCGTGTCATTTACCCCCTCTCGTGTCATTTACCCCCTCTCGTGTCATTTACCCCCTCCCCCGTCATTTACCCCTTCTCATTTAATTACCCCCTCATGGCATTTACCCCCTCATTTATTTACCCCCTCATTTAATTTACCCCCCCCCCCCTTTTCATTCCATTCAATTTCTCACCCGCTCCGGTGAAGCTGTGGGCCGGCTGCGGTTGCCCATCCAGGGTTGCTGCATCTCTGCAGGAAGCCCCCGCACCACAGTACAGTCAGCACGACGTGAGGCATATCTCCTCGTCAGCGGCTGCCACTCGTCCCCATCACTGCACCTGGGACATAAAAACCCAAGGGCTGAATATAGAATATTTGATACATCTGAGGGTTGGAATTTAGGGGTTATTATTTCAGAGGATCTAAGGGTAAGTAGTCAATGTAATAGAGCAGCAGGAAATGCTGGCAGAATGCTTGGAAATGCTGGCAGAATGCTTGGTTGTGTAGGGAGAGGTATTAGCAGTAGGAAAAGGGAAGTGCTCATGCCACTGTACAGAGCACTGGTGAGACCTCACTTGGAGTACTGTGTGCAGTACTGGAGACCGTATCTCCAGAAGGATATAGACATCTTAGAGAGAGTTCAGAGAAGGGCTACTAAAATGGTGTACGGCTTGAAGGAGAAAAGTTACCAGGAAAGGCTTAATGATCTTAACATGTACAGCTTGGAAAAAAGACGAGACAGAGGAGATATGATAGAAACATTTAAATACGTAAAGGGAATCCACAAGGTAGAGGAAGGGAGTATATTTAAAAGGAAACAAAGTAGCAAAACAAGAGGACATAGTCTTAGATTAGAGGGGCAAAGGTTTAAAAGTAACATCAGGAAGCATTATTTTACTGAGAGGGTGGTGGATACATGGAACAGTCTTCCAGTTGAAGTGGTAGAGGCCAAAACAGTAATTGAATTTAAGCAGGCATGGGATAGGCATAAGGCTATCCTAAACAAAAGATAAATCCAGGTAAAGTATCCATGTAATTGGGCAGACTAGATGGGCCGAAAGGTTCTTATCTGC
This sequence comes from Leptobrachium leishanense, assembly GCA_009667805.1. Classification (NCBI taxonomy): domain Eukaryota; kingdom Metazoa; phylum Chordata; class Amphibia; order Anura; family Megophryidae; genus Leptobrachium; species Leptobrachium leishanense. The sequence goes on along the minus strand of CM019069.1, from coordinate 1,800,539 downwards.
CGACATTTTCTATGTTTTCTATCAGCCCGGCGAGGTACACGTCAGGGTCCGAATCGACATCCCAGCCTTCACTACTTTGGAAGGGGAGGGCAATCTGCCTGCCTTAGAGCTCCAGGCTCCCAAACCGTGCCTGCCTCTGAGCTTGGTGGAGCGCTGGAAGGAAGTGACGTTGATGATCACTTCCTCCCAGCGCTGCAGGGTTCACGTGATGGGACAGCTGCGACGAGGAGGATGCCTAGCTTGGCGGCGCCGCGGTGCTTCGGAGATCAGGGATTTAAAACCAGCTGCTGCGGGTTTCACTGAGCGGCAGGGCGCCCTGGCAAAAGTGCTGCCCTAGGCCAAAATACATCACTGCTCCTAGGGCCTCACGATGTGCACCCCTTGCATGTGTAGCTGTAGCCGCACGTCAGGCTTGCGCCATGCAGGGATAACACACAAAGCAATGTAAGGATTTTCACGGCATTTCCTCACGCCTGGGTTTGGTCGCCGCTCCTTGCCGCGTGCCATGTCTATTTCGGCACACGGAACATCAGCTTAAAAATATCAAAAACCAGGAGGTACGGCCAGCGAGCAGGTCTCAGCACCTTAATGCAGAGCCTTGGGGGGCCATGACATCATCAGGGGCCCCACCACAGGTAACGCTGACATGACGCACACCATGATGTTTAGCGGAGGAGCCGCCGTGGTGAACGTGGTGTGTAAAGTGGGCAGAGGTCACCGGTAAGGGAAAGGGCACGATCAGGCACTCTGAAGTTTTGGCTCTGGGGTTTAAACGTTCAGGGACACCGTGTCCCAAGCGATATCATTTTATAGCCTTCTTATAAACTATAAAATCAGCCATAAAACCTTAATCTCTGGCACGTTATCGATCGGCCGGGGAGAACATTTCCAGACGCTTTCTTGTGGAGCCGTGTTCCCTCGCTGTGACCCAGATCCGGGGTCGCTGGTGACCAGGTGCTGCTAACCTATATAAGAAGCCTCCTCTTGCGTCTCGGGTTATTCTGGTCGGGTTTGCGATGTTTATTCGTATTCTGTCCACGCTGGCGTCTCTGCCGAGCTGTAAACCTGAATCTCAATCCATCCGGGTTTATTGGTTTGCTGCTTCCAAACATGAGCCAGTAAACCCAACGCCCGCTGGGTCGCGGTGTCAGGCGTCTCGGCTTATGCCCATTGCATGAATTCTGCGCCCGTTCTCGGGATCCTCTGGTTAAAAGTTCCTGCAGCTGCTGTAAATCTGAGCTTTGCAGATTCTGCACAGACCAGGAAGTGACACTGGCCAATCAGGAGGCTGGAAAATAAATACCTCCCCACCCACACATTGTATTTGATAAGCTCCAGAGCAGGGCTGTAAAACTCCAGACCCCCAGATGTTGACGCCCAGAATTCTTTCAATGCAACAGATGGAATCCTGGGAGTTGTAGTTAAGAAACATTTGGGGGGCCGGAGTTTGACAGCTCTGCTCTAGATACTTACGTTGCTTACCCGGCCTCTCCGGGTCCCTTGTTTTCCTGCACTCTGAAGCCCTCATCGCAGGCAGGATACTCTGCAGAACTGGTTAGTTTACTAACGTGAAACCGCCCGACCGGTTTCGCCGTACGAACCGCCTGACCTCCATGTTTGTATCCGCTGAACCCCCTGCGTGGGATTGGTTGGAGAGGCGGAGCGGGGGGTTTGTTAGCCGGGGTGGTGCGCGGGGGTTTGTTAGCCGGGGCGGTGTGCGGGGGTTTGTTAGCCGGGGCGGTGCGCGGGAGTTTGTTACCCGGGGGCGGTGCGCGGGGGTTTGTTAGCCGGGGCGGTGCGCGGGGGTTTGTTAGCCGGGGGCGGTGCTCGGGGGTTTGTTAGCCGGGGGCGGTGCTCGGGGGTTTGTTAGCCGGGGGCGGTGCTCGGGGGTTTGTTAGCCGGGGGCGGTGCTCGGGGGTTTGTTAGCCGGGGGCGGTGCTCGGGGGTTTGTTAGCCGGGGCGGTGCTCGGGGGTTTGTTAGCCGGGGCGGTGCTCGGGGGTTGTTAGCCGGGGGCGGTGCGCGGGGGTTTGTTAGCCGGGGCGGTGCGCGGGGGTTTGTTAGCCGGGGCGGTGCGCGGGGGTTTGTTAGCCGGGGCGGTGCGCGGGGGTTTGTTAGCCGGGGCGGGGTGCGGTGGGGTTGTCCCTTGTTTTCCTGCACTCTGAAGCCCTAATCGCAGGCAGGATACTCTGGAGAACTGGTTAGTTTACTAACATGAAGCCGCCCGACCAGTTTCGCTGTACGAACCGCCTGACCCAGCGCCCTGTGAGCTGTTAACATGCTGATAGGGATCTGGGCACATGATTAATCGATTCCGCGACTTCCCTGTACACACAAACGCACACACACACACACACACTTTCCTTTACGGCTCGCTTGGGGTCAGTTAAGTTTTAAGTTTTCTGCATCGTGACCCCCCCCCCACCCTCGGCCAAACAGTGGATTGTGTGGGGTGACCTTATATAAAGTGTGCTTGTGGGGTAACCTTATATAGAGCATGTGTGGGGTAACCTTATATAAAGCGTGCTTGTGGGGTAACCTTATATAAAGCGTGCTTGTTGGGTAAACTTATATAAAGCGGCTTGTGGGGTAACCTTATATAAAGCGGCTTGTGGGGTGACCTTATATAAAGCGTGCAATTGGGGTAACCTTATATAAAGTGCGTGTGTGTGGGGTAACCTTATATAAAGCGTGCATTTGGGGTAACCTTATATAAAGTGCGTGTGTGTGGGGTAACCTTATATAAAGCGTGCATTTGGGGTAACCTTATATAAAGTGCTTGTGTGTGGGGTAACCTTATATAAAGCGTGCATTTGGGGTAACCTTATATAAAGCGGCTTGTTGGGTAACCTTATATAAAGCGTGCTTGTGGGGTAACCTTATATAAAGTGTGTGTGGGGTAACCTTATATAAAGCGTGCTTGTGGGGTAACCTTATATAAAGCGTGCTTGTGGGGTAACCTTATATAAAGCGTGCGTGTGGGGTAACCTTATATAAAGCGTACTTGTGGAGTAACCTTATATAAAGCGTGCTTGTGGGGTAACCTTATATAAAGCGTACTTGTGGAGTAACCTTATATAAAGCGTGCTTGTGGGGTAACCTTATATAAAGCGGCTTGTGGGTTGACCTTATATAAAGCGTGCATTTGGGGTAACCTTATATAAAGCAGCTTGTTGGGTAACCTTATATAAAGTGTGTGTGTGGGGTGACCTTATATAAAGCGTGCTTGTGGGGTAACCTTATATATAGCGTGCTTGTGGGGTAACCTTGTATAAAGCGTGCTTGTGGAGTGACCTTATATAAAGCGTACTTGTGGGTTGACCTTATATAAAGCGTGCGTTCGGGGTAACCTTATATAAAGCGTGCGTGTGGGGTAACCTTATATAAAGCGTGCGTGTGGGGTAACCTTATATAAAACGTGCTTGTGGGTAACCTTATATAAAGTGGCTTGTTGGGTAACCTTATATAAAGTGTTTGTGTGGGGTGACCTTGTATAAAGTGTGTGGGGTGACCTTATATAAAGTGTGTGTGTGGGGTGACCTTATATAAAGCGTGCTTGTGGGGTAACCTTATATAAAGCGTGCTTGTGGGGTAACCTTATATAAAGCGTGCTTGTGGGGTAACCTTATATAAAGCGTGCTTGTGGGGTAACCTTATATAAAGCGTGCTTGTGGGGTAACCTTATATAAAGCGTGTGTGGGGTAACCTTATATAAAGCGTGCTTGTGGGGTAACCTTATATAAAGCGTGTGTGGGGTAACCTTATATAAAGTGTGTGTGTGGGGTGACCTTATATAAAGTGTGCTTGTTGGGTAACCTTATATAAAGCGTGCGTGTGGTGTAACCATATATAAAGTGAGTGTGTGGGGTAACCTTATATAAAGCATGCGTTCGGGGTAACCTTATATAAAGCGTGCGTGTGGGGTAACCTTATATAAAGCGTGCGTTCGGGGTAACCTTATATAAAGCGTGCGTGTGGGGTAACCTTATATAAAGCGTGCTGTGTGGGGTAACCTTATATATAGCGTGCTTGTGGGGTAACCTTATATATAGCGTGCTTGTGGGGTAACCTTATATATAGCGTGCTTGTGGGGTAACCTTATATAAAGCGTGCTTGTGGGGTGACCTTATATAAAGCGTGCGTGTGGGGTAACCTTATATAAAGCGTGCGTGTGGGGTAACCTTATATAAAGCGTACTTGTGGGGTAACCTTATATATAGCGTGCTTGTGGGGTGACCTTATATAAAGCGTGCTTGTGGGGTGACGTTATATAAAGCGTACTTGTGGGGTAACCTTATATATAGCGTGCTTGTGGGGTGACCTTATATAAAGCGTGCTTGTGGGGTGACCTTATATATAGCGTGCTTGTGGGGTGACGTTATATAAAGCGTGCGTGTGGGGTAACCTTATATAAAGCGTATCGCTTTCTAATACCTGGTGCCCAAGTGCTGGAGAATTATTCGGAACTAGTTTCTGAAATTTGAGAGCAAGTGAGAGGTTGTCCGACACCTTCCACACGACGAGACGGAATGAGTGAACGGACAGAATGTTCTGCCGTGTGTGTTCTCTGGACATTTATTAGAACTAACAACTGGGGAAACCCTGGTTGTGTCGACCACGATAGGATGATCAGGAACGAGTCGATTGATTGGATCGCATTATCTGAATTACTCTGGAGAAATGGAGGGACGCATATAGAGTCCCCTGTGACCACGTCTGATAGAGCGGTCTGTTCCTAATGTGTCTGGATCTGAAACATTGCAGGACCTGAGCGTTCACACGAGAAGCAAAAAGATCTCGCCTAAAAGGAGCCCATAGAGATGACAAAGATTGGAATATTTCCCTGTCAAACCTCCAGTCTCTGGAATCTATTAAGTATCTGGAATTCCAATCTGCTACAATATTGCGGAATCCGGATTGAACTGGGCCTTCACCGGAACATAGTTGGAAAGGCAAAAAACCCCAAAAAGTTTGGATACTTCCTACCGTTGTTCTGACCTGGGACCCCAAAAGTGACTTATGACTTACTGTGGAGACATTGTCCATGCGGAGTAACGGGGAGCTGATTGATCTGTGTTTTAGAAAACTTTGTATAGCGATAAACCAGCTAGGAGTTTGAGTACATTTATATGTAAGGAGGTTTCTGCAGAAGCCCATCTGCCTCCTGTGGATACAGAACCTAGCCGCGCGCCCCAACCATATTTGCTGGTGTCGGAAACTATTACTTCTGGTTGAGGAGGAAATAAGGAACGACCGTTCCATGTGTTGATGTGGTCCCTCCACCATTTCAACTCTATTGAAGAATCTTCGTCTAAGGAAATCAAATCTGAATAGAGCCGACCATGGTGAAGGCAAGATGCCTTGAGCTGCTGAAGGGCCCGATAGTGAAGAGGGCCCGGGAAAATGTCTTGAATCGATGCCGATAGCGTTCCTAACCGGCGAGCTAAAGCGCTCAGAGGGAATGTCAGCCGTGCGGACAACTTCCTTTCGAATTTGAAGGACTTCCATAGCCGAGAGACTACGGGACATCTGAACAGAGTCGACTACAAAAGCCATATTCCTGGTAGGTTCCAAACTGGACTTCACCCAGTTGATCATGAAATCCAGGTTCGTCCATAGATTGATAATCCAATCGCGGTGAAAAATAATTAAGGAAACATCCTGAGCCATTCAAAGTATATGGTCTAGATACACAATCAAACGGACTCCTTTGTTCTCCAAAACGAGACCACCTGTTTCATGATCTTGGTGAAGCATCGAGGAGAGGCCGAATGGAAGGGGTTTGAATCTCCATAGTTGGCCCTCCCAGAGAAGCTGAAGGTAATCTCTGCTGTGACAGGCAATTGGGGTTGTCAAGTCGACGTCTTTGAGGTCTATCTTGACCATCTAGTCACCCGGACATAAATTGTCTTTTCATGGTGGGATTCCCTCCATTTTGAACTGGTGATATAAAACGCACCCGTTTAATTTTTTTGAGGTTTATTACTGGGCAAAATCTGCAGCTTTTCTTTTGTACGAAGACATTGCTTCCAAAAAGCAGCTTTGGAGGAACCACTTTCTCTGTATTTTTCTGGTGCAAATCCAGGATTTCTTGATTTATCCGTTGATGGTGATCTGGGCCATAAACAAAGGATGAGGTAAAGGTTTTGAGTCAGCAGGGTGTCTTGAACTCTATCGTAACCCATATTTGTGTTTAGCACCCGGATCTGATGTGATCTGGTACCAATATAGGGAAAAAAAGATGGACTCTGCACCCTATAAGAGCATGGAAAGAAAATTGGTTACCATACTCACCAGAATAAGCTGGTTGGTGCGATCCACGGATAGGCCTGGTTCATCCTGGTCTGGACCTCTGCGAGACGAAGTTCTGGATGACTCATGTTGCCTTGACCGAGAGGCGTGAGCGAAGCCTCAGGAGTGAAATTGGGAATTTCGGCTGGGACACATAGCCTTCAATTTTCCCAGCCGATCAAAACCTTGTTGGGAAATGCCCGTCTCCCAGGTGATTGGACCTATGTTATGGACCTTCTTACCATTTGTGACCTGTGAATACAAGTTAACTGTAACTATACGTATAAAGCTGCGCGTCTTTTCGAGACGCTATAGAACATGTGGGGGTGCACTGAATAAAAAAGTGGGACGTCGCAGGTGACTCGTACAGAGCAAAAATAGCAAAATCATTCCGGCACTTAACACATTGCTATACCTCGGTCCTGAAGGGGTTAAAATAAATATGCGGGGGACTTTATTGTTACAGATGTCAAAATGTACCCCCCCCCCCCCCGTCTGATTTCAGAATGTTTTTCCTTTTGTTCATGCAGGGCTACGATAACACGGAGAGCAGCGTCCGCAAGGCCAGCGTCTTCTGCCTGGTGGCCATTTATTCTGTGATTGGAGAGGAATTGAAACCTTATCTGGCTCAGCTCACAGGCAGCAAGGTACGTACCGGGGTCACATTACAGGGTGCGGGATCAGTTCCTGTTTATACACAGGTGACACTGGGGAACTCTATGGGTTCCTTCAATTTGGCTTTCAGCTCATATATATGGACCAAAACCCCTGTGTAGAGGATGCAGGACTCGCAGACTATCCCGAGACCCCGATGAACCCCCCCCCCCGCGCGCCCCCAGGTCCTTAGATTCAGTATCAGTGCGCAGGACTCCTCTGGTTTCACTTGAACGCAAGGTCCATTTCTCTTTCTGCTTTGTTACAAATTCTCAGAAAATGAAACGCCCTGATCCTCACAGCTGTCAGAGGGTACAGATCCAGCGAAGTGCCGGTCTCGTGTGACGGGGTCGGGGGTAACCGCCCAGTTCAGTGTTTCTCAGTCAGTGGCTTGTGATACCAGTTCTTGTCCCTGGCCGCCGCTCATTCCCAGCCTGTCCCTCCCGTATCTTGGACGGATGCCATGTTTCTGATTTTGTTTTATTGTTGTGGATTTTTTTATTGTCAATGTTTTCGTTGTGGAGTCTTGTAAAGTCGCCGCGTTATGACCGGGCCGTGGCAAACTGCCTGATAAACCCATTTCTGATGAACTTGGTGACGCCAGAAGTTACCGCTGTGGCTTCACAGGTGAGATGTTGGCGGTTCCTCTTGAATGCGCCATTTCCAGCATGGCCAGATCTTTCGCCGCTCCGTGACGCATGATCACATGGACGGATACGATCACTTTACAGATTTCTGTACGGCCTGACACCAGAATCTGCAGAGCGTCTCCTCCCCAGATACTGACACAATATACAGTTACAGTCACAAGTATTTATACACACCAACAAGTTCCGTAGTGCTGTACAAAGGGAGAGAGAGAGAACAACAAATATACATACAAGGTAAACACACAGAACAGTAGGAGATTGTAGAGATCACTACCAGAGTGGTAGAGCGTAACAAATTAATAATACCAGAGATAGTTGTAAAGTGTTAACAGAAAATAGGGTAAAGGGGTAATGAAAGACGAAAGGGATTGCCCCTATATGATTCAAAAATTCAGTTACTCTGATAAGAATATCAGGGTACTAGTGTCTCCCAGAGACCAATGTAATAATTAACTTTTAATGAACTTAGATTAAAACGGCAAACAAACAGAAAAAATGGACAGTGCATACAAAACAAGAATAAGAACAATTCTGCTATGAAAGTTAGTTGAGTGTGACGGCAGAAGTTGTAATCAATAAGCAATAATCAATACAATGGGTGGCCTTCGAGGGTCACCTCTAGGTATTGTAACAAATGTAGACAATGAATGGCCAGTATCAAGCCATGAAAAACTGCACGTTCAAAAAGCAGAAGGAACAGAAGCAAGACACTCTTTTGAAAGAATTGGCTGAAATAGCCTGGTATCAACGTATCTCAATAATTGCCCAAATTGCTGGTACTAAAAGGACACAATAAGAAAATATATATATATGTATGAGATCTAGAGATTCGGTTTCCCAGAATAATACCAGGGAGTTCTTGCCTGCGAGACGCACCCGACGCGCGTTTCGCCACAAATGGCTCGTCAGGAGTGCTTACGGACTAAAGAATACGCAGGGGTATTGAAGTTGTGGATGTTCCGCCCCAACCGATAGACTGACCAATGGGACAAAGGGATGACAAGCAGTCAAATCGCGTGACTGCCTTAAAGATCGACAACCAGGAGATCCAATGATGATCCCTGTTCTATTAATGTACTTAAGTGACTGGTAAAGCGAGAGAATCTCGCTACATAGTATTGACAAAGTAAACCTGATGGTTGAAAGCCGTAATAGGTATACCCCATATCCCAGGTCTTTTTATTGTTTTCCTTTCAGATTTAATTCTGTTATCATCCCCATTTTTACCAATCTTAGTTCATCATCATTACCCCCCTTTTTTATTTTTTCATATCTTTCCAGTTTATTTTTCTCCTTTATCCATACCAACCTAGATACAGCTGGTTTTAGTACAATCTTTTCTTATTATTATATACTATATATTTCTTTATCGTATTACAGCAATCTATTTATTGTTATAATCGTGCCTATTGGGCTTCATTATATAATATTTCTGTAAGTTACACTATCTTCTCATCAATATTAATCAAGTCAATGTTTCATTTAATTGATATACTCTGATTTAGATAAAGATCTATATAGTAATCTCATTTGACTTGATTCTCTACTCTTCCATCTATATTACATTAACCTTCTTCTTCTTCTTGTTCGTCCGTCGAGTCGACGAGGACCATCTAGTCATCCATTTAGGGAATAGGGTGGGTCACGGTGAGTGCGTAGATGGCTTACCAAGCCAATTCGCGCTCGAAATAGTCTCTGGCAATGTGGACAGTGAATAGCCGCAGAAGATAGTGGTATATCCCTACCTTTCCTGGCCAGCCTTTTTTGCTCAGCTGCCGCTGCTCTGCTGGTCTCATAGGATTGAGCTCCGTTCTTAATAGCTGATCTCCACTTGATTTTGTCCTGAGCAGCAAGCTCCCAGTTAATGGGGTTAATATTGAAGGCCTTTAGAGCTGCTTTCAGTGCGTCTTTGTAGCGCTTTTTTTGACCTCCTTGGAGCGCTTGCCTTGTGTAAGTTCGCCAAATAACAACATCTTTGGAAGTCGATTGTCTTTCATACGAGCTACGTGTCCTGCCCATCGTAATTGAGACTGCGCCAGGATGGTGAAGATGCTGGGTAGGTCCGCTCTAACAAGGACCTCGGTATCAGGCACTTTGTCTTGCCACTTAATACCAAGAAGTTTTCTAAGAGATGTTTGTGTGAAAATGGTTTAATTTCTTGGCGTGACGCTGGTAGATTGTCCACGTTTCACATCCATGGAGCAACGTCGAAAGGACTGCTGCGCGATACACCTTGATCTTGGTTTTTTGTCTGATACCTCTCCTGTCCCACACATTTTTGCGGAGTCTTCCAAATGCTGCGTTTGCTTTTGCGAGTCTAGCAATCAACTCGTCGTCCATGACGACAGATCTAGAAAGGATGCTGCCCAAGTACGTGAATTTGTCCACCGCGTTTAGACGCTGCCCACTGATGGTGATGCTGGGTTCGGCGTAAGGCTTCCTGGGAGCTGGCTGATACATCACTTCAGTTTTCTTTCTGTTGATCGTGAGACCAAAGTTATTGCAGGCATCAGCAAAAATGTCAACGCTGTGTTGCATATCGCCTTCCGAAGCAGCATTGAGGGCAAGTCGTCTGCGAACAGAAGCTCATTTATGAGGTTATGTTTGACCTTGGTTTTCGCTTGAAGCCTTCTGAGATTAAAGACTGATCCATCAGTACGAAATCGAATTGGCAAGCCCGTGGTGGAATCCTTGAACGCATCAGACAACATTGCAGAATACATGATGCTGAAGAGTGTGGGAGCCAGGACACAGCCCTGCTTCACTCCATTTGTAACAGGAAATGCTTGAGATGATTGACCGTTTTCCTGGACTCGAGCCAACATGCCATCATGTAGCTGCCGGGTGATAGCGGTAAACTTGTCTGGACATCCATACTTCTTCATGATTCTCCACAGGCCATCTCTGCTGACCGTGTCAAAAGCTTTATTTAGGTCAATGAATGTGGAATATAAATCCGAGTTTTGTTCCTGACATTTCTCTTGAAGCTGTCTGGCAGCAAACACCATGTCAATAGTCCCACGTGCTTTACGGAAGCCACATTGACTCTCGGGAAGGAGACCTTGCTCTAGATGTACATTCAGATGTACATTACATTAACCACCCATTAATGAACATGGTAAAAATGCCTTATTGACACCTCGTATCACTATATAATCAAATGATGCAAACTCATAATTATGCAGTTAAATTACTGAAGACATCCTTCCGTTTTTTATTTTTTATTTTCCATACAGCATCATCCATTTTCATTATCATATTTTCTGAACGATGTCTTTAGTTAATTCTGGTGAATTTTTCACTAGATAACTTAATTTTATTGATTCTTTTCCATTCACTCTGTTTAGCGATTATTATCAATATATTCCTTAGCGGTATTCATAATCTAATCAAGGATATTATTGTATCCATTTTACGATCAAATTCATACCTATTACGGCTTTCAACCATCAGGTTTACTTTGTCAATACTATGTAGCGAGATTCTCTCGCTTTACCAGTCACTTAAGTACATTAATAGAACAGGGATCATCATTGGATCTCCTGGTTGTCGATCTTTAAGGCAGTCACGCGATTTGACTGCTTGTCATCCCTTTGTCCCATTGGTCAGTCTATCGGTTGGGGCGGAACATCCACAACTTCAATACCCCTGCGTATTCTTTAGTCCGTAAGCACTCCTGACGAGCCATTTGTGGCGAAACGCGCGTCGGGTGCGTCTCGCAGGCAAGAACTCCCTGGTATTATTCTGGGAAACCGAATCTCTAGATCTCATACATATATATATATTTTCTTATTGTGTCCTTTTAGTACCAGCAATTTGGGCAATTATTGAGATACGTTGATACCAGGCTATTTCAGCCAATTCTTTCCTAAAAGAGTGTCTTGCTTCTGTTCCTTCTGCTTTTTGAACGTGCAGTTTTTCATGGCTTGATACTGGCCATTCATTGTCTACATTTGTTACAATACCTAGAGGTGACCCTCGAAGGCCACCCATTGTATTGATTGATTACAACTTCTGCCGTCACACTCAACTAACTTTCATAGCAGAATTGTTCTTATTCTTGTTTTGTATGCACTGTCCATTTTTTCTGTTTGTTTGCCGTTTTAATCTAAGTTCATTAAAAGTTAATTATTACATTGGTCTCTGGGAGACACTAGTACCCTGATATTCTTATCAGAGTAGGAGATTGTAAGCTCTTGAGCAGGGTCCTCTCTAAGAGGGGGACACACTGAGGGTAAATAGAGAGCATGAAGTATTGGAGAGCATGTGGACTGGGTGGGAAGATGGAGCATGAAATATGCAGTGGGGGATCATGGAGTGAGCCGATAGGCTTCTCTAAAGTAATGTGTTTTCAGAGACTTTTTGAAGGACTGGCGAGATGGGGAGAGTCTGTTGCGGAGGAGGGAGTTCCATAGAAAAAGGGGGGGCTCGAAGTCCTGAAGGCGGCAGTTGGGGGTGCGGGTACGAGGAACTGATAGCATCAGATCATTGGCCGAGTGAAGTGGTCGGGATGGGATGTACCTGGTAATAAGGAAGGAGATGTAGGCAGCGGTGCGGTTGGAGATGTAGGCAGTGGCACGTTATGGAGAGCTTTGCATCTGACCAATATAATGAATTGTAATCTAAAGGAAACAGGAGCCAGTGTAGAGACTGACAAAGCGGTGAGGTGTGGGAGGAGAGGTGCGGGAAGGTGTGGGAGGAGAGGTGCGGGAAGGTGTGGGAGGAGAGGTGCGGGAAGGTGTGGGAGGAGAGGTGCGGGAAGGTGTGGGAGGAGAGGTGCGGGAAGGTGTGGAGGAGAGGTGCGGGAAGGTGTGGGAGGAGAGGTGCGGGAAGGTGTGGGAGGAGAGGTGCGGGAAGGTGTGGGAGGAGAGGTGCGGGAAGGTGTGGAGGAGAGGTGCGGGAAGGTGTGGGAGGAGAGGTGCGGGAAGGTGTGGGAGGAGAGGTGTGGGAGGAGAGGTGTGGGAGGAGAGGTGTGGGAGGAGAGGTGTGGGAGGAGAGGTGTGGGAGGAGAGGTGTGGGAGGAGAGGTGTGGGAGGAGAGGTGTGGGAGGAGAGGTGTGGGAGGAGAGGTGTGGGAGGAGAGGTGTGGGAGGAGAGGTGTGGGAGGAGAGGTGTGGGAGGAGAGGTGTGGGAGGAGAGGTGTGGGAGGAGAGGTGTGGGAGGAGAGGTGTGGGAGGAGAGGTGTGGGAGGAGAGGTGTGGGAGGAGAGGTGTGGGAGGAGAGGTGTGGGAGGAGAGGTGTGGGAGGAGAGGTGTGGGAGGAGAGGTGTGGGAGGAGAGGTGTGGAGGAGAGGTGTGGGAGGAGAGGTGTGGAGGAGAGGTGTGGGAGGAGAGGTGCGGGAGGAGAGGTGCGGGAAGGTGTGGGAGGAGAGGTGCGGGAAGGTGTGGGAGGAGAGGTGCGGGAAGGTGTGGGAGGAGAGGTGCGGGAAGGTGTGGGAGGAGAGGTGTGGGAAGGTGTGGGAGGAGAGGTGTGAGAGCGGGAAGGTGTGGGAGGAGAGGTGTGAGAGCGGGAAGGTGTGGGAGGAGAGGTGTGAGAGCGGGAAGGTGTGGGAGGAGAGGTGTGAGAGCGGGAAGGTGTGGGAGGAGAGGTGTGAGAGCGGGAAGGTGTGGGAGGAGAGGTGTGGAGAGCGGAAGGTGTGGGAGGAGAGGTGTGAGAGCGGGAAGGTGTGGGAGGAGAGGTGTGAGAGCGGGAAGGTGTGGGAGGAGAGGTGTGAGAGCGGGGAGGTGTGAGAGCGGGTGAGGTGTGAGAGCGGGTGAGGTGTGAGAGCGGGTGAGGTGTGAGGTGAGAGAGGAGAGGTGAGGTGAGAGAGGTGAGAGAGGAGAGGTGAGGTGAGAGAGGTGAGAGAGGAGAGGTGAGGTGAGGTGAGAGAGAGGTGAGGTAGGAGAGGTGAGGTGAGGTGAGGTGAGAGAGGAGAGGTGAGGTGAGGTGAGAGAGGTGAGGTGAGGTGAGAGAGGTGAGGTGTGGTGTGAGAGGGGGTGAGGTGTAGGAGTCTGGCAGAGGCGTTCGTTACAGACTGCAGAGGGAGAATCTGGGATCTCTTAAGGCCAGAGAGAAGGAGGTTACAGTAGTCAAGACGGGAGATAAGAGCTTGGATGGGCATTTTAGCAGAGTCCTGATTAAGACAGGGGTGGACGCGTGCAATGTTTTTTTAGGTGGAAATAGTAGGATTTGGTTAGTGACTGAATGTGAGGAGTGAAGCACAGATCAGAGTCTCAGAGGAGCCTGAGATGTAGAAGTAATGGTGGCTCATTCACCTGAAGAGAAATGGGTACAGGAATGTTGGTTTTAGAGGGAGGGAATACGAGAAGTTTCGTTTTCTAGAGGTTAAGCTTGCGTAAGGAGCAGGAGAGGGCGGAGTCACTGAGGCGGAGTTGACGCAGCGTGAGGAGCAGGAGAGGGCGGAGTCACTGAGGCCGAGTTGACGCAGCGTGAGGAGCAGGAGAGGGCGGAGTCACTGAGGCCGAGTTGACACAGTGTGAGGAGCAGGAGAGGGGCAGAGTTGACGCAGCGTGAGGAGCAGGAGAGGGCGGAGTCACTGAGGCCGAGTTGACGCAGCGTGAGGGCGGAGTCACTGAGGTCAAGTTGACAGAGCCTGAGGAGCTGGAGAGGGCGGAGTCACTGAGGCCGAGTTGACACAGTGTGAGGAGCAGGAGAGGGCGGAGTCACTGAGGCCGAGTTGACGCAGCGTGAGGAGCAGGAGAGGGCGGAGTCACTGAGGCCAGGTTGACAGTGTGAGGAGCAGGAGAGGGGCAGAGTTGACGCAGCGTGAGGAGCAGGAGAGGGCGGAGTCACTGAGGCCGAGTTGGCGCAGCGTGAGGGCGGAGTCACTGAGGTCAAGTTGACAGAGCCTGAGGAGCTGGAGAGGGCGGAGTCACTGAGGCCGAGTTGACACAGTGTGAGGAGCAGGAGAGGGCGGAGTCACTGAGGCCGAGTTGACGCAGCGTGAGGAGCAGGAGAGGGCGGAGTCACTGAGGCCGAGTTGACAGTGTGAGGAGCAGGAGAGGGGCAGAGTTGACGCAGCGTGAGGAGCAGGAGAGGGCGGAGTCACTGAGGCCGAGTTGGCGCAGCATGAGGGCGGAGTCACTGAGGTCAAGTTGACACAGCGGGAGGAGCTGGAGAGGGCGGAGTCACTGAGGCCGAGTTGACACAGTGCGAGGAGCAGGAGAGGGGTAGAGTCATTGAGGCAGAGTTGACGCAGCGTGAGGAGCAGGAGAGGGCGGAGTCACTGAGGCCGAGTTGACACTGTGAGGAGCAGGAGAGGGCAGAGTCACTGAGGCCGAGTTGACATAGTGTGAGGAGCAGGAGAGGGCGGAGTCACTGAGGCCGAGTTGACGCAGCGTGAGGAGCAGGAGAGGGCGGAGTCACTGAGGCCGAGTTGACACAGTGTGAGGAGCAGGAGAGGGCGGAGTCACTGAGGCCGAGTTGACGCAGCGTGAGGGCGGAGTCACTGAGGTCAAGTTGACAGAGCCTGAGGAGCAGGAGAGGGCGGAGTCACTGAGGCCGAGTTGACACAGTGTGAGGAGCAGAGAGGGGCGGAGTCACTGAGGCCGAGTTGACGCAGCGTGAGGAGCAGGAGAGGGCGGAGTCACTGAGGCCGAGTTGGCGCAGCATGAGGGCGGAGTCACTGAGGTCAAGTTGACACAGCGGGAGGAGCTGGAGAGGGCGGAGTCACTGAGGCCGAGTTGACACAGTGCGAGGAGCAGGAGAGGGGTAGGTATTGAGGCAGAGTTGACGCAGCGTGAGGAGCAGGAGGGGGAGTCACTGAGAGCCAAGTTGACACTGTGAGGAGCAGGAGAGGGGCAGAGTCACTGAGGCCGAGTTGACACAGTGTGAGGAGCAGGAGAGGGCGGAGTCACTGAGGCCGAGTTGATGCAGCGTGAGGGCGGAGTCACTGAGGTCAAGTTGACAGAGCCTGAGGAGCTGGAGAGGGCGGAGTCACTGAGGCCGAGCTGACGCAGCGTGAGGAGTCACTAGGGGTTTGAGTGTTGAGGAGCAGGAGAGGGGCAGAGTTGACGCAGCGTGAGGAGCAGGAGAGGGCGGAGTCACTGAGGCCGATTGACGCAGCGTGAGGGCGGAGTCACTGAGGTCAAGTTGACAGAGCCTGAGGAGCTGGTGAGGGCGGAGTCACTGAGGCCGAGCTGACGCAGCGTGAGGAGCAGGAGAGGGCGGAGTCACTGAGGCCGAGTTGACGCAGCGTGAGGGCGGAGTCACTGAGGTCAAGTTGACAGAGCCTGAGGAGCTGGTGAGGGCGGAGTCACTGAGGCCGAGCTGACGCAGCGTGAGGAGCAGGAGAGGGCGGAGTCACTGAGGCCGAGTTGACGCAGCGTGAGGGCGGAGTCACTGAGGTCAAGTTGACAGAGCCTGAGGAGCTGGTGAGGGCGGAGTCACTGAGGCCGAGCTGACGCAGCGTGAGGAGCAGGAGAGGGCGGAGTCACTGAGGCCGAGTTGACAAAGTGTGAGGAGCAGGAGAGGGTGGAGTCACTGAGGCCGAGTTGACGCAGTGTGAGGAGCAGGAGAGGGCGGAGTCACTGAGGCCGAGTTGACACAGTGTGAGGAGCAGGAGAGGGTGATAAACAGTGCCGAATGCAAAAAGATCGAGTAGAATAAGGAGGGAGAAGTGACCTCATAATATCACCGGTGACCGTGAGGGGTACATGACCTTTTACTAGCCACCTCGGCGCCCCAAATGTTTCACAACTGAATGTCTCATGATGCTTAATCAGATGTAACGTGTAGAAATCTGAAAATACGGGTGGCCAGGGTTAACCCCGGAGATGCCAAATGTTACATCCCACACCTATAAGATTTAAAATGTGTTTGTTGTCATGGGAATTGGAGTCCTAAACCAGCAGAGGGTCTATCATTTGGCGAGCCCTGAAGTAAAACCTCTCTACCCCACATCGCCCTCGGTGTGTTACGGCTGGCTGAGCATCACTGGAAGTGTGGTTCAGAATCACTGATCCCTCCGTGGATCAGCAGCACCAATATCTGGGCTTGCGTCGGTGCTGGACGCAGCGTTTGTCTCCAAATC
Organism: Leptobrachium leishanense; assembly: GCA_009667805.1. Classification (NCBI taxonomy): domain Eukaryota; kingdom Metazoa; phylum Chordata; class Amphibia; order Anura; family Megophryidae; genus Leptobrachium; species Leptobrachium leishanense. The sequence goes on along the minus strand of CM019069.1, from coordinate 1,783,916 downwards.
ATTCTGATCATCTTTACGTTTCGGTTTCAAATCTTGGATCAGCGATGGCGAGTCTCTGCAACCCAAGATGTTTTGAAACTACAAGTCCCATGATGCTCCGACAGGCTATGAATCATGGAACATGTAGTCCTGACCCATCCGGCCTGCCGAGGTTTGCCATCGCCACGTCAGATGTTCATTTTATTTCCTAACGTTTCCCGTTCTTCTTTTTCAGATGAAGCTGTTAAACCTGTACATAAAGCGAGCGCAAACCACCAACAGCAACAGCAGCTCGTCCTCCGACGTCTCCACGCACAGCTAGTGGACAGGATCCATGCACGGACCGCTTTACGGAAGGGACGGCTCGCCGCCGCCACGCTGGAACATAAAAACATCATACAGTAACAGAAAAAAAAAATAACTGATGCCCGAGACACCCGCGAGGTCTGTCCAGATCTGAAGGGGATTAATTAATCAAGAAATCGACGATCGTCCAATCCGCCAGCTGGGAGAAAAAAAAGAAGCGCTTATGCAGACTCGCGCCACGAGATTTCTGACGCCATCAGTAGTGCCTCGGTCATGCCTCCCCACTGGGCCACATCCCAGCCTCCCCGCAGGGCCACATCCCCGCAGGTCCACGTCCCGGCCTCCCCGCAGGGCCACGTCCCCGCCTCCCCGCAGGGCCATGTCCCGCCACGTCCTGGCCTCCCCGTAGGGCCACGTCCCGGCCTCCGCAACCAGTATTTTATTTAAAACCTTTATGTGAATTTTTTTTTTTTTTTGGCAATGAATGTAGAGTGAGCCTGGACTTGGCGTAGAAACGCCCGAGCGCGAAGAGCCGCCATCACACAACGCAGTGACATTAGCGGTAAGGGCAGGATTTTTTGCACTCTATAAAGTGGGGGGGGGGTCCTATGAGTTTTATTTATCTGCCTTCACATTGTACATATTTAGCGTTTTGGATTTTATTGCTGTTGGTGATGATTCCTGACCATGTGACGCTGATACTGAATCTAACACTGATTAAAGGCAAACACGGTGACACACGGCGCAAGAAGAGTTATTCTCCACCGTCCCGACCTTTTACCTTCATTCGGACACGCCCTCTGCGCACGTGACGCGCCTCGGTGGGCGGCTTTATCGTTGGATATAGATAAATGACTGATTCGTCTTAAAACAGAGCCTCGTATTAAAGGAGAAAGAAGGAAAAAAACATTTTTCTGTTTTAAATTTCGTCCCGTCCTGTCTGAATTTCTGTCGCCCCCTTTCAGGTTTTATTTTTTCATCCTGTCTGAACGCCGCATCGCACTTTGTCTCGGCTCGTCACAAGACAGGATCACAAAACGTGTTTTCTTTGCTATGTAACGCTATACTGTGAGCGAAGCGAAGTGCTTTGTGTATCTGCGTCCGGAGCGGCTCGAGCACCAGTTACGCGTGGAAATATTGGTGGGGGGGGGGGGGGAATGAAATGCACAATCATTGGAAAGCTCCCAAGTGCTTTGTGATATTTAGTTTTTCTCTTGGGCTGCATCTGTCAGCGGGGGGCATCTGAACCCCAAGATTGTCGTCCCCCCCCCAACCCATTATGTTCTTTACGTAACATGATTACAGGACAATAAAGTCACTGATTCCGGATGGCGGTGAGTGACCGCGGCCGCCATCAAAAGGGCGTCCAACAAGTCGCAGTGCAAGTCCTACCCGGTCACTCCGGAGCGTCCAGGAGTTTGGATCAGCGGCAGCGTCCACTGGACCTGAGCGTACAAAGCCGTGCTGACATTGTGATCACCTGTGGACGTGTCGCGTGCGCTGCTGCTGTGCGCTCCGCAGGGGGCTGCAACGTAAACATAAGAGAAACGCGGTTACTGTAGGTTAAACAACACTCCTAGAACCGAAGCTTTCACAACGTAGTAACCTGTAGGGCTCTCGAAGAGGGTTCCGCGCTGTTATATGCGGGGGGGGGGTCGTCGGGCAAAGGAAATGCTGATAATCTTGGATTTTTTTTATTAGAGAAGCTCGGCCGCTCTTGCGTCCTCCATCGGTCAGTCAGTATGCAGTCCTCAGTTTTCCTGGCAGGGCCGAGGATCATGGGAGTTGCAGCTGGAGCAGGATGCGGACTTTCTTCTTGTTGCGTTGGATAATGTTACAATACACCTGTTACTGGACGTTCTTGTGCCGGGTATGAATGGGTTAAATGTCCTGGGTAAGCGTGAAACTGATGAGTTTGGGATTAGATCATGCGGATTTATCTGGTGCCTCATTGGCCGCTGCTGGTTCTTCGTGGAAATGCACCAGGATTGTGAAACACACGTTTTCGGAGCCTCCTGATATCTTTTTTTTTAATAGTTTTATTTCCCAAGAGGACAGTGAAGGGTTAATGCTGGGATGTGGTGATAATTCCTACCAAAGAGCATTTATTTTTTATTGGTCAATGGCCCAGAGTGACCTCATGTTTCGGTTATGGATGGTGAGTTTAACAAATGGCGGCTCTGGGTCTGTCACCACAGCGGCTGTGAATGGTGCGATCAGCACACGAATATGAGTATTGTGATTGCATGCGGTGTGCCGCAGTGGCTGGGAGTCGAGGGACTGGTGCCGCAGCGGCTGGGAGTCGAGGGACTGGTGCCGCAGCAGCTGGGAGTCGAGGGACTGGTGCCGCAGCAGCTGGGAGTCGAGGGACTGGTGCCGCAGCGGCTGGGAGTCGAGGGACTGGTGCCGCAGCGGCTGGGAGTCGAGGGATTGGTGCCGCAGCGGCTGGGAGTCGAGGGACTGGTGCCGCAGCGGCTGGGAGTCGAGGGACTGGTGCCGCAGCAGCTGGGAGTCGAGGGACTGGTGCCGCAGCGGTTGTTTGGTTTCCCAGCGCAGGATTCGGTGAGGGCGAGCTCCTCGTCTCGTGTGAATCCCTGTAGTTTTTAAGTATCGCAGAGCTTTACGGCTTGAATCTCCTCTCCAGCTCCCGCTGTGCCTGGGTTCACATTAACCATCTTCAATGCTGCGCCTAATCCGTGTCCCCCGTCATCACGTTCTAACGTGCCTCCGAGTTGAACCCTTACAAGGATTGCGCTGGCTGAGCGTGGCGGCACTCGTCGGGGAGGGTGTCACATGCATTTTAGTGATGGTTTGCTGGATCTGTGGGGTCAATGTGCATGTAACCTCTTCCCTCCGTCATGTTACTTTGTATTTATAGCTTTTGATTCACTTCTCGGTGTATCAAGGACGTTGTACAGAATTTTTTGTTGCATTAACATGTCTGTGATTAGAATTTGGTTAAAAAAAAGAAAAAAAAAAATGAAAACGAGATAAAAAGAAAAATCCTGTTGCTTTTGATTCATTGATTTAGATTATTCCGGAATTTCCATCGAGGCAACACTTTCTGCAGGGGCCGGCGTCGCCTTTCAGGGCTTGGGGGTGGAGCTGAGCCTCTGCGCAGGGGGTGGGGCTGGTTTTGCTCAGCCTTGATCCCATTGCTGATAAAATGCGTAAATTTACACGTTTTATAGAAGATAATCCCAGCCTCCTCTCTGAAGGGGAATGAAGTGAGGGAAGCGGGGAATGAAGTGAGGGAAGCGGGGAATGAGAAGGACTATATGTAACACATCCAAAAGAGGGGACTGTCCCTGTACCCCTTCATGGTGATCCAAAAGAAAACACACAGGATGGCATGACAAAACACACAGGATGGAGCGACCTGGCGATAAAATGCACAGGGTGGCACGACCCGGCGATAAAACGCACAGGATGGCACGACCCGGCGATAAAACGCACAGGATGGCACGACCCGGCGATAAAACGCACAGGATGGCACGACCCGGCGATAAAACGCACAGGATGGCACGACCGGCGATATAAACGCACAGGATGGCACGACCTGGCGATAAAACGCACAGGATGACACGACAAGCGATAAACCGCACAGGATGGCACGACCCGGCGATAAAACGCACAGGATGGCACGACCCGGCGATAAAACGCACAGGATGGCACGACCTGGCGATAAAACGCACAGGATGACACGACCTGGCGATAAATCGCACAGGATGGCACGACCCGGCGATAAAACGCACAGGATGGCACGACCCGGCGATAAAACGCACAGGATGGCACGACCCGGCGATAAAACACACAGGATGGCACGACCCGGCGATAAAACGCACAGGATGGCACGACCTGGCGATAAAACGCACAGGATGACACGACAAGCGATAAACCGCACAGGATGGCACGACCCGCGATAAAAACGCACAGGATGGCACGACCCGGCGATAAAACGCACAGGATGGCACGACCTGGCGATAAAACGCACAGGATGACACGACCAAGCGATAAACCGCACAGGATGGCACGCCCGGCGATAAAACGCACAGGATGGCACGACCCGGCGATAAAACGCACAGGATGGCACGACCGGCGATAAAACGCACAGGATGGCACGACCCGGCGATAAAACGCACAGGATGGCACGACCCGGCGATAAAACGCACAGGATGGCACGACCCGGCGATAAAACGCACAGGATGGCACGACCCGGCGATAAAACGCACAGGATGGCACGACCAGGCGATAAAACGCACAGGATGGCACGACCAGGCGATAAAACGCACAGGATGGCGCGACCAAGCGCTAAAACGCACAGGATGGCGCGACCAAGCGATAAAACGCACAGGATGGCGCGACCAAGCGATAAAACGCACAGGATGGCGCGACCAAGCGATAAAACGCACAGGATGGCGCGACCAAGCGATAAAACGCACAGGATGGAGCGACCAAGCGATAAAACGCACAGGATGGCGCGACCAAGCGATAAAACGCACAGGATGGCACGACCAAGCGATAAAACGCACAGGATGGAGCGACCAAGCGATAAAACGCACAGGATGGCGCGACCTGGCGATAAAACGCACAGGATGGCACGACCAAGCGATAAAACGCACAGGATGGCGCGACCTGGCGATAAAACGCACAGGATGGCACGACCAAGCGATAAAACACACAGGATGGCACGACCTGGCGATAAAACACACAGGATGGAGCGACCTGGCGATAAAACACACAGGATGACCCGCCAAGTGATAAAACGCACAGGATGGAGCGACCTGGCGATAAAACACACAGGATGGCACGACCCGGCGATAAAACGCACAGGATGGAGCGACCTGGCGATAAAACGCACAGGATGGAGCGACCTGGCGATAAAACACACAGGATGGAGCGACCAAGCGATAAAACGCACAGGATGGAGCGACCCGGCGATAAAACGCACAGGATGGCACGACCAAGCGATAAAACGCACAGGATGGCACGACCAAGCGATAAAACGCACAGGATGGCACGACCAAGCGATAAAACGCACAGGATGGCACGACCAAGCGATAAAACGCACAGGATGGCACGACCCGGCGATAAAACGCACAGGATGGCACGACCCGGCGATAAAACACACAGGATGGCACGACCAGGCGATAAAACGCACAGGATGGAGCGACCCGGCGATAAAACACACAGGATGGCACGACCCAGCGATAAAACACACAGGATGGCACGACCCAGCGATAAAACACACAGGATGGCACGACCCAGCGATAAAACACACAGGATGGCACGACCCAGCGAAAACAAAACACAGGATGACCCGCCAAGCGATAAAACGCACAGGATGACACGACCCGGCGATAAAACACAGAATTCCTTTATTAATTACAGAAATCCCATCACTCTGGACCTGATGACGCGGGATGGATTCTGTGCGCTTCATCTATTCGGAAATCGGCCATAATATCGGTAATTTGGATCAATCAAAATAAAAACTCAAATCTGCATTTTTCTGATTTCTATTTGGATATTTTGGACCATCACCAGATTGATGTAATTTCTGTAATTAACCCCTTCACTACCAATATCGAGATGTCTCTGTGCTGCTCTGCAGCGCAAAAGAAAATGAAATTCGTCAGCTTCTGGGCCGCAGGAGATGCCCCCAAATAACCCCTTTAAAAGATAGAAATCGCTCGCTGTAAATAATATGCTTTGCTCTTGTACTAAATTACATTTTCATTGACTTAAAAGGCCCGAAAAGTCCTGACATGTTCTGAAAAGTCTAATAATGGCCTGGTGCGGCGCCGCCTCGCGGGAAGTAGCCGCTGCAGGTAGTTGTGCCCAGTCTGGGCCTCTAACACTGGAAATCCAGTTTTTGCGCGGGGGGGGGGGCTTTATGTTTTATTCACAACTGAACCCCAAATAACCTGAATACTTTGTCCCCACAAACGGGGGGGGGGGCGCGCGCGGGGGAATCCAAAATGTTGAATTTGAGGCAAATCTGCTGATTTCACCCCAATGGTGCGAGCGGCCAAAACAACGAGCGAATATACCGATAACGCAGGATCCGCTGGAGAACGGCGCTTTATTCCCACGTAACGTATGAAAGTGATTCAATCACACGCCATTAAAATAAAAATCCCTTTATCCAACCGGAGAACCTGCACAACGGGAATCCTGACCCCCGGCTCGAACGTGGGGGATGAGATGCCGGTGCAGGATGTCACCGACGGGCCCCACCGACACGTGCCGCTCCTCTGTCATGTTGGATGTTCTCCCCGTTCATACTATGGCAGCGCGTCCCGGGCGCTTTACAATACAGAGGCACGAGAGGCGCAGATTAGAAAACCACCGGCTTTCCGCTCTATTGTTTTCAGCATTTCTGGATCTGACCCGTTGCCACGGTAACGGATGTTTGATCTCATTATCTCTGTCTGCTTCCTGGTCCCCAATTAGCCAGAGATGTGATTTCCTTTATTTTCCATCGCAGAGATAAACCTCCCCGGCCAAGCGTCTTAATGGCACGTTCTATCTAGAACATTCTACACTTCTCCTACAAAGCTCTCCACATGATGACCAGCGTTCTCCTCGTTTCCTTCCATTAGCTCGTTATAAAGAAGAGTCTGCGGACTTCTGCCTGTGCAAACCCATGCGCGTCACTTACCAGCTAAATCCCCGCGGCGACTGCTGCTTCAGCCGTGCACTGCTGTGCGAATTGCAGGGAGCTGAGCGAGGGCTGCCCGGTGCACGCCATGTTTTCCTGGACACCTGTCATCCAGAGGGAAAGCGCTGCAGCCCTGCAACATGTATAATTCATATGTGGGAATCGATCACCTAATTAAAGCAGGGATTCCTGTGATTTCTTACCTGCCACATATGGATTATACATGCTGCAGGGTTGGGTTTTTCATGCACGGCTCATCAGCATGAATAAATTTATCTGTGTCCAGGAAAACATGGATGATCTGGGGGACCTTCGGCTGAGCTGGTGACTAAACGTGCGTTTGGAGGGGGGGGGGTCTGTGGACTCTTCTCATTACGAGTAACTCGCTAAAGGAATAATGCAGAGAAATCTGGGAAAAGCTTGGGGTTTTTTTCTTTTAAGTCAGAGTTTATTATTGAGCAATGACAAGAAAAGCCTGAAAATACACGACACGCACACGGGGTGCGCCAATACGTTCAGATATGCAGGGATACAGACGGTAAGAACAACATGCGGAGGGTAAAACAATTCAGTTCAAGAGGTACAATTCGTATAAGCCAGAGACCCTACAACAAAAAGGACGTGAATTCAGAAAACAATAAACACATGCAAAAGAACAAAAAGGTCGTGACCTTCAGAAAACAATAAACAAACAAAATAAAAAGGACGTGACCTTCAGAAAACAATAAACAAACAAAATAAAAAGGACGTGACCTTCAGAAAACAATAAACAAACAAAATAAAAAGGACGTGACCTTCAGAAAACAATAGACACAACACAAACAAACCAACAAAAAAAAGGGGGGGCCAGTAGGTATATTAATTGGAGCATATGACGTTCAGTCCTGGATGGGCGGCTGGGGCAGCACGGCAGGATGGGTCGGCTGGGGCAGCGCGGCAAGATGAGCCGCTGGGGCAGCGCATCAGGATCAGCACCTCCTAGAGTCTCAGGGCTCCGAACAGGACAACGCGCAGCGGGATACAACAGGACTGGCATAAACTGAAGTCCGTGCGGGTCAGGTTGTTCCAGCGTGTGCGACGCTGCTCTGAACGAAGCCACGAAAAGCTTGTTTAACATGACATAATTTAGGTAAATTTACAGGAGCCGCCCCCCCCCCCCCGACTGTGCCTTTTTAATATGAGTGAAATAAAAGTGGGGGAGGGGTCTGTACCTGAAAATGATGAATAGATTCACCTGATCCTCCTGCAAGTCATGGGGACCTTGATGCTCTTTTTGGCAATTCCGTGACCGATATAGGCAGGAGGAGACATAAACCCGCAGCCTTGAGACGCTACAGACTCTGCAGTTGGTGCATTAACCGCCTGAGCTCTCAGTAATACAAGCTCTGGTTGACTTGAGGGGTTAATCCCAAAGCACCGAAATTTCATCCACATTTTGGTGCTTTTGATTTCGGAGATTCCATTTCCCCTGAAACTATGCTGAATTCAACATTCCCCGGATGGTCACCGTGGTGCGGCGAAGATAGTCGCTGAAGCCTCAGGAAAAAGTCGCCGGAGAGCAGCGAACTGGCCTTGGCAAAAACGACCGACCTGCAAAAAAAAATAATACTCTCCTATTCTCCTGCAAGGTGTTTAAACCAATAAAAATGCTTTAAAATGTGTCTAAATAATAAAAAGGTCTGTTACAGAATAAAAAGAAACGAGGACACAAAAATTTCACCAAAAATACAAAAAGATGTTCTAAAAAATTTACTTTTTGCTAAAAAAAGAAAATAAGCATAATAAAAAAACAATATATATATATATACATACAGTCAGATCCAGAAATATTGGGACATCGACACAATTGTAACATCTTTGTCTCTATACACCACCACAATGGAGTTGGAATGAAACAAACACAATGTGCTTTAACTGCAGACTGTCAGCTTTAATTTGAGGGTATGTACATCCAACTCAGGTGAACGGTGTAGGACTTACAGCAGTTTGCAGATGTGCCCCCACTTGTTAAGGGACCAAAGGTAATGGGACATTTGGCTTCTCAGCTGTTCCATGGCCAGGTGTGTGATATTCCCTCAATACCCCAATTACAATGTGCAGATAAAAGGCCCAGAGTTCATTTCAAGTCGGCTATTTGCATTTGGAATCTGTTGCTGTCAACTCTCAAGATGAGATCCAAAGAGCTGTCACTATCAGTGAAGCAAGCCATCATTAGGCTGAGGAAACAAAACAAACCCATCAGAGAGATAGCAAGAACATTAGGCGTGGCCAAAACAACTGACTGGAACATTCTCAAAAAGAAGGAACACACCGGTGAACTCAGCAACACCAAAAGACCCGGGAGACCACGGAAAACAACTGTGGTGGATGAATAAAGAATTCTTTCCCTGGTGAAGAAAACACCCTTCACAACAGTTGGCCAGATCAAGAACACTCTCCAGGAGGTAGGTGTATGTGTGTCAAAGTCAACAATCAAGAGAAAACTTCACCAGAGTGAATAAAGAGGGTTCACCACAAGATGTAAACCATTGGTGAGCCTCAAAAACAGGAAGGCCAGAATAGAGTTTGCCAAACAACACCTAACAAAGCCTTCACAGTTCTGGAACAAAATCCTAAGGACAGATGAGACCAAGATCAACTTGTACCAGAGTGATGGGAAGAGAAGAGTATGGAGAAGGAAAGGAACTGCTCATGATCCTAAGCATACCACCTCCTCAGTGAAGCATGGTGGTGGTAGTGTCATGGCGTGGGCATGTATGGCTGCCAATGGAACTGGTTCTCTTGTATTTATTGATGATGTGACGGCTGACAAAAGCAGCAGGATGAATTCTGAAGTGTTTGGGGCAATATTATCTGCTCACATTCAGCCAAATGCTGCAGAACTCATTGGACGGCGCTTCACAGTGCAGATGGACAATGACCCAAAGCATACTGCAAAAGCAACCAAAGAGTTTTTGAAGGGACAGAAGTGGAATGTTATGCAATGGCCAAGTCAATCACCTGACCTGAATCCCATTGAGCTGCATTTCACTTGCTGAAGACAAAACTGAAGGGAAAATGCCCCAAGAACAAGCAGGAACTGAAGACAGTTGCAGTAGAGGCCTGGCAGAGCATCACCAGGGATGAAACCCAGCGTCTGGTGATGTCTATGTGTTCCAGACTTCAGGCTGTGATTGACTGCAAAGGATTTGTAACCAAGTATTAAGAAGGGAAAGTTTGATTTATGATTATTATTCTGTCCCATTACCTTTGGTCCCTTAACAAGTGGGGGCACATCTGCAAACTGCTGTAAGTCCTACACCGTTCACCTGAGTTGGATGTACATACCCTCAAATTAAAGCTGACAGTCTGCAGTTAAAGCACATTGTGTTTGTTTCATTCCAACTCCATTGTGGTGTATAGAGCCAAAGATGTTACAATTGTGTCCATGTCCCAATATTTCTGGACCTGACAATATATTATATATATATATTGTAGCGGAATGCGTGTTGTCCGCCTGCGGGTGTGCTCCAATCTGCTTTCTCCCCACGGCGCTTACTGCCGGCCGGACTACCGAGTGGCACGGCACTCGGCGTCTCGTGCGGCCTGGAGTGACCCTGGGAGGGGGTTGACGGGCGGTGGAGGGGACCCCTGCATGAGACCAGCCCGACCACTGAGCAACAAGGCACTCAGCATCTCGAGCAGCTGGTTCACTGACCTTGCTGGAGGATGAAACGTCTGCGGAACGGCCGTTCGGGTGTGGGAATCAAATTTCCCTCGGATGGCGATCGGAACTCTCTCGAGCAATATTCGGAACTTATGGCGTTCGAAATTCCTTCGATTACTATTCGGAACTTACGGCGATCGGATGGCGCTCGATATACCGAAGCGCGGGAGTTGCGCCGCGGTTTCGGATCGGACACTGGCACCGGATGGTCGAATCCTCCGACGGACGATGCCTGCCTGATGCACCTCTGTCCTGATGCGGGATGCAGGCACAGGGTGATCGGTTCGGATCTCGGTATGCCGTACTCTGAAGACCGCGCTGGATCTCAGAAATACGGCCGAAAATAAAGACACCAGGCGGAGCTGAATGCACTAGATCATCTGCTTTATTTTTTACACTTCACATATATTTATAAACAATACCACAAAGTCAGAACAATGGGAACCCCTGCCCGCCCACACAAGTCCCATTGGCCCTCGCTGGCAGGAGGCACCCGGGACCCGATTCGTATTGGCGGTTACGAATCAGGGAGTTGCCGATTCGGAACCGGATGGTCCGAATCGACCATTTTACGATTCGACCGGATGGTCCGAATCGGCCATTTTACGATCCGAACCGGATGGTTCGAATCGGCCATTTCCCGATTCGAAGAATCTGATAACGGCCACGAGGCAATCGGAAAATGGCGGCGGGCAAGGCAAACACAGGGAAATATACTTCACAACGCAAACGGGGACACTTTATTACACCACACATAACCACATCTAATAAACGTACTTTAAAAACTCCGTGCGTGCCACCGCACCTAATTGTCCATGGCCATTTTACTGTCACTGCACCGCCCCTGGCTGAGGGTGCTGAGCCATTCCGTGACACTCCTCCCCCTCCCCAAGGTCCGACGCACTCGGTTGGACCCCAACGGGTCGTACCGAGGTAGTCGGGGCTCCCCAATCCCCTGGTTCCCGGGCCGACTGCCGCGATAACCCATCTGCGTTACCGTTTTGCGACCCGGGCCGGTATTGGATTGTAAAATTGAAGGGTTGGAGAGCCAGGCTCCACCGCAACAGGCGGCCGTTCTCCCCCGCCACCCGGTTGAGCCATACCAAGGGTTATGGTCGGTCATCACGGTGAAGGACCGACCGTAGACATAGGGTTGGAGCTTTCGTAGGGCCCAGACCAAGGCCAGGCACTCCTTCTCCACCGCAGCATACCCCACCTCTCGTGGCAACAGCTTCCGGCTGATGAACGCCACCGGATGATCCCCCCCGTCGTCCCCCACTTGACTTAGGACAGCTCCCAGTCCGAACATGGACGCGTCTGTGTGAACAACAAAACGTTTGTTATAGTTGGGAGCTGCCAGCAGGGGAGCTTGGGTCAGGGCGGCCTTCAGTTGCCGAAAGGCCTGTTCGCACTCCGGGGACCACAGGACTTGGCGGGGCAGGGATTTCTTGGTCAGATCAGTCAGGGGTTTGGCCAGGTCACTGTAATGGGGTACAAATTTTCTGTAGTACCCCGCGGTACCCAGGAAGGCGAGGACCTGGGTCTTGGTCACAGGGGTGGGCCAATCTAGGATAGCCTCTATCTTAGCGGGCTCTGGCCGTTGTATCCCGCACCCCACCCGGTGGCCCAGATACTGCACTTCGGCCATCCCCACTTTGCATTTCTCCGGCTTCAGGGTCAGGTTGGCGTCCCTGATCCGGCCCAAGACTGTCCCTACGTGGTGAAGGTGTTCCTCCCAGGTCTGGCTATAGATGGCTATGTCATCCAGGTATGCGCAAGCGAATCCCTGGAGGCCATCGAGGAGACGATCGATTAACCGCTGGAAGGTAGCAGGGGCGTTCTTCATCCCGAACGGCATGACTCGAAACTGGTACAAGCCGAACGGGGTGATGAAGGCCGACTTCGGGGTCGCCTCCTCGGCAAGGGGAATCTGCCAATACCCCTTGCACAGATCCACCGTGGTCAAAAAATGACCCCCGGAGATCTGGTCTAGCAACTCGTCGACTCGGGGCATCGGATAAGCGTCCGTAATGGTACAATCGTTTATCCGCCGATAGTCGACGCAGAACCTGGTGGTACCGTCTTTCTTGGGCACCAGGACCACGGGCGACGCCCATGGACTGGCCGACGGTTCAATGACCCCCAGCTCCAGCATCTCCCGGATCTCGGCCCGCATGGACTCGCGGACCGCTTCCGGGAGCCGGTATGCAGGTTGCCGAAGGGGTCTCTGACCGGGCGTGTCCACCTGATGGATGGCCTGGTCCGTGTATCCCGGGAGAGCCGAGAAAACCCCCGGGTAGGCGAGAAGCAGCTGCCGCGCCTGCGCCTGCTTCTCGGGTCCTAACTCCTCCCCCAGCTGCACCTGATCCACCCCGGAAGGCTGCCTGGCTGCCCCCGGAAGTTCTTCCAACGGAAACGGTTCCGTCTCCTCGGCAGCCGGCGCGCATATGGCGTCCACCGTCTCCGGCCGCTCATGGAAGGCCTTCAGCATATTGACGTGGAACGTCCGCTGGATTCTGGTGTCTGCGCAGCTGACAACCACATAGGTGGTATCCCCCAGCTGGGTTACCACCTTGTAGGGACCTTGCCAGGCCGCCTGCAGCTTGTTCTGCCGCTGTGGTTTCAACACCAGAACCTTCTGCCCCACGCAGAACGAGCGACTGCACGCAGCGCGATCGTACCACGCCTTCTGCTGAGCTTGGGCCGTTTCCATGTTCTCCTGCACGAACCCCGCGAGTTCCGCCAAGCGCTCCCGGAGCTTCAAGACGTACTCCAGCACAGGAACCCCATCTTCCTCCTGTGCCCCCTCCCACTGAGCCCTAACCAGATCCAGGGGTCCTCGCACCTGGCGCCCATACAGCAGCTCAAAGGGGGAGTAACCGGTGGATTCCTGAGGAACCTCCCGGTAGGCGAACAGCAGGTGGGGAAGATACTTCTCCCAATCCCTGCTCTCGTGCACGAAGGCCCGAATGAGCTGCTTCAGGGTCCCATTAAACCGCTCGCACAGCCCATTGGTCTGAGGGTGATACGGGGCGCTGTGCAGCGCCCTAACACCACAGAGACGCCAGAGCTGTTGGGTGAGCTCAGCGGTGAACTGGGTACCCTGATCGGATAGGATTTCTCGGGGAAATCCCACCCTCGTGAACACCCGGAGGAGCGCGTCCGCCACGGTGTCCGCCTGGATGTTGGCCAAGGCCACAGCCTCGGGGTACCGGGTGGCATAATCCACTACGGTAAGGATGTACCTTTTACCGGTGGCACTGGGCCGCGGCAACGGCCCAATGATGTCGACCGCCACCCGGCTAAAGGGCTCCTGAATGATGGGCATGGGGCGCAGGGGCGCTTTCGGGTGATCCCCGGCCTTCCCAGTTTTTTGGCAAACTGGGCAGGTGCGGCAATAGTGCGGGTGTCTTCGCTAAGGCGGGGCCAGAAAAACGCGCGCGCCAACCTGTGCCGGGTTTTCGTCTGGCCTAAGTGACCTGCAAGGGGGATGTCATGGGCCAAGCGCAGAAGCTCCTGCCTAGGGCCCTGAGGCACCACCAACTGCTTCTGCGGGACCTGCTTCTTCTTGGCCCCCTCCCTCACGGTGTACCGGTAAAGCAGCCCATCCTCCCACTCTACCTTGTCCTTCCTCTGGTCGTCCAGGCCCTGACCGGCTCGGTCCCGGTAGCCCTGCAGTGTGGGGTCGGTCTGGGTCTGGTGGCGAAGCGTCTCCGGGGTACTCCACGGGGAAGGGAGGTCAGGTGGGAAGGGAAGGGCCGGGTCCCGTCGGGGTATGGGAGGTGATGGCGGTCTGGGAGGTTTGGGGGGTTTGGGAGGTCGGGATGGTTTTGGTCGAGATCTCACCTGGGTCCCGTTCGGAGTGCCCCTGTCGTGGCGTTGGCTCTGTTGCCTAGTGGTTACCGGGGTAGCTGCATCTGTGGAGTAAGCGGAAATGAGCTGCCCCAGGTCGTTACCCAGGAGCACCTCGGCCGGCAGTTGCCTCAACAACCCCACCCTCACCTCCCTCTCCCCGTTCCCCCAGTCCAGGTGAACCCGGGCCGTCTCGAGCCGGAGCACCTTTCCCCCGCCACCCGTACTGCAACAGTGCTTCGCAGGCGGTCGCTCGGCGGAACCAAGTGAGGCCGGACCAGGGTGATGGTAGCCCCGGAGTCCCGCAGCCCCTCAGCGGGCCGCCCGTTTATCCACACCGCCTGGCGGTGGTGACGGCGGTTGTCGTCCGCGGCGGCTTGCACGGGTCGGCCTCATGCAGCTGCTCCCATTCCTCCGGGGCCTCCGGCCACGGAGCTTCGGCGTCGCAGCAATGGCCCGCTGGCGATGGCCTGGCGGCCGGCCGGGTCAACTCCGGTCGGTTGGGGCAATACTGCTTGTAGTGCCCCTCCTGGTTGCACCCGTAGCACCGGACGTTAGCCATGTTGGTGGGCCGGCTGGTGGGCCGTGCTACCGGCGTCCGGACCGCTGGTGGTGGGGGTGGTGGAGGTGGTGGGCGGGTAAAGCTGGGCGGGCGGCCAGGGACCGCTCCCCCCCGACATCTTCCGAGTGTCCGTGTACTCGTCGGCCCAGGTGGCCGCTTGTTGCACTGTCTGAGGCTTCTTGTCGCGCACCCACTCCCGGATAGCGGAGGGTGTGTGCTCGAAAAACTGCTCGAGCAGCAGCAGTTGGGTAATCTCCGTTACCGTCTCCGCTTGGCTTCCCGAGAGCCAGGTGCGCAAGTCCCGCTGCAACCGATGGGCCCACTCCGCGTGAGTGGCGCCACTGGGCCGGCGGGAATTCCGGAACTTCACCCGGCTGGCTTCAGGGGTCACAGCGAATCTGCTCAGCAGCGCCTGCTTGACGTGCGAGTAACTGGTGGCCTCTTCGTCCGGCACCGTGCGATAAGCCTCGGCGGCCCGACCGGTCAGCTTACACGCCAAGATCCTTACCCAGTCGGCACGGTGCACTTCATGCACTCGGCACAGGCGCTCAAAGTCTTGGAGGTAACTTTCTATCTCCTCCTCGGCTTCCCGGAACTCCTTGAACGCCTGAAACGGCACTTTGCGCCCGGGGTAACGATCTGACGGGGAACGGCTACTCCGTCGGCTTCGCACTTCAGCCAGCCGTAGCTCGTGCGCTCGCTCCCTCTCACGCTCCTCTTCCTGGCCGAGTTCTCGGACCAGACTCCTCATCTCAGCTTCCGATAGGGCCGGACCCATCATGGAGATCCGCTCCCGCATCTTCCGGCAAAAGTCGCTGTCTTCGGGCTCTGCGGGGACGGTGGCCGGCGCCATGTCAGCAGGCAACGCTGCGAACGCCGCCTCCTGATCCATCCTCTTCAACTCCTCCATCATGGTCTCCCGGCTCTTGGAGCCCGGGGCGCCGCCCCGGTTCTCCAGCATGCCACGCAGGACGTCCCGTTTGTAGGCACTATACCCGGTCATGATGAGGGTCCCCCTAGGGCCTACAGAGAGCTATCCCACCGCTGCCACCAGTATGACGGAATGGGATGTTGTTCCGCCTGCGGGTGTGCTCTATCTGCGTGGCCCAGTCGCTTACCGCTGGCCCGACTACCGAGTGACGCACACTCGGCGTCTCGTGCGGCCTGGCGTGGCCCTGGGGAACGGTTAGCGGGCGGTGGAGGGGACCCCTGCCTAGAACCAGCCCGACCACTGAGCCATACGGCACTCAGCGTCCCGAGCAGCTGGTTCACTGACCTTGTGGGTGTGGGACGTCTGTGGAGATCGGATCTGCCAGCCGCGGAGGAATCTTCGGATCTTATGTGGGAAACGTTTCGGATCTTATGCGGGAAACGTTTCCGATCCAGGTGCGGGTGAATCTTCGTACCTCCGGTGAAGGACTCTTCGGATCGGAACGGAATGCAGCTTCGGACCTTGCGGGATCGGCAGATTCTTCGTATCGTACCGCAGTCCCTCGCAATACCGAAGCGCGGTACACAGCCGCGCCCTTCGGATCGGATCTCCGTCTGATGGTCTGGGAACCGAACCTCATACGCTGCGCCTCTGCCCTGATGCTCGATGCAGGCACAGAGCGCTCGGTTCGGATCGGATTGTCCTGGACACCGTACCCTGAGACCGCGGGGGATACTCAGAAGGTAAAGTACGGCGGAGAAATAACACATCAGACGAGGCTGGATGCACTGCTAAATCTCGCTTTATTATTCACAGCACAGGCATTTATTAACTTCACACAGATTACAATACAATGGGAATCCCTGCCCGCCCTCCCAGGACCCATTGGCCATTACAGTTCGGGGAGTCGCCGATTCGGACCGGATGGTCCGAATCGGCCATTTTACGATCCGAACCGGATGGTTCGAATCGGCCATTTCCCGATTCGAAGAATCTGATAACGGCCACGAGGCAATCGGAAAATGGCGGCGGGCAAGGCAAACACAGGGAAATACACTTCACAACGCAAACGGGGACACTTTATTACACCACACATAACCACATCTAATAAACGTACTTTAAAACTCCGTGCGTGCCACCGCACCTAATTGTCCATGGCCATTTTACTGTCACTGCACCGCCCCTGGCTGAGGGTGCTGAGCCATTCCGTGACAATATATATATATAATTTGTTTTTCATTGAAACCTATGGGATTCGCCTGAATAAACCTGCCGAATGAAACCACTGAACATCAGGGCATTTCACTGACATTTCTCTGCTGTTCAATGTGAATAGATTAACCATTGCTTCTCTATGGGGGATTTCACTGCCGCCGAACAGGCACCAAATTGTGCTGTATTTTGCAGTTAGTTTGGCGAATTGACAGTTCAGTGAACAGACGAACTGCCCCGAAATTCCCATCATACGGTGCAATTCAGTGGCAATTTGATGCTTAGTGAATAACCCCCTAAAGGAACACTCCGATGATGCTTTGCCAGTGTCTTAACCGCACACCATCCTGACTAAATTGTTGCCGTTAACCCTATAAATGCGCGTGTGGCCCCTTTGTCCTTGGTTTTTCTCTTCCCGTGTTGGGCCCGTGTTACCCAATTAACCAGCATATTAATCTGGCTCTGCCCGCAGACTGTTCATTTTAATGAGATCTCGCTGGCATGCGGCCCCCGTGGAGCGCGCAACAAGCCCCTGCTTGCTCTCTATTACGCAGCTTCCTGGATCACTGCCCCGCCGGGCCTGATTTATGAACCTGTTATGTGAAGGGAATAATCCTGTTTTCCGATGTACCCTCTTTCTTCATCCATACGGTCAGCAAGTGCCGGGGAACACAACCGTATTCTCTTCTTTTGCATATTTTTTGCCATGTCAAATGAACTACTGCGGCTCCGTGCGCCCTGTGAGATGGGCGACAGGGACAAGAAACGTACGCCCTGGGAGACCGGGACAAGGTAGAGATATGATGGGGTGAGAAGTGGGGAACAGAGGTAATATGGAATGAGAGACAAGGCAGAGGCACAGCAGGCGAGAGGGATGGGCCGGGCACGGCACAGACACAATGAGGGTGACAAGGTAGTTGAACAATGAGCAGAGAAAGATGGGCAAGGCACAGAGGAGAGGGGTTCACATTGGGGGTACACAGGCAGATACACATTGGGGGTGGCAGCAACGGGGTGAGGGGGTTATCATTTATATAGCGCCAACAGTTTCCGCAGTAACCAAAGGAAACAAGCTACAGATAAACGGACATAGGATGGAAACGAGGTGTAGAGGGCCCTGCTCATAGGAGCTTAGTCAGCAGAGTTATGTCACAGGCAGAACAGTGGGGCCATGGAGACCAGGCTGCGGGGCGAGGGAGACAAGGCCGCAACACTGCAGGGCGAGGAAGACAAGGCAGCAACACTGTGGGGCGAGGGAGACAAGGCAGCGTCTCAGCGGGGCAAGGGAGAAAAGGCAGCGGCACTGCGGGGCGAGGGAGACAAGGCAGCGTCTCAGCGGGGCAAGGGAGAAAAGTCAGCGGCACTGCGGGGCGAGGGAGACAAGGCAACGGCACAGCGGGGCGAGGGAGACAAGGCAGCGACACTGGGGCAAGGGAGACAGGGCAGTGGCACAGCGGGGTGAGGGAGACAAGGCAGCGGCACTGTGGAGCAAGGGAGACAAGGCTGCGGGGCGAGGGAGACAGCTGCGGGGCGAGGGAGACGGCTGCGGGGCGAGGGAGACAAGGCAGCGACACTGGGGCGAGGGAGACAAGGCAGTGGCACAGCGGGTGAGGGAGACAAGGCGGCGGGGTGAGGGAGACAAGGCAGCGACACTGGGGCGAGGGAGACAAGGCAGCGACACTGGGGCGAGGGAGACAGCAGTGGCACAGCGGGTGGGAGACAAGGCGGCGGGGCAAGGGCGACAAGGCAGAGGCACTGCGGGGCGAGGGAGACAAGGCAGAGGCACTGCGGGGCGAGGGAGACAAGGCAGAGGCACTGCGGGGCGAGGGAGACAAGGCAGCGACACGGGCGAGGGAGACAAGGCAGCGACACTGGGTCGAGGGAGACAAGGCAGCGACACCTGCGCGAGGGAGACAGGGCAGTGGCACAGCGGGTGAGAGACAAGGCGGCGGGGCAAGGGAGACAAGGCAGCGGCACTGCGGGGAGAGGGAGACAAGGCGGCGGCACAGTGGGGCGAGGGAGACAAGGTGGAGGCACAGCAGGGCGAGGGAGACAAGGCAGCGGCACTGCGGGGCGAGGGAGACGAGGCTTAGACACAGCGGGGTGACATGGCAGTGCCTCAGCAGACAAAGGAGACAAGGCAGTGGCACAGCGGGGCGAGAGACACAGCGGGGTGACATGGCGGTGGCACCAGCGGGGCGAGGGAGACAAAGCGACACTGGGGCGAGGGAGACAAGGCAGTGGCACAGCGGGGCGAGGGAGACAAGGCAGTGGCACTGCGGGGCGAGGGAGACAAGGCAGCGACACTGGGTCGAGGGAGACAAGGCAGTGGCACTGCGGGGAGAGGGAGACAAGGCAGCAGCACTGCGGGGAGAGGGAGACAAGGCGGCAGCACAGCGGGGTGAGGGAGACAAGGTGGAGGCACAGCAGGGTGAGGGAGACAAGGTGGAGGCACAGCAGGGTGAGGGAGACAAGGTGGAGGCACAGCAGGGCGAGGGAGACAAGGCAGCGGCACTGCGGGGAGAGGGAGACAAGGTGGAGGCACAGCAGGGCGAGGGAGACAAGGCAGCGGCACTGCGGGGCGAGGGAGACAAGGCAGTGTGGCGAGGGAGACAAGGCAGTGGGGCGAGGGAGACAAGGCGGCGCTGCGGGGTGAGGGAGACAAGGTGGTGGCACAGCGGGGTGAGGGAGACAAGGCGGCGGCACAGCAGGGCGAGGGAGACAAGGCAGCGGCACTGCGGGCGAGGGAGACAAGGCAGTGGGGCGAGGGAGACAAGGCAGCGGGGCGAGGGAGACAAACGCAGCGGGGCGAGGGAGACGAGGCAGCGGGGCGAGGGAGACGAGGCAGCGGGGCGAGGGAGACGAGGCAGCGGGGCGAGGGAGACGAGGCAGCGGGGCGAGGGAGACGAGGCAGCGGGGCGAGGGAGACAAGGCAGCGGGGCGAGGGAGACAAGGCAGCGGGGCGAGGGAGACAAGGCTCCGGGGCGAGGGAGACAAGGCAGCGGGGCGAGGGAGACAAACGCAGCGGGGCGAGGGAGACAAACGCAGCGGGGCGAGGGAGACAAGGCTCCGGGGCGAGGGAGACAAGGCTCCGGGGCGAGGGAGACAAGGCTCCGGGGCGAGGGAGACAAGGCTCCGGGGCGAGGGAAACAAACGCAGCGGGCGAGGGAGACAAACGCAGCAGGGCGAGGGAGACCAAGGCAGCGGGGCGAGGGAGACCAAGGCAGCGGGGCGAGGGAGACCAAGGCAGCGGGGCGAGGGAGACCAAGGCAGCGGGGCGAGGGAGACAAGACAGCGGCACTGCAAGGCGAGGGAGACAAGACAGCAGCGCTGCAGGGCGAGGGAGACAAGGCGGCGGCACAGCAGGGCGAGGGAGACAAGGCGGCGCTGCGGGGTGAGGGAGACAAGGCTCCGGGGCGAGGGAGACAAGGCTCCGGGGCGAGGGAGACAAGGCTCCGGGGCGAGGGAGACAAGGCTCCGGGGCGAGGGAGACAAGGCTCCGGGGCGAGGGAGACAAGGCAGCGACACTGGGGCGAGGGAGACAAGGTGGAGGCACAGCAGAGCATGGGAGACAACAGCGGCGCTGCGGGGCGAAGGAGACAAGGTGGTGGCACACCGGGGCGAGGGAGACAAGGTGGCACAGCGAGGCGAGGGAGACATGGTGGTGGCACACCGGGGCAAGGGAGACAAGGTGGCACAGCGAGGCAAGGGAGACAAGGCGGTGGCACAGCGGGGCGAGGGAGACAAGGTGGCGGCACAGCAGGGCGAGGGAAACAAGGCGGCGACACTGGGGCGAGGGAGACGAGGAAGTGGCACAGCGGGTGAGGGAGACAAGGCGGTGGCACAGTGGGGCGAGGGAGATGAGGCGGCACAGCGGGGCAAGGGAGACGAGGCTGCACAGCGGGGCGAGGGAGACGAGGCGGCACAGCGGGGCGAGGGAGACGAGGCGGCACAGCAAGGCGAGGGAGACGAGGCGGCACAGCAGGGCGAGGGAGACGAGGCGGCACAGCAGGGCGAGGGAGACGAGGCGGCACAGCAGGGCGAGGGAGACGAGGTGGCACAGCAGGGCGAGGGAGACGAGGCGGCACAGAGGGGCAAGGGGGGAGGGAGACGAGGCGGCACAGAGGGGCAAGGGGGGAGGGAGACGAGGCTCCGGGGCGAGGGAGACGAGGCGGAGGGGCGAGGGAGACGAGGCGGAGGGGCGAGGAGACAAGGCGGAGGGGCGAGGGAGACGAGGCGGAGGGGCGAGGGAGACGAGGCGGAGGGGCGAGGGAGACGAGCGGCGGAGGGGCGAGGGAGACGAGGCGGAGGGGCGAGGGAGACGAGGCTCCGGGGCCAGGGAGACAAGGCTCCGGGGCCAGGGAGACAAGGCTCCGGGGCCAGGGAGACAAGGCTCCGGGGCCAGGGAGACAAGGCTCCGGGGCCAGGGAGACAAGGCAGCGACACTGGGGCGAGGGAGACAAGGTGGAGGCACAGCAGAGCATGGGAGACAACAGCGGCGCTGCGGGGCGAAGGAGACAAGGTGGTGGCACACCGGGGCGAGGGAGACAAGGTGGCACAGCGAGGCGAGGGAGACATGGTGGTGGCACACCGGGGCAAGGGAGACAAGGTGGCACAGCGAGGCAAGGGAGACAAGGCGGTGGCACAGCGGGGCGAGGGAGACACGGTGGCGGCACAGCAGGGCGAGGGAAACAAGGCGGCGACACTGGGGCGAGGGAGACAAGGAAGTGGCACAGTCGGGTGAGGGAGACAAGGCGGTGGCACAGTGGGGCGAGGGAGACGAGGCGGCACAGCGGGGCGAGGGAGACGAGGCGGCACAGCGGGGCGAGGGAGACGAGGCGGCACAGCGGGGCGAGGGAGACGAGGCGGCACAGCAGGGCGAGGGAGACGATGCGGCACAGCAGGGCGAGGGAGACGAGGCGGCACAGCAGGGCGAGGGAGACGAGGCGGCACAGCAGGGCGAGGGAGACGAGGCGGCACAGAGGGGCAAGGGGGGAGGGAGACGGGGCGAGGGAGACGAGGCTCCGGGGCCAGGGAGACAAGGCTCCGGGGCCAGGGAGACAAGGCTCCGGGGCCAGGGAGACAAGGCTCCGGGGCCAGGGAGACAAGGCTCCGGGGCCAGGGAGACAAGGCTCCGGGGCCAGGGAGACAAGGCTCCGGGGCCAGGGAGACAAGGCTCCGGGGCAAGGGAGACAAGGCTCCGGGGCAAGGGAGACAAGGCTCCGGGGCAAGGGAGACAAGGCAGCGACACTGGGGCGAGGGAGACAAGGCAGTGGCACAGCGGGTGAGGGAGACAAGGTGGCGGGGTGAGGGAGACAAGGCAGCGACACTGGGGCGAGGGAGACAAGGCAGCGACACTGGGGCGAGGGAGACAGCAGTGGCACAGCGGGTGGGAGACAAGGCGGCGGGGCAAGGGCGACAAGGCAGAGGCACTGCGGGGCGAGGGAGACAAGGCAGAGGCACTGCGGGGCGAGGGAGACAGGCAGAGGCACTGCGGGGCGAGGGAGACAAGCAGCGACACGGGCGAGGGAGACAAGGCAGCGACACGGGCAAGGGAGACAAGGCAGCGACACTGGGTCGAGGGAGACAAGCAGCGACACCTGCGCGAGGGAGACAGGGCAGTGGCACGCGGTGAGAGACAAGGCGGCGGGGCAAGGGAGACAAGGCAGCGGCACTGCGGGGAGAGGGAGACAAGGCGGCGGCACTTGGGGCGAGGGAGACAAGGTGGAGGCACAGCAGGGCGAGGGAGACAAGGCAGCGGCACTGCGGGGCGAGGGAGACGAGGCTTAGACACAGCGGGGTGACATGGCAGTGCCTCAGCAGACAAAGGAGACAAGGCAGTGGCACAGCGGGGCGAGAGACAGCGGGGTGACATGGCGGTGGCACCAGCGGGGCGAGGGAGACAAAGCGACACTGGGGCGAGGGAGACAGGCAGTGGCACACGGCGGGGCGAGGGAGACAAGGCAGTGGCACAGCGGGGCGAGGGAGACAAGGCAGTGGCATGCGGGGCGAGGGAGACAAGGCAGCGACATGGGTCGAGGGAGACAAGGCAGTGGCACTGCGGGGAGAGGGAGACAAGGCAGCAGCACTGCGGGGAGAGGGAGACAAGGCGGCAGCACAGCGGGGTGAGGGAGACAAGGTGGAGGCACAGCAGGGTGAGGGAGACAAGGTGGAGGCACAGCAGGGTGAGGGAGACAAGGTGGAGGCACAGCAGGGCGAGGGAGACAAGGCAGCGGCACTGCGGGGAGAGGGAGACAAGGTGGAGGCACAGCAGGGCGAGGGAGACAAGGCAGCGGCACTGCGGGGCGAGGGAGACAAGGCAGTGGGGCGAGGGAGACAAGGCAGTGGGGCGAGGGAGACAAGGCGGCGCTGCGGGGTGAGGGAGACAAGGTGGTGGCACAGCGGGGTGAGGGAGACAAGGCGGCGGCACAGCAGGGCGAGGGAGACAAGGCAGCGGGGCGAGGGAGACAAACGCAGCGGGGCGAGGGAGACGAGGCAGCGGGGCGAGGGAGACGAGGCAGCGGGGCGAGGGAGACGAGGCAGCGGGGCGAGGGAGACGAGGCAGCGGGGCGAGGGAGACAAGGCAGCGGGGCGAGGGAGACAAGGCAGCGGGGCGAGGGAGACAAACGCAGCGGGGCGAGGGAGACAAACGCAGCGGGGCGAGGGAGACAAGGCAGCGGGGCGAGGGAGACAAACGCAGCGGGGCGAGGGAGACAAGGCAGCGGGGCGAGGGAGACAAGGCTCCGGGGCGAGGGAGACAAGGCTCCGGGGCGAGGGAGACAAGGCTCCGGGGCGAGGGAGACAAGGCTCCGGGGCGAGGGAGACAAACGCAGCGGGGCGAGGGAGACAAACGCAGCGGGGCGAGGGAGACCAAGGCAGCGGGGCGAGGGAGACCAAGGCAGCGGGGCGAGGGAAACCAAGGCAGTGGGGCGAGGGAGACAAGACAGCAGCACTGCAGGGCGAGGGAGACAAGACAGCAGCGCTGCAGGGCGAGGGAGACAAGGCGGCGGCACAGCAGGGCGAGGGAGACAAGGCAGTGGGGCGAGGGAGACAAGGCGGCGCTGCGGGGTGAGGGAGACAAGGCTCCGGGGCGAGGGAGACAAGGCTCCGGGGCGAGGGAGACAAGGCTCCGGGGCGAGGGAGACAAGGCTCCGGGGCGAGGGAGACAAGGCTCCGGGGCGAGGGAGACAAGGCTCCGGGGCGAGGGAGACAAGGCAGCGACACTGGGGCGAGGGAGACAAGGTGGAGGCACAGCAGAGCATGGGAGACAACAGCGGCGCTGCGGGGCGAAGGAGACAAGGTGGTGGCACACCGGGGCGAGGGAGACAAGGTGGCACAGCGAGGCGAGGGAGACATGGTGGTGGCACACCGGGGCAAGGGAGACAAGGTGGCACAGCGAGGCAAGGGAGACAAGGCGGTGGCACAGCGGGGCGAGGGAGACAAGGTGGCGGCACAGCAGGGCGAGGGAAACAAGGCGGCGACACTGGGGCGAGGGAGACAAGGAAGTGGCACAGCGGGTGAGGGAGACAAGGCGGTGGCACAGTGGGGCGAGGGAGATGAGGCGGCACAGCGGGGCAAGGGAGACGAGGCTGCACAGCGGGGCGAGGGAGACGAGGCGGCACAGCGGGGCGAGGGAGACGAGGCGGCACAGCCAGGCGAGGGAGACGAGGCGGCACAGCAGGGCGAGGGAGACGAGGCGGCACAGCAGGGCGAGGGAGACGAGGCGGCACAGCAGGGCGAGGGAGACGAGGCGGCACAGCAGGGCGAGGGAGACGAGGCGGCACAGCAGGGCGAGGGAGACGAGGCGGCACAGCAGGGCGAGGGAGACGAGGCGGCACAGAGGGGCAAGGGGGGAGGGAGACGAGGCGGCACAGAGGGGCAAGGGGGGAGGGAGACGAGGCCGGCAACAGAGGGCAAGGGGGGAGGGAGACGAGGCGGAGGGGCGAGGGAGACAAGGCTCCGGGGCCAGGGAGACAAGGCTCCGGGGCCAGGGAGACAAGGCTCCGGGGCCAGGGAGACAAGGCTCCGGGGCCAGGGAGACAAGGCTCCGGGGCCAGGGAGACAAGGCTCCGGGGCCAGGGAGACAAGGCAGCGACACTGGGGCGAGGGAGACAAGGTGGAGCACAGCAGAGCATGGGAGACAACAGCGGCGCTGCGGGGCGAAGGAGACAAGGTGGTGGACACCGGGGCGAGGGA
Organism: Leptobrachium leishanense; assembly: GCA_009667805.1. NCBI lineage: Eukaryota > Metazoa > Chordata > Amphibia > Anura > Megophryidae > Leptobrachium > Leptobrachium leishanense. The sequence continues at coordinate 1,758,508 of CM019069.1, read as the reverse complement.
GACAAGGTGGCACAGCGAGGCGAAGGGAGACATGGTGGTGGCACACCGGGGCAAAGGAGACAAGGTGGCACAGCGAGGCAAGGGAGACAAGGCGGTGGCACAGCGGGGCGAGGGAGACAAAGGGGCGGCACAGCAGGGCGAGGGAGACGAGGCGGCACAGCAGGGCGAGGGAGACGAGGCGGCACAGCAGGGCGAGGAGACGAGGCGGCACAGAGGGGCAAGGGGGGAGGGAGACGGGGCGAGGAGACGAGGCTCCGGGGCCAGGAGACGAGGCTCCGGGGCCAGGGAGACGAGGCTCCGGGGCCAGAGAGACAAGGCTCCGGGGCCAGGGAGACAAGGCTCCGGGGCCAGGGAGACAAGGCTCCGGGGCCAGGGAGACAAGGCTCCGGGGGCAAGGGGAGACAAGGCTCCGGGGCAAGGGAGACAAGGCTCCGGGGCAAGGGAGACAAGGCTCCGGGGCAGGGAGGACAAGGCTCCGGGGCCAGGGAGACAAGGCTCCGGGGCCAGGGAAGACAAGGCTCCGGGGCCAGGGAGACAAGGCTCCGGGGCAAGGGAGACAAGGCTCCGGGGCAAGGGAGACAAGACAGCGGCACTGCAGGGCGAGGGAGACAAGGCGGCGGCACTGCAGGGCGAGGGAGACAAGGCGGCGGCACAGCGGGGCGAGGGAGACAAGGCGGTGGCACAGCGGAGCGAGGGAGACAAGGCGGTGGCACAGCGGAGCGAGGGAGACAAGGCGGTGGCACAGCGGGGCGAGGGAGACGAGACAGTGGCACTGCGGGGCGAGGGAGACAAGGCAGCGACACAGGGGCGAGGGAGACAAGGTGGAGGCACAGCGAGGCGAGTGAGACAAGGTGGCACAGCGGGGCGAGTGAGACAAGGTGGCACAGCGGGGCGAGGGAGACGAGGCAGCGGGGCGAGGGAGACGAGGCAGCGGGGCGAGGGAGCGGGGCGAGGGAGACGAGGCAGCGGGGCGAGGGAGACGAGGCAGCGGGGCGAGGGAGACGAGGCAGCGGGGCGAGGGAGACGAGGCAGCGGGGCGAGGGAGACGAGGCAGCGGGGCGAGGGAGACGAGGCAAGCGGGGCGAGGAGGGAGACGAGCGGCAGCGGGGCGAGGGAGACGAGGCAGCGGGGCGAGGGAGACGAGGCAGCGGGGTGAGGGAGACAAGCGCGGCGCGCTGCACAGGGCAAAGGGAGACAAGGCGGCGGCGTGCAGGCGAGGGAGACAAGGCGCGCGCTGCAGGAACGAGCGAGGGAGACAAGGCGGCGGCGCTGCAGGGCGAGGGAGACAAGGCGGCGGCGCTGCAGGGCGAGGGAGACAAGGCGGCGGCGCTGCAGGGCGAGGGAGACAAGGCGGCGGCACAGCAGGACGAGGGAGACAAGGCGGCGGCGCTGCAGGGCGAGGGAGACAAGGCGGCGGCACAGCAGGACGAGGAAGACAAGGCGGTGGCACTGCGGGGCAAAGGCGACAAGGTGTGGCACAGCGGGGCGAGGAAGACAAGGCGGTGGCACAGCGGAGCGAGGGAGACAAGGCGGTGGCACAGCGGAGCGAGGGAGACAAGGCAGTTGGCACAGCGGGGCGAGGGAGACAAGGCGGTGGCACAGCGGGGCGAGGGAGACAAGGCGGTGGCACAGCGGAGCGAGGGAGACAAGGCGGTGGCACAGCGGAGCGAGGGAGACAAGGCGGTGGCACAGCGGGGCGAGGGAGACAAGGCGGTGGCACAGCGGGGCGAGGGAGACAAGGCGGTGGCACAGCGGGGCGAGGGAGACAAGGCGGTGGCACAGCGGGGCGAGGGAGACAAGGCGGTGGCACTGCGGGGTGAGGGAGACAAGGTGGAGGCACAGCAGGGCATGGGAGACAAGGTGGTGGCACACCGGGGTGAGGGAGACAAGGAGGCGGCACAGCGGGGCAAGGGAGACGAGGCGCCACAGCAGGGCGAGGGAGACGAGGCAGCACAGCAGGGCGAGGGAGACGAGGCGGCACAGAGGGGCAAGGGAGGCGGGGCGAGGGAGACGAGGCGGCACAGGGCGAGGGAGACGAGGCTTAGACACAGTGGGGTGACATGGCAGTGCCTCAGCAGGCAAAGGAGACAAGGCAGTGGCACAGCGGGGCGAGAGACACAGCAGGGTGACATGGCGGTGGCACCAGCGGGGCGAGGGAGACAAAGCAGCGACACTGGGTCGAAGGAGACAAGGCAGTGGCACAGTGGGGCGAGGGAGACAAGGCGGTGGCACAGCGGGGCGAGGGAGACAAGGTGGCGGCACAGCAGAGCGAGGGAAACAAGGCGGCGACACTGGGGCGAGGGAGACAAGGAAGCGGCACAGCGGGTGAGGGAGACAAGGCGGCGGCACAGTGGGGCGAGGGAGACGAGGCGGCGGGGCGAGGGAGACAAGGCTCCGGGGCGAGGGAGACAAGGCTCCGGGGCGAGGGAGACAAGGCTCCGGGGCCAGGGAGACAAGGCTCCGGGGCCAGGGAGACAAGGCTCCGGGGCCAGGGAGACAAGGCTCCGGGGCCAGGGAGACAAGGCTCCGGGGCCAGGGAGACAAGGCTCCGGGGCCAGGGAGACAAGGCTCCGGGGCCAGGGAGACAAGGCTCCGGGGCGAGGGAGACAAGGCTCCGGGGCGAGGGAGACAAGACGGCGGCACTGCGGGGCGAGGGAGACAAGGCTCCGGGGCGAGGGAGACAAGACGGCGGCACTGCGGGGCGAGGGAGACAAGACGGCGGCACTGCGGGGCGAGGGAGACAAGGCGGCGGCACTGCGGGGCGAGGGAAACAAGGCGGTGGCACAGCGGGGCGAGGGAGACAAGGCGGTGGCACAGCGGGGCGAGGGAGACAAGGCGGTGGCACAGCGGGGCGAGGGAGACGAGACAGCGACACTGGAGCGAGGGAGACAAGGCGGAGGCACAGCAGGGCATGGGAGACAACAGCGGCGCTGCGGGGCGAAGGAGACAAGGTGGTGGCACACCGGGGCGAGGGAGACAAGGTGGCAAAGGGAGACAAGGTGGTGGCACACCGGGGCGAGGGAGACAAGGTGGCACACCGGGGCGAGGGAGACAAGGTGGTGGCACAGCGAGGCGAGGGAGACAAGGTGGTGGCACAGCGAGGCGAGGGAGACAAGGTGGTGGCACACCGGGGCGGGGGAGACAAGGAGGCGGCACAGCGGGGCAAGGGAGACGAGGCGCCACAGCAGGGCGAGGGAGACGAGGCAGCACAGCAGGGCGAGGGAGACGAGGCGGCACAGAGGGGCAAGGGAGGCGGGGCGAGGGAGACGAGGCGGCACAGCGGGGCGAGGGAGACGAGGCGGCACAGCGGGGCGAGGGAGACGAGGTGGCACAGCGGGGCGAGGGAGACGAGGCGGCACAGCGGGGCGAGGGAGACGAGGCGGCACAGCAGGGCGAGGGAGACGAGGCTTAGACACAGCGGGGTGACATGGCCGTGCCTCAGCAGGCAAAGGAGACACAGCAGGGTGACATGGCGGTGGCACCAGCGGGGCGAGGGAGACAAAGCAGCGACACTGGGGCGAGGGAGACAAGGCAGTGGCACAGTGGGGCGAGGGAGACAAGGCGGTGGCACAGTGGGGCGAGGGAGACAAGGCGGTGGCACAGTGGGGCGAGGGAGACAAGGCGGTGGCACAGTGGGGCGAGGGAGACAAGGCGGTGGCACAGTGGGGCGAGGGAGACAAGGCGGCGGCACAGTGGGGCGAGGGAGACAAGGCGGCAGCACAGCAGGGCGAGGGAGACAAGGCAGTGGCACAGTAGGGTGAGGGCGACGAGGCTTAGACACAGCGGGGTGACATGGAATTGCCACAGCAGGCAAAGGAGACAAGGCAGTGGCACAGCGGGGCGAGGGAGACCCAGCAGGCTGACATGGCGGTGGCACAGCGGGGCGTCTTAGCGGGGTGAGGGAGACAAGGCAGCGACACTGCGGGCGAGGGAGACAAGGCAGCGTCTCAGCGGGGTGAGGGAGACAAGGCAGCGACACTGCGGGCGAGGGAGACAAGGCAGCGTCTCAGCGGGGTGAGGGAGACAAGGCAGCGACACTGCGGGCGAGGGAGACAAGGCAGCGTCTCAGCGGGGTGAGGGAGACAAGGCAGTGACACTGCGGGCGAGGGAGACAAGGCAGCGTCTCAGCGGGGTGAGGGAGACAAGGCAGCGACACTGCGGGCGAGGGAGACAAGGCAGCGTCTCAGCGGGGTGAGGGAGACAAGGCAGCGACACTGCGGGCGAGGGAGACAAGGCAGCGACACTGCGGGCGAGGGAGACAAGGCAGCGACACTGCGGGCGAGGGAGACAAGGCAACGACACTGCGGGCGAGGGAGACAAGGCAGCGACACTGCGGGCGAGGGAGACAAGGCAGCGACACTGCGGGCGAGGGAGACAAGGCAGTGACACTGCGGGCGAGGGAGACAAGGCAGCGTCTCAGCGGGGTGAGGGAGACAAGGCGGCAGCGTCTCAGCGGGGTGAGGGATACAAGGCGGCGGCAGCACAGCGGGTGAGGGAGACAAGGCAGCGGCACAGCAGGGCGAGGGAGGCTTAGGAGACACAGCGTGGTGACATGGCAGTGCCACAGCAGGCAAAGGAGACCAGGCAGTGGCACAGCGGGGCGAGGGAGACAAGGCGGCGGCACAGCAGGGCGAGGGAGACAAGGCGGCAGCAGGGCGAAGGAGACGAGGCTTAGGAGACACAGCGGGGTGACATGGCAGTGCCACAGCAGGCAAAGGAGACAAGGCAGTGGCACAGTGAGGTGAGGGAGACACAGCGGGGTGGCATGGCAGTGCCACAGCAGGAAAATGAGACAAAGCAGTGGCACAGCGGTGCGAGGGATACACAGTGGGGTGACATGGCGGTGGCACAGCGGGGCGAGGGAGACAAGGCAGCGACACTGGGGCGAGGGAGACAAGGCAGTGGCACAGCGGGGCGAGGGAGACGAGGCTTAGAAGACACAGCGGGGTGACATGGCAGTGCCACAGCAGGCAAAGGAGACAAGGCAGTGGCACAGCGGGGTGAGGGAGACACAGCGGGGTGACATGGCAGTGGCACAGCGGGGTGACATGGCAGTGGCACAGCGGGGTGACATGGCAGTGGCACAGCCGGGCGAGGGAGACAAGGCTGCGGGGCGAGGGAGACAAGGCGATGGCACAGCGGGGCAAGGGAGACAAGGCGATGGCACAGCGGGGCAAGGGAGACAAGGCGATGGCACAGCGGGGCAAGGGAGACAAGGCAGTGGCACAGCAGGTGAGGGAGACAAGGCAGTGGCACAGCGGGTGAGGGAGACAAGGCAGTGGCACAGCGGGTGAGGGAGACAAGGTGGCAGCAGGGCGAGGGAGACGAGGCTTAGGAGACAGCGGGGCGAGAGACTAGGCGGCGGCACAGCGGGGCAAGGGAGACAAGGCAGTGGCACAGCGGGTGAGGGAGACAAGGCAGTGGCACAGCTGGTGAGGGAGACAAGGCAGTGGCACAGCGGGTGAGGGAGACAAGGCGGCGGCACAGCGGGTGAGGAAGACAAGTGGCACAGCGGGTGAGGAAGACAAGGCAGTGGCACAGCGGGTGATGAAGACAAGGCAGTGGCACAGCGGGTGAGGGAGACAAGGTGGCAGCAGGGCGAGGGAGACAAGGCGGTGGCACAGCGGGGCGAGGGAGACAAGGCTTAGGAGACAGCGGGGCGAGAGACTAGGTGGCGGCACAGCGGGGCGAGAGACTAGGTGGCGGCACAGCGGGGCGAGAGACTAGGTGGCGGCACAGCGGGGCGAGAGACTAGGCGGCGGCACAGCGGGGCGAGAGACTAGGCGGCGGCACAGCGGGGCGAGAGACTAGGCGGCGGCACAGCGGGGCGAGGGACACGGCGGCGGCACAGCGGGGCGAGGGACACAAGGCAGTGGCACAGCGGGTGAGGGAGACAAGGTGGCGGCGCAGCAGGGCGAGGGATACAAGGCGGTGGCGCAGCGGGGCGAGGGAGACGAGGCTTAGGAGATACAGCAGGGGTGACATGGCAGTGCCACAGCGGGGCACGGGAGACACAGCAGGAGTGACATGGCAGCGCCACAGCAGGCAAAGGAGACAAGGCAGTGGCACAGCGGGGGTGACATGACAGTGCCACAGCAGGCAAAAGAGACAAGGCATTGGCCTACCAAAATCTTTAGCTGCAGGACGTAATGCTGGTTGTCAGGCAGTTGGTCACATAAACCATCTGGCTGCGTCAATACCAAGACTCTTCAATGAATTGGGCCTCGTTGTTCATTGAAAAGTAACAATAACCTGCAATCTCTCCCCACCTGCTCTACATACCCATTACACGTTAGATTATCCCTGCACACACTTTGTAAGCATCAGCGCGCAGGAGGTAGCGTTCGTGCAATCGTATCCTGCGCCGCTAACCCTACCTGTCCATTGCCACATGTGTTGGCACGGGGTGTCGCTCTCACGCCTGGCCGCCTCTTTCAATCAGATGCAACAATCCCCGCGAGTCCTGCTCACCGTTCCGTGACTATCGGCGCCTGCCAGGTTTTTATAAATGCGCCGGTTGCTATAGTAACCCAGATGGTGATGGCAGATAGGCCGCATTCCCAAACCTTGTATTCGGATTCCTTCTTCAGGAACGTCCTATAAATATCCCGACACGTTGTTACCCGCTACGTGTAAACACAACCCGTGAGCGACTGATCCCAAAGCGAGGGCTTTCTGTAAGCTTTGCGCACCTCTCGGACGCCCACCCGATGTGCAGGGTCACAGGACGCGCGCGCCGTCCCTGAGCAAGATAACACACAAAGTGCTCGGTCAACGTTTATTTATTTGTGTGATGAGATTATCTGTTATTGGGAAATGGATCACGCGCAGGATGAAGGTGTCACACCAGGCGGACATTACACAGCGTCTTATCACAATAAGCTCAAGCCAACGCCGACTCTCTACGTATCACATCGACAAAACCCAAACTCTGAATCCTGACGAATTATCTGAACGTTCACTTAGTGAAAAATCCAACTTGAACCGAGCAGATCCGGCAACAAAACCACGACTGCAATGTTTAGCTCACAGACCCCCACGTTGTAAACTTGATGGAGACCTCGGGGCTTCACGATGGACATGTGTCGACAGACGAAAACTTCTAAGGGGTGATTCACCAACCGCCGAACAATCCCTGAAATAATATATTTCTTATTTTTGAGAAAGTATTTTACCAGGAACGTTACATTGAGATTTCTCTGGTTTTCAGTATGTCCTGGGTGGCGAGTGTGTACCGTTAGGTGTCTTGCCCAAGGACACTTACTGGAGACGTCCTCTTGCTGGGATCGAACCCATGACTCCACAGGCTCTCTCCACGCAGAGCAGTGATGTTACCTCTACTCCACCCAGCCGGTACAATTTACTATGGATCATCTTTCGCTGGTCTTTCCACTGTAGTTTTTGCCGCAGTTGTCTGGCAGAAACCTACGCCGATAGCTGAAGTTATTTAGCCCATGTTCCGCTGGTGATTCAGTTGAAGTTGTCCAGCGTTGGTTGTGCCATCATTTCTATTGGAGTTCCATGGTGATCGCCACTTTAAAGTCACTGAAATGCATTCCCCGGTGATACCGACACCAGCAGAACACGCTGAATGGAGAATAGCCGCCGGTTACTAATTTTATGTTCAGATACGGCACAAAAGGCATTAAAAAGCCATCTGCTGAACTCGCCAAATGAGAAGAATGTCATCAATGTACCTACACTAGAGCGCCAAATTCACCCCCCCCCCAAATGAGAACCACATATATATGGGAATTTTACCAATTCTCTAATTAGGAGGTTCTCATTTTTGGGGGGCCACCTCGGCGCTCTGGCGTAGGTACATTGATGATATTCTACATATTTTATGCCAGTATACGTAGTGGTGTTGCCGAATTTTCCTTCCCTTGATCTCCAGAGTTGTTGTAGTTGTGACAGCAGTGAATGACCCGACGGCGTATAATTCTAAAACGTTAAGACCCATCATTATTATTGAGTGATTAGTTCATGAATAGCATCATCACGCTCCCCCTGCCAAATCATCACACGCACCAGCAATTCTGCCCCGTGAGAACAGCGGGCTCTGGCCGGCACTTATCGACCTCAATCCTCATCGCACCCTCCTGCCGTCTGATACAGGAATCCCGCGGCCCGCATGGACCATCCGTCTGACGTCCGGTATAATAACAGATCCCTCGTCCCGGAGTAATCTTTCCAGATCTTCACATGTACCGGATCCCTCGTCCTGGAGTAATCTTTCCAGATCTTCACATGTACCGGATCCCTCGTCCTGGAGTAATCTTTCCAGATCTTCACATGTAACGGAGCCCGGGCACGTGCCTCGTGATACATACGTATACTCCAATTCCTTGGGTGCTTGGGTATCGGATTTAGCTCCGATGTTTCATGGGTCACCGGATAAGATTCACTTGGATCCTCAAAGGGTTAAACACATAGAGAGCTGGTCACAGGCGGACGCAGCCGGTTTAAAAGGAGCTTTCCAGTCACTTGGAGACAGAATTACAGCTTTCATAACTATTCACACAGCAACGCTCTAAATCAGGAAATTAGGTTTTATTCTCGCGTCATATTTGTCCTCTCCTGGGCATCGCGTGCCTTTGTATCAGGACGCCTCCGAGTTACAGGGCTGGGGGGTTGGCTGGTTGTTGAGGTTTATCTCGGCATTGTTGATATAGCAGAAGCCTCTGTCACCTTGTACAAAGAGCCTCAAGGCCGACGGAGAGAAATAATCTAGATAAGGGATTTAACACGCTCTCTGGCTCCTACCAGAACGCGGCAATGTGCGCCATCTTGACCCGGCCAAACCGTCAGGAAATCCAGGGGTCTGCCAGGACAGAGACACAAACCATCACACTAATACGTGACATGAGACCCCAGAGGGCGCGTTCGCCGGCAATACAGACCACGATTCCAGGTGCCACATGGACCAGGAGTGGCCAAATCTCAAAATGTCAAGGAGACCGGGAACCGGACACTCTGGTGGGATCCAATAAGAGGTTTAATCAAGACAGGAAGAATGACATTGTTTCCCACTTACGGAAGGCTCACATGGAGAGTCTAAACGTTGTCATGGTGCCTGTCCGGATAAAAACCTATTGGATCTCACCAGATGTGCGGCGCGTGCTCTTCTTTACCAATATTTAATTGGCTAAACCCTTTACTTTCTTTTTGGGCACTAAAAGGGCTGTCCATCCACCAGGGATGTGGTTTTGGTGTTGTGCGTGCACCCCCCACACACACAAACACCTGTCCCTGGGCGCTATGACAGCCCTTCCAAACAAGCGTCTCTCCTCCATCTTTAAAGGTGTCAATAACTGCTGGGATTGGGTGAGTGTGGATTAATTACAGAACGCACTTCTTACTATTAACCCCTTGCCATCCATATATGAATTTTTTAGGTGAAATGAAAGTCCGGTTTCTTGTGAACAAAATGATATATAATAAGTGTGGGTGCGCTTAGTGTGAAAGAGGTAAATTGTGGTTGAGCGGACACAGAGCGCAAGTTCTAGGTTTTTGTTCAAACCGTGGCCAATTACCTCTTCTCTTAAGGGGTTAAATGAGCCATTGCAACTCAGCTATTGGAGTGACTTACAGGAAATGTCACCGACATCATGTGCTCTATCGTTCCCCGCACTACGGGGTGATTTGGAAATTCCAATTCGACAACCCTGCAGTGTATTCAGGTATCACCGCAGGGTCTCTGAAGTCCAAGGAAAAACCGCCACAAAACTGCAGATTCAAATGCAAAAACCACTGCAAAAACATATGAAAAAAGCAGAGGATCCACAGCATAACAGCCGAAAAAAGACCGAACGCATCCAAAAATGCCAATGTTCCGCCGCAAAACAGATGAAAAAAGCCTGAACAGAGCGCCGACCAGTCGCCGGAAAATGCCGACGAACGGGGTAAAAAAAAACCAAATAAAACGATTGAAAGTGTCAAAAGTGAAACACTGTTTGCAAAACAGACTGGACGAAAATGCCTGGAATTTACACATAAAATCCAATGAATGATAATTAAAAGGGCTGATATAGAAAGAACGCTTTAACAAAAAAATGAAAAAAAAATTGCCGAAAAATGCCTAAAACATCCTAATAAATATAGAGACTTTTTGCTGCCGAATAAAATAATAAACGGTTTATTAGATATTGAATTAAAACGGGAATATTTTTAACATTGAAACCTATGGGGTTCTCCTGAATAAACCTGCCGAATGAAACCACTGAACATCAGGGCATTTCACTGACATTTCTCTGCTGTTCAATGTGAATAGATTAACCATTGCTTCTCTATGGGGGATTTCACTGCCGCCGAACAGCACCGTATTTCACAGGCGCCGTATTTCACTGCCGCCGAACAGGCACCATATTTCACTGCCGTCAAACAGGCACCATATTTCACTGCCGCCGAACAGCACCGTATTTCACAGGCGCCGTATTTCACTGCCGCCGAACAGGCACCGTATTTCACTGCCGCCGAACAGGCACCGTATTTCACTGCCGCCGAACAGGCACCATATTTCACTACCGTCAAACAGGCACCATATGTGCAGGCAATTCGCCAAAATTTGGCAAACTGCCTGCTCTCTGAATAGCCGAATGGCCCCGAAATGTCAACGCATGGGGAAACTCACTGTTCGGTGCATTTTTGGAGCCAATTCGGATCTCTGTGAATAACCCCTTTAGATTCGCCATTAAGTGAATATGCCACACAGGATGCTCGTATTATTGTGTACAATCCAACAGTACAAAGTGAGATAAAGCAATGCAGTGTTAACCCCTTCACCCACACACATCCTCAAGTCTCCGCATCGACGCACTGTGTTTCTGATGGAGCGCAGAGCTCCCTTTATTGGTGGAGTGTATCGTGACACTGTATTACTCCCTTTATTCGGTGAATTCCCATGAAGCCGCACTGACATATTAAAAAGACTTATCTTTAATTCGTATTTATTTTGCAATCCAGGCTGAATGAGCTGCCCACCTCTGCACGGCCGGAGGATATTGTGCGCGCTGTTTGCTCATGGTTAGGTGGACACTGCGCCCTTTATTGAGGGGTGTTTGGCGACGAGCACAGCCATGACACTTAGTACTGAGACAGGACAATGGAGGAAACGTTGCAAACTCAACATCTTTACGAGGGTGCAAACAAACCCCAGGGCTTGCGGCTTCAGAGGACAAGATGGCCTTATCTTCTGGTCAACAAACCCAGATGAAAGCTCTGCATTAAGGGTCCTTCTGCTACCCAGGCCATAAACCTAGAAATCCCAGGCTTTTAGCAGATCCCTACACTTCATGGGAAATGGGGATAATAGAGACAATAAAAAGCTTTTACTGGAGGGATGTTTCACAGGTTTCAGGCCATTTACCTGCGAGTCAGAGATAAAATGTAGACATGTCATATCGTATATTTAATATGCCCCTTCCACATAATACCAGATGCCCCCAGCCCCTCTATTGACCCCCCCCCCTTTGCTCTTCCCATTTAACAGGCCGGCCATCACCGGGCCTTATTTTGCCCCAGTCATTAATGGCTTGAGCCGTCAGTCTGATGTTGCCTCAAGCTTTGCATAAAGCTCCTTACCAAACGGCTAGTGCACAAACCAATGAAGAACGGATTAGATGAACAAACTCGATTGATTGAAAACTGGCGCAATGACAGAGCGTATAGAGTTGTTGTTAAATATTCAAGTTGGACGCAAGCAGTAAGTGGGACCTGCAGGGTCTGCATACTTGAGCGCACATAGTTTAGTTCCATGGAGTCCTATGGTATCTGTGAGAGGGTCCTAAATATTCTGTCTCAGCGGCTCAGTCAGAGTCGGTAACAGGGAGCTGCTATGGGATATTGGCTTGCGTCAAAATTCCTCTTTAGTGGCTTCCTCTTACCAGAAACTTCAGCACAGGGCCCATACTTGGGGACTATTGTGCACCATAATGCCACCGGAGCTCCTGGATTTGCTATAGGTGCCACCCAACGTGCCAAGCTCTGTGCTGATCAAGACTTGATCAAACTGATAAGAGTCTCTCCACGTCCCGGCAGTAAAAGGAGAGCCTCCTCGGCCATTGTCTTCTATTTGTATCTGTCCTCCACCTATACAGAGATATTACACCTCATATTAAGAGCTGGGCTTATGTCACATACCTGGAAATGTGCAGACACAGCGGAACAGCTGCATATCATAACAGCAATGTACCTGAACGAATGTGGATCGACATGTTTTCTTGCGACGCCGCCTGCTCGGTCTTCTATTGTCTTGCGGTTTTGGAGCATAACTGACCCCGACAGAAAGGCGAGTCAAGCACTAACGCCACGATAAAGTCAGTTTCTTATCACTGGGGATGCCTTAATCAGAGCCCTAAGATCAGGAGCCGATCGCTCCATTTTTTCAGGGATCGGGTATCGACTCTTTTAAGCTGATGCCAGAGTCAGAGACTTGTCGGGCAGCCAGACTCCCAGCGGGAGCTCCACAACCTCTACCCCACCTGCCTTCGAGTTTGAGGCCTCTACGTTCACTTGCTGTGTCTTCCCTGTCTGCAGCATGACCAGCGAGCGGGCAGGGAAGACGCTGGCAATGAAAGCTGATTCCCCAGGATTCCCATAAGTGGCAGGACTGGCAGTCTGGCCAGAGGTCGTGCGGTATCGGATTGGGTCTCCGTATCGGGCAGTCCCAAGTATCCTATGACCCGACTGGATGGGGAGCTGGAAATTAGGGATCGGGACATGCCTACTTTTCACTTGTTTGAGTTTCTTAGTACTGGGCTTGTCAAAATAGTCCATTTTTAAACCCCACTATGTGTGCAAGTATATATTACTTATTCCGGAGATCGTCGCGCTGCAGAGAGCTCCAGGAGGATGCACGCCTCGGCCAAGTGGGTTGATCTCATAAGAGCAGGCATTAGGTTACAAGGGAGAGGATCTACCATGATGGAATTCATGGACATTGTGGCTGCTACAACGGTTGATCATATTCTGTAACAAATCTCTATTTATTGCCAAACCAGGTGTTTAAAAGTCATTGAAGCTGTATTACCCACGTGGAGGTCCCTGAATTCGGTGCGTTGTGTTCATTGGTTGTGACAGCCCCTTATGAGAACACGCACGGTTGGGTTTATACACATAGACACATACACCTCCTTGTGGAGTCCTTTATACCCTCACCCAGTAACATGTAACCTATTGTTGGTGTCTTCAGTCTGAAATGTCATATAACCAGTTGTCCCGTCGCCTGGTAACGTCACAGAATATTTACAGAGAAACACGGGATGTTCTGTCTTTCCAGGCCGTCATTCCATTTCTGAGAAACCGTAACAAAAAAGACAAATAAATCGCGCCAGACCCTTCACCCAGATTAATGGAGCAGAGATTCCCTGGCTAAAGTGACAAGCATTAACAAAACAGCTCAGGGTCAGATAAAACAAAGAAAAATGAATCTAGGGCACGTAATGGGGGCGCAGGGCCACGGAGCATGGGGGCGCAGGGCCGTGAAGCATGGGGACCGAAACTGCAAAAATGTCATTAACCAACGTGAGGATGAGAAGTTCACATTCAAGTGTGTTTACCTGGTGAAACCTCCTAAAAAAGGACAATGAAAATACCCCCAAAAATTAAAAATACACCTTGTCAAGATGGTGGCTGGAGGCGGCAGAATGGGCACCACATTTAACATACAAACCTGTGTTCGCTCACTTCGCAGTCCATCAGTCTCACCTTGCAGTCCATCACTCTCACCTCGCAGTCCATCAGTCTCACCTCGCAGTCCATCAGTCTCACCTCGCAGTCCGTCACTCTCACCTTGCAGTCCATCACTCTCACCTTGCAGTCCGTCACTCTCACCTTGCAGTCCGTCACTCTCACCTTGCAGTCCGTCACTCTCACCTTGCAGTCCGTCACTCTCACCTTGCAGTTTGTCACTCTCACCTCGCAGTCCGTCACTCTCACCTTGCAGTCCGTCACTCTCACCTTGCAGTCCGTCACTCTCACCTTGCAGTCCGTCACTCTCACCTTGCAGTCCGTCACTCTCACCTCGCAGTCCGTCACTCTCACCTCGCAGTCCGTCACTCTCACCTCGCAGTCCGTCACTCTCACCTCGCAGTCCGTCACTCTCACCTCGCAGTCCGTCACTCTCACCTCGCAGTCCGTCACTCTCACCTCGCAGTCCGTCACTCTCACCTCGCAGTCCGTCACTCTCACCTCGCAGTCCGTCACTCTCACCTTGCAGTCTGTCACGCTCACCTTGCAGTCCATCACTCTAACCTTGCAGTCCGTCACTCTCACCTTGCAGTCCGTCATGCTCACCTTGCAGTCCATCACTCTCACCTTGCTGTCCATCGCTCTCCACGCGCAGTCCATCACTCTCACCTCGCAGTCCATCACTCTCACCTTGCAGCCCCTCACTCTCACCAGTCCATCACTCTCACCATGCAGTCCATCACTCTCACCATGCAGTCCATCTCTCACCTTGCAGTCCATCACTCTCACCTCGCAGTCCATCGCTCTCACCTAGCAGTCCATCGCTCTCACCATGCGGTCCTTCACTCTCACCATGCAGTCCATCGCTCTCACCTCGCAGTCCATCACTCTCACCTCACAGTCCATCGCTCTCACCTCGCAGTCCATCGCTCTCACCTCGCAGTCCATCACTCTCACCTCGCAGTCCATCACTCTCACCTTGCAGTCCATCACTCTCACCTCGCAAATTCCACTCTATGAGAAATGTAAAATAAAATAAAGAATTGAAATAGGGAAATACTTGTTTCACATTAAAAGTAAAATTCAGCACCAGTTAAAGTATAAACATGCTATAAATGTGTGTTATGGGGAGTGAGTTACTTATGTTACTGTTTTCTCATGAAATAAACAATAAACTTGTTTCCCCAAAGCACGGGAGATGGCTTTATGAGCGATGGCAGCGTTACAGTGCTGTGCATTCTACATGTGCTCACCAGTATGTAACCAAAGCACAGCGCCATCAGTCACTTACCTGGGGAACAGATGAGACCAGGACAAAATACACCACGGGAAGGAGGACTCTAGAATAAAAAATAAAATAGCTACAACAACCATATCTGTTCACGACATAAACATATATTATACACACATACACAGACGCCAGATTTGTTTTGTCCGGGGGGGGGGGGTTATTCTCTGTGTTTACTGGACAAACATTTAAATAACTTTTTTTAAATATCATATTAATTCAGCCTCAGCATTACTGTAGGACACAGTGAGGCGCATCGAGCGCCAAGAGGTAATGTTTTCCAATAACAGTTACACTGTATACAGACATGTGTTGATATTGTATAACAATATCAAATAAAAGCGCTCTTACCAGACACAGAGCCGGAGGCAGGTCCTGGCGTGCAGACCTTTTAAAGAAATGTACACATGTGGGGAGCTTCTAGAGCAGCCACAATATTGTGGTTTGTATAGAAATGTAAACACACACGTATAGGGATGAGAACACGTGAGGTCAGGCTGGCTGCCAGGGACACATCTCTGCCCTCCTCCTCGGGTGATTCCACATCAGACAGTTCACCTGGAGAACATGCTGAAAAAATGGCAGGAGTTTGGAACACAACAGGAGAGGTAGATATACACAGGGCCGGCCCGACCATGGAGAGGTTTGGAGCAAGAGCTCCAAGCGGCAAATTCTGGGGGGCGTCAAATTTTGCCGCCGAGGCCCTGCACTATTTTTATCAGCACCGCTGCGCCAGCATCTCTTGGAGGCTGGCGCAGTGAACACCCCCACCATCCCACACTGAACTCGAGCCCCGGCATTTCTGATGACCTGTCAGCTGACTGCTGGCAATCACTGACTGAGTCACATAGTCTATGACAGTCAGTGAGCGCCGGCGGTCAGCTGACAGGTCATCAGAGATCGCCGGTGCTAGAGTCCAGCATGGGACGTGCTCTGGGGTCTGTGTGCGAGGCACAGATCACATAACAGACCCACAATATCGATACCTGAGAATCAGCTGATATAGTAATTTAGTTAAAAGGTTTGCAATGTGAATATAATACTGTTACCCTTCCCCAGTTGAATGTTCCCTTTTATTAACCGTTTTTGACGTTATGTACATTCCTATCTTGTGTACATGCAGATATCTTAGATCCTTATGTACAGTAATGTCATTGCTTTATTATGTACAAAAGCGGAGAAAACCAATAAAAACTTTATTGCAAAAAAAAATAACAGACCCACAACCACCCGGACCACCAGGAATTTATCAGGCCTGGGCTGCAGATGAAGTGACCCAGACCGAACACCCCCTCCTTTGCCACTGGACCACTAGGGATACATGGTCAACCCCCTCCCTGCAAAAACAAAAAAAGGTAAACAGGAGAGGGGGCAACGTTTAACATATTTGAAATTTTTAAATATATATATTTTTTCTATAAAATAATTGAATAGTTTTAGTCTATTTTTTAAAATTAATTAAAATTCTTTTATATAGAACTTACAGTTGTGTTCAAAATTATTCAACCCCCACTGAAATTGAGTGTTTTGGCCAGTTTGACATTGATTTTGATCATTCAGTCATCTTGCTTACAATTAAATCAAAGAGGCACGTGTAGGTCAGACAAATATAACATAACATTTATAATGAAATAACCACAAATGTCTTTTCTGTGCTCACATCATTATCAGTTTTATTCAACCCCCAAGTGACATTCAATCTTAGTACTTAGTACAACATCCTTTTACAGTTATAACAGCTTTTAAACGTGAAGCATAGCTTGACACAAGTGTCTTGCAGCCATCTACGGGTATCTTCGCCCATTCGTCATGGGCAAAAGCCTCCAGTTCAGTCACATTCTTAGGCTTGCGCACTGCAACTGCTTTCTTTAAGTCCCACCAGAGGTTCTCAATCGGATTTAAGTCAGGTGACTGCGATGGCCACTCCAAAATGTTCCAGCCTTTAATCTGCAACCATGCTCTAGTGGACTTGGAGGTATGCTTGGGATCATTGTCCTGTTGAAAGGTCCAACGTCTCCCAAGCCTCAGGTTTGTGACGGACTGCATCACATTGTCATCCAATATCTCCTGGTACTGAAGAGAATTCATGGTACCTTGCACACGCTGAAGCTTCCCTGTACCTGCAGAAGCAAAACAGCCCCAAAGCATGATTGACCCCCCGCCATGCTTCACAGTAGGCAAGGTGTTCTTTTCTTCATAGGCCTTGTTCTTCCTCCTCCAAACATAGCGTTGATCCATGGGTCCAAACAGTTCTAATTTTGTTTCATCAGTCCACAGAACACTATCCCAAAACTTCTGTGGTTTGTCCACATGACTTTTGGCATACTGCAGTCGACTCTTCTTATTCTTTGGAGACAGCAAGGGGGTGCGCCTGGGAGTTCTGGCATGGAGGCCTTCATTATGCAGTGTGCGCCGTATTGTCTGAGCTGAAATTTCAGTACCCACATCTGACAAATCTTTTCTCAGTTCCTCAGCAGTCACACGGGGACTTTTCTCCACTCTACGCTTCAGGTAGCGCACAGCAGTCGAAGTCAGCATCTTCTTTCTGCCACGACCAGGTAGCGTTTCAACAGTGCCCTTTGCCTTTAATTTGCGAATGATGCTTCCTATGGTCTCTCTTGGTATGTTTAACATCTTTGCAATCTTCTTATAGCCATTGCCCTTCCTGTGAAGAGTAATCACCTCTTCTCTTGTCTTCCTGGACCATTCTCTTGACTTCACCATGTTTGTAACCACACCAGTAAATGTCTAGAAGGAGCTGAGTATCACAGTCATTTTAAAGCTGCCTAATTGGTGCTTATTATGCTTTATTGCTGCTCCGTGACATCCACAGGTGTTTTCAATACCTGATTGAAAACACTTGAATGAACCTCTGTTCTTCAGAGTGGTAGTCTTTAAGGGGTTGAATAATTGTGTCAATGAAGAATTCACAAAAGAAACATTTACTACTGTATTACAAAACCAATTGATGTCATTTTAGTTGCATATGGTTCTTTAAAAAGTCCTTGTAGGATTTCATTCTGAATACAATTACAAATGTCACTAAATTCCCTAAAACCCTTTACAGCATTGGGGGTTGAATAATTTTGAACACAACTGTAAATAATAAATTTAATGTTTTTGCGTTTTATTGCAGTGGATTCTGTGATACAGTAATGCGCACCGCATGGTTACTGTGAGTTTTATTGCAGTGGATTCTGTGATACGGTAATGCGCACCGTGCTGTTACTGTGAGTTTTATTGCAGTGGATTCTGTGATACGGTAATGCGCACGCACGGTTACTGTGAGTTTTATTGCAGTGGATTCTGTGATACAGTAACCGCACGGTGCGCATTACTGTATCACAGAATCCACTGCAATAAAAGTGACAGTAACCGCACGGTGTGCATTACCGTATCACAGAATCCACTGCAATAAAACTCACAGTAACCGCACGCTGCGCATTACCGTATCACAGAATCCACTGCAATAAAACTCAGTAACCGCACAGTGCGCATAACCGTATCACAGAATCCACTGCAATAAAACTCACAGTAACAGCACGGTGCGCATTACCGTATCACAGAATCCACGGCAATAAAATTCACAGTAACCGCACGGTGCGCATTACTGTATCACAGAATCCACTGCAATAAAACTCAGTAATCGCACCGTGCGGTTACTGTGAGTTTTATTGCAGTGGATTCTGATACAGTAATGCGCACCGTGTGGTTACTGTCAGTTTTATTGCAGTGGATTCTGTGATACAGTAATACGCACCGTGCGGTTACTGTGTCAGGAACGTGGGGATGCTACCTGGGTGGCACCTGGATGGCAGGGGTATGAGCCCAGGATGCAGTGGTCTGCACTGATAAACAGAGGATATGGATAGTGGAGGGTGAATGGAAATAAAGACTAACCAGGTTGATTGTAGAGGTAGAGGATGCTGGTTGTAATTTGCAGGAACCAGAAATGGGGAATCAGGATCAGGTAGCAGATAGCAAGGGTGTTCACTCTTGGTGAGCATGAGCCGTAATGATCCAGCAATGTGTGAGTGCGGGGCAAAGCCCTTTATCTGGAAAAATGTGTCTACACTCAATTACGTGATTATTATCAGTATCAGAACTATTTAACCCCAGATCAATCAGGCTTTCGTCCAAACCATTCAACTACAACTGCCCTTTTAAAAGTTTGTAATGATATCCAAGCTGGCATGGAACAAGGAAATCTAACTGGAGCCATCTTCCTTGATTTTGCCAAGGCTTTTGACACCGTAGACCATGGCATCCTATTACAAAAACTTAAGAACTCTGGTATTGGTGATAGTACGTTAACCTGGTTCCAATCCTATGTGTCTGATAGGTCTCAATTTGTGTCCATTTCTGACAGCACTTCCCTCCCCCTCCCAGTCACGTGCAGTGTACCCCAAGGCTCGATACTTGGCCCCCTGCTATTCACAATATTCATAAACGATCTGCCCAATGTCTGCAAAGCTTCAACTGTACACATGTACGCAGACGACACGGTAATCTATACCTGCAAACCAAATCTCCCACAGCTGGAGGCCGTGCTGCAAGAACAATTCACAGGGGTAGAAAAGTGGATCAAAGATAACAAACTTTTTCTAAATACTGACAAAACTGTTACAATGCTCTTTGGAACCGCACCTAAACTACACAAATTGCAAACACCCCATCTATGTGTTGGGACAAAATCAAATGGCACGCTGACCACAGTCACTTCTCTCAAATACCTAGGTATGTGGTTAGACCCAAATCTATCTTTTGGCCCCCACATCGAAAAACTCTCATCTAAACTCTACCCCAAACTAGGTGCCCTGTACAGAAACAAATCCTGCCTGAGCCCCGCGGTAAGAAAGCAGATTGTACAACAAATGCTTATGCCAGCCATTGAATATGGAGATGTAGTGTATGCAGCCGCCCCACAAACACACCTCCAAAAACTTACTACATTGTATAACTCATTCTGTCGCTTTGTGCTACAATGTAACTACATGACACACCATTGTGACATGTTAAAAGAACTAAACTGGCCATCGCTGGACTCTAGACGCACCCTTCACCTTTCCAACCTGGTGTTTAAGAGCTTTTCTGGGAAGCTACCACCCTACCTGAATATGCTGCTTCCCCCAGCAGTTCCCTCATCCTATAACCTCAGATCCAGGACCAGCACCTTACTTGCAATACCGCAATACAAAAAGAAAATGGCTCGATCCTCATTTTCCTACAGAGCACCACAATAATGGAATAACCTCCCAGACACCGTCAAATCTTCCCCCACTCTAAAGTCCCTTAAGACTTCCCTATTAACATACCTCAATACAAAATGCACCTGTAAACATGTAACATAATGACTTTATTTCCTCCATATTTATTTTTCTGTTAATCTGTATATTTGGTCTTGTGTTAATTTCTTGCATTTTACTGTTTTGTATTTCTGTAACCACTCAATGTTCTCGAACCCAGGACATACTTGAAAACGAGAGAAATCTCAATGTATCCTTCCTGGTAAAATCCTTTTATAAATAAAAATAAATAAAATAAAAATAAAAATTTCGTGAGTCACGTGTGTTTGGTGTTTAACTCTTACACTGCTGGATGCAGGGCAGGAACAGGATGGAAGTGAACCACCAGGGGGGGGTTTCAGGATGGCTACAGCCAGGGATCCTGACATACTGTGAGTTTTATTGCAGTGGATTCTGTGATACGGTAATGCGCACCACACAATACTGTGAGTTTTTGTCAGGGATCCCGGTGATAGTGAAGGGTAGAACCCAAGGAGTGCTGCTGAGTGCGTATTATGGGCACTGGTGTATAGCAGAAGGTCAGGAGGAAGCCAAGGTCGGGATAGGAGAGATATACGTAGTAGAGGGTCACTATCCAGATCGGTACACGGGTAAACCAGCAGGAAAGAACAATGTAGCAGGGGTATGTAACAGGGGAACTGCTCGCAATACCGGAGCGAGGAGCTACTGACCTAGCTGGCCTTTATTCAGATAGCTCCGCCCAGCAATCAGGAAGCCACCGACGTCATTGACGTGCGCCGTGGGCCCAGCCACCATATTGGTGGAGCCCATCGTGCGCGCGTCTTGTCTGCGGCCTAACGAGGCCCAACAGCCTGGGGCTCTGGTGGAGACCCATAGCCACCGGTGGAGGGGCCGGCATCCGAACACCCCGGAGGGCCAGGACCACGCCGGGCAGGTAAGGCGGATCAAGCGGTCGTCGGCCCAGCCGTACCCTAGCATTCCACACAGCGTTGCTTGGGAGACAGGGTCGCGGCTGCATCCGGTGCCGGCGGCCCAGGCAGAACCCCCCCGGAAGGCGGGGCCATCGGACACGCAACGGACCAGGTTGACCAAGATGGGCCGAATGAAACGCGCGAACACGAGAAGGGGCGTGGACGTGGGATGTGGGCTCCCAGGAACGCTCCTCAGGACCGTAGCCTTCCCAATCAATGAGATACTGGAGGACACCTCGGCGGTGACGGGAATCCAGCACTCTGGAAACCACATACTCATCGGAACCATCGACCGACACAGGAGGAGGAGGAGGCAACACCCGACCTGGGAACGGGTTGGAGGTGACGGGTTTCAGGAGGGAAACATGGACAACCAGATGGAATCAATAGCGTGAAGGAAGGAAAAGACGAACTGCAAGGGACCCAACCAAGGCAGCGACAACAAAGAGACCGGTGTATATAGGGCCAAGCTTCTTGGTGAGGCAAGAAAGTCGTAGATGATGAGTGGAAAACCATACTTTCTGTCCCACCACATACGTACGTAGGAGATACGGAGCGATGACGGTCAGCGTAGGTCTTATACACAGCTTGAGCGTCGATAAGACAGGCACGGGCCCTGGTACGACTCCGATGAAGGGCTTGTAAGCGGTCGTTGACACTAGGAATGGGAAAGGCAGTAGGTAGATCGGGGAGCGGAGCCGGATGACAGCCATACATCATATAAAAGGGTGAACAACAAGTAGAGTCGTGTAGTCTAGCATTATAGGCATATTCGGCAGTGCAAAGAAGATCGACCCAGTCATCCTGTAAATATGATGTGTAGCATCGTAGATAGGCTTCCAGAGACTGATTGACACGTTCTGTCTGGCCGTTGGTATGTGGATGATACGCAGTGGATAGATGAACCGATATGTCCAATGTTTTGCAGAAGTACTTCCAGAACCAGGAGGTAAATTGAACCCCTCTGTCTGACACTATTCAGGTAGGAACACCATGCAGACGGTATATTTCTTTCAGGAATACAGAAGCTGTCTAGGCGGCAGTTGGTACGCCCTTGAGGGGAATGAAGTGAGCTAATTTTGTCAGACGATCTACAATGACCATGATAGTGCTGTACCCATTGGACCGTGGTAGGTCTACCACAAAATCCATAGTGATATGTGACCGGGGCTGCGATGGGACCGGAAGAGGTTGAAGCAGACCCACTGGTCTCTGAATGTGGCATTTAGCCCTGGCACATATCTGGCAGGAGGACACGTAACGTTTGACGTCACTAGCAAGTTGAGGCCACCAAAAGTAACGTCGTATAAGGTCTTTTGTCTTTCTCTCCCCCGGATGTCCGCTGCTTGGTGTATTGTGTAGCTGTTGTAAGACAGCCAATCGATCTGGGACTGGAACAAACAACCGATGTTGTTGCCCTTGGCGTCCAGTCGTCGTAGACGTAGGGACGACGTCTGTATGCGTGCATATCCGTTGCACAAGGTCCGTGGTAACGCCAAGGAAATGACGGTCGTGGAGTACCGTATCAGGTAGGGAGGTCAGGACAGAAGAAGGCGGGTTTCGGGAGAGCGCATCAGCCTTACTGTTTTGGGCTCCAGGTCTATAGGTAACATGAAATTGGAATCTGGAGAAGAACAAGGACCAACGAGCTTGTCGAGGATTAAGACATTTTGCTGTCTTCAGATACTCCAGATTATTATGATCAGTCACAACGGTGAACGTGTGGTGAGCCCCTTCCAGGAGATGACACCATTCTGTGAGAGTACTTTTGATTGCAAGTAGTTTTCTGTCTCCGACGTCGTAGTTCACTTCAGCGGGGCTAAGCCTTCGGGAATAATAAGCCACCAGGTGGAGTGCTTGGTTGGGAGGTTTCCTTTGGGAGAGTACAGCACCGATTCCGGATTCGGAGGCATCCACTTACAGAATGAACGGAAATTGCGGATTGGGCAGGACCAGGATGGGAGCCGTACTGAATCGTTGCTTCAAGGACTCGAAAGTTTGTTGTGCTGCTGGTGTCCAGTGGAACTTGACTTGTTGTTTAGTGAGGGCAGTGAGTGGTGTAATGATGGATGAAAATTCCTGTATGAAATGTCTATAAAAGTTTGCGAACCCGATGAAACGTTGAACCGCCTTCTTATCTGTTGGTGCCACGTTTTGATGGCTTCGACTTTCTTATGATCCATGGCGATATGACCTGGTGTCAGGATAAACCCAAGGAAGTCGATCCGTTCCGTCTTGAACATACACTTCTCCAGTTTGGCATATAGCCGATATTGACGGAGCCGAGTCAGGACTGTAGTGACATGTCTTCTATGTTCCAGTAATGAGGCAGAGAAGATGAGTATGTCATCCAAATAAATGACAACAAACTGATCAAGGAGGTCCCGGAAGATGTCCTTCAGGAAATGCTGGAACGTGGCAGGGGCGTTACAGAGCCAGTAAGGCATCACCAGATACTCAATAAAACAGCCTAAAAGGTAAATGTATAGGCGCTCAGTAATTGTGTTAAAGTCAATAACAATTGCAGCTCACCAGATGAGTGTATCCTCCACTCCTAACAAATTTTAGATAGTATACCAAGGTATATGGGAGCGCACAAAAACATATACACAGAATACCACTGAAATCAAAATAAGAAATGATACAAATTAGTCCATAAATCCTAAAAAAGAAGAAAAAAAGAGACCATTGCGTAGTATGTACTAATAAAGTGAGCACACACAGCTTGTTTGTTATGCTCACAAACAGGGAGTCTTCAAGACACTAGATGTACGCCTTTGAGTCTCTTGTGGGGGACTCCACCCATACAGTTGTGTTCAAAATTATTCAACCCCCAATGCTGTAAAGGGTTTTAGGGAATTTAGTGACATTTGTAATTGTATTCAGAATGAAATCCTACAAGGACTTTTTAAAGAACCATATGCAACTAAAATGACATCAATTGGTTTTGTAATACAGTAGTAAATGTTTCTTTTGTGAATTCTTCATTGACACAATTATTCAACCCCTTAAAGACTACCACTCTGAAGAACAGAGGTTCATTCAAGTGTTTTCAATCAGGTATTGAAACCACCTGTGGATGTCACGGAGCAGCAATAAAGCATAATAAGCACCAATTAGGCAGCTTTAAAATGACTGTGATACTCAGCTCCTTCTAGACATTTACTGGTGTGGTTGCAAACATGGTGAAGTCAAGAGAATGGTCCAGGAAGACAAGAGAAGAGGTGATTACTCTTCACAGGAAGGGCAATGGCTATAAGAAGATTGCAAAGATGTTAAACATACAAAGAGAGACCATAGGAAGCATCATTCGCAAATTCAAGGCAAAGGGCACTGTTGAAACGCTACCTGGTCGTGGCAGAAAGAAGATGCTGACTTCGACTGCTGTGCGCTACCTGAAGCGTAGAGTGGAGAAAAGTCCCCGTGTGACTGCTGAGGAATTGAGAAAAGATTTGTCAGATGTCGGTACTGAAGTTTCAGCTCAGACAATACGGTGCACACTGCGTAATGAAGGCCTCCATGCCAGAACTCCCAGGCGCACCCCCTTGCTGTCTCCAAAGAATAAGAAGAGTCGACTGCAGCATGCCAAAAGTCATGTGGACAAACCACAGAAGTTTTGGGATAGTGTTCTGTGGACTGATGAAACAAAATTAGAACTGTTTGGGCCCATGGATCAAGGCCTATGAAGAAAAGAACACATTGCCTACTGTGAAGCATGGCGGGGGGTCAATCATGCTTTGGGGCTGTTTTGCTTCTGCAGGTACAGGGAAGCTTCAGCGTGTGCAAGGTACCATGAATTCTCTTCAGTACCAGGAGATATTGGATGACAATGTGATGCAGTCCGTCACAAACCTGAGGCTTGGGAGACGTTGGACCTTTCAACAGGACAATGATCCCAAGCATACCTCCAAGTCCACTAGAGCATGGTTGCAGATTAAAGGCTGGAACATTTTGGAGTGGCCATCGCAGTCACCTGACTTAAATCCCATTGAGAACCTCTGGTGGGACTTAAAGAAAGCAGTTGCAGTGCGCAAGCCTAAGAATGTGACTGAACTGGAGGCTTTTGCCCATGACGAATGGGCGAAGATACCCGTAGATCGCTGCAAGACACTTGTGTCAAGCTATGCTTCACGTTTAAAAGCTGTTATAACTGTAAAAGGATGTTGTACTAAGTACTAAGATTGAATGTCACTTGGGGGTTGAATAAAACTGATAATGATGTGAGCACAGAAAAGACATTTGTGCTTATTTCATTATAAATGTTATGTTATATTTGTCTGACCTACACGTGCCTCTTTGATTTAATTGTAAGCAAGATGACTGAATGATCAAAATCAATGTCAAACTGGCCAAAACACTCAATTTCAGTGGGGGTTGAATAATTTTGAACACAACTGTATATCGATGCCTTTATCTTGATGATGAATATATCTCAAAAAAGAGCTTAGACATTCATCTCTCTGGCACGTTCACGTAATCGACGATCGATTTGGATGGCAACTGGATCAGGACGTCTAAAGATGCTGGAGTGCCAACCCGGGCAATTTCATCCGTTAGAGCGTCTGTTAGTCCCAACGGAATTGGCCTATCAGGGCGGCATCGTTCCATCCAGTCTCGCAAGCAAAGCGGCGGAAGTCCGTAACATATGATTCAACCGGCCGTCGTCCTTGGCGTAGAGCACGTAAGGCACTTTCAGCAGTACTTGATCGAAGGGGATCGTCAAACATGGAAGCCATAGCAGACTGAAACGAGACCCATGTCTCGAGCACCGGACTCTGACATCGTAGCAGGTTGAAGGCCCAGGTCTGTGCTTCACCGGTTAGAAGGGAGATGACAATACGGACCTTGATATAATCAGACAAGTAGGTACGGGGATTCAAGGAATACAGCAATTCACAGGAAGTCATAAATGCCTCATAAAGGTAACGTTGTCCGGCATATCGTTCAGGCAAAGGGATGCGGGGTTCATTAATATGCGGAGGATCAGGAGCATGAGCAGATTGGAGTCCATGGATCTGTTCTTGTAAATGATGATGCCCATTCTGCAGATCGTGCATAACACAGGATAATGAAGAAACTTGTTGTGTTAACGTATCCAGGGCGCCAGCAACATCTGAGGGTTCCGTGGAAATGGCTCCGGTATTCTGTCAGGGATCCCGGTGACAGTGAAGGGTAGAACCCAAGGAGTGCTGCTGAGTGCGTATTATGGGCACTGGTGTATAGCAGAAGGTCAGGAGGAAGCCAAGGTTGGGATGGGAGAGATATACGTAGTAGAGGGTCACTATCCAGGTCGGTACATGGGTAAACCAGCAAGAAAGAACAATGTAGCAGGGGAACTGCTCGCAATACTGGAGCGAGGAGCTACTGACCTAGCTGGCCTTTATTCAGATAGCTCCGTCCAGCAATCAGGAAGCCGCCAACGTCATTGACGTGCGCAGCGGGCCCAGCCGCCATATTGGTGGAGCCAAGCGTGCGCGCGTCTTGCCTGCGGCCTATGGGAGGGGCCGGCATCTGAACAGCCCTGGGGCCAGGACCACGCCGGGCAGGTAAGCCAGGCACCCCTCGTACCGGCGGATCAAGCGGACGTCAGCCCAGCCGTACCCTAGCATTCCGCACAGCGTTGCTGGGGAGACAGGGTCGCGGCTGCATCCGGCGCCGGCGGCCCAGTGGGCCTGACAGTTTTATTGCAGTGGATTCTGTGATACGGTAATGCGCACAGCACATTACTGTGAGTTTTATTGCTGTGGAGCTCTGTGATACGCTCATACACACCGCACATTACTGTGAGCTTTAGGCTGGGGTCAGACGAACGCAGTGTGGACGTGCGTTTAGCCGCATTTTATTACGGCCATGGTAGCATCAAATGACGTCCAACGCAGGTCCACACACGCATGAAGTACGGCCACACGTAAGTTCGGCCGCGCAACGCAATCGGCAAACGAACGCATTTTCGCAAGAACGTCGAACCGCTAGTACAGACGTACAGAGAGCACTGCGTCCACATAGCGGCGTGTGCGAAGATTAGGAGACGTCAGACGCTGTTCATGTCCGGCCAACATAACGTCCAGACACCCAAAGTTTCCTGGTTTGGATCCGTAAGAAATCACGGCCGAAATTGCGCATCGTATGACCGCTGTCACGTCTTCCGTGAAAAAATGCGTTCGGACGCATCAACACACTTTTTGACGGTAGATGTGAAAAATGCGTTCGTCTGACCCTAGCCTTATTGCTGTCAAGCTCTGTGATACGCTCATACACAATGCATGTTACTGTGAGTTTTATTGCTGTGGAGCTCTGTGATACGCTCATACACACTGCACGCTACTTTGTGTTTTATTGCTGTGCAGCTCTGTGATACGCTCATACACACTGCACGTTACTGTGTGTTTTATTGCTGTGGAGCTCTGTGATACACTTATACATGTTACGTGTTTTTTTTTTGGGGGGTGGCAGCATTTCATCCATCACTCCAGGCAGCACAGTGGTTGGGCCGGCCCTGGATATACATACATACATGCACTGAAAAAAATAAATCCCCTTATCCGTTGTCTTCCCAGTCCTGAGATTTGGTCTAAAATTTGCAATTCTTGGCTCCTGAGGGCCGGATCACTAAACTTAACCATCGTCTCCCGGCTTTCGTTATTTTGCTGGTTCAGATTTATTTAAGTATTTTTATTTTTCAAATCTTGGTACTGATTTATAAAGTTTATTTTAAAAACAATAAAGATAAAAGAATTTTGAAATGTGTTACTTTTTTATCTAGTCCCGCCCTTTCCCAAGACAGTGAATACCATGGTGGGGGCGAGGCACAAATATTAATGAATATTATTATTATTATTATTATTCTTTATTTATAAAGCGCCAGCATATTCCACAGCGCTGTACAATAGGCACAGTATAATACAATACATTGAACAACATTTGACAAACAGTACAGGAGGAGATGAGGGCCCTATTCCCGTAGGAACTCACAATCTAGGAGGGTTGGGGTTGGAAACAGGAGGAGAGGACTGTAAGGTGAGAGTGATTGATGGTTGTGTCAGTGAGTTGGGGGGTCGGCTTCCCTAAATAGGAATGTTTTAAGGGAGCGTTTGAAGGAAGAGAAGTTAGGGGAAAGTCTGACAGTACGAGGGAGAGCATTCCAGAGAGTGGGGGCTGCGCGTGAGAAATCCTGCAGTCTATCATGGGAAGAGGTGATGCGGGGAGAAGCTAGGCGCAGGTCACTGTTTGACCTTAGGGAGCGGGCTGGGGTGTATTTGGTGATTAGTGAGGACAGGTAGTGGGGAGCTGAGTTAGTGAGGGTTTTGTAGGTAAGGATAAGGATTTTGAACTTAATTCTGGAGTGGATGGGGAGCCAGTGAAGGGACTCGCAGAGGGGAGCGGCAGAGACAGAGCGGCGGGTGAGGTGAATTAGCCTGGCGGAGGCGTTCAGGATGGATTGTAGGGGGGAGAGGCGGGACAGAGGGAGGCCAGATAAGAGATTATTGCAATAGTCGAGTCGGGAGATTACCAGGGCGTGTATGAGTTGTTTTGTGGTGGCAGCGGTAAGAAATGGCCGAATTCTGGAAATATTACGCAGTTGGTATCGGCAGGAGGAGGAAAGAGACTGGATGTGGGGGATGAAGGAAAGAGCAGAGTCAAGTGTAACTCCAAGACAACGAACTTGGTTTGATGGGGAGATGGTGATACCCTCCACCGTGATAGAGAAGTCAGGAGGTGGGGAGGCATTGGAGGGAGGAATAAGTAGGAGCTCAGTCTTTGACATGTTGATCTTTAGGTGGTGGGAGGCCATCCAGGAGGAGATGCCAGATAAACAGTCACTGACTTTTGAAAGGACAGGGGGAGAGAGATCAGGGGTAGAGAGGTAGATCTGAGTGTCATCAGCGTAGAGGTGGTAATTAAAGCCAAAGCTGTTGATGGTTTTGCCCAGGGAAGAGGTGTAGATGGAAAAGAGCAGACGACCAAGGACAGAGCCTTGAGGTACACCAACAGATAGAGGCAATGAAGAGGAGGAGTTACCAGCAAAGGACACACAGAAGGACCTGTTGGATAAATAGGAGTCAACCCAAGCAAGTGCAGTGTCACCGAGACCCAGAGAGTTGAGGGTCTGTAGAAGGAGGGGGTGGTCAACAGTGTCAAAAGCAACCGAGAGGTCAAGCAGGATGAGAATAGAATAGTGGCCGTGTTTTTTTGCAGTTAGGAGGTCGTTGGTGACTTTGGTGAGGGCAGTTTCAGTTGAGTGTAGGGGACGGAAGCCAGATTGCAGGGGGTCAAGTAGGGATTGGAGGACAGGAAGAGGGAGAGGCGGTTGAAGACTAGTTTTTCTAAGAGCTTTGATGTGAAGGGAAGCAGGGATACAGGGCGGTAGTTGGATGGAGAGTTGGGGTCTAGGGATGGTTTCTTTAGTAAAGGGGTAACTAGCGCGTGTTTGAAGGCGGATGGAAAGGAGCCAGTGGAGAGAGATAGGTTGAAGATGTGTGTGAGAGCAGGGGTGAGGGAGGAGGAGAGGGGAGGAATTAGATGTGAGGGAATGGGGTCGAGCGGGCACGTGGTGAGATGTGAGGAGGACAATAAGGAATGGACTTCCTCCTCAGTGGCTGGGAGGAAGCGGCAGAGGGTGGCAGAGGGGACCTGTGGGAGTGGAGGTGGCAGATAACTATCTTGTGTTGGGATGTTGCTTCTGATAGTTAGAGTTTTACTGAGGAAGTAGTCTGCCAGGTCTTGAGCGCTGAAGGCAGCTGAGGGGGGAAGTGCAGGTGGGTAGAGGAGGGTGTTGAAGGTGGACCAGAGCCGTTTAGGGTTGGAGGACAGCGTAGATATAAGAGATGAGAAGAAGGATTGTTTGGCCAAGTGGAGGGCAGAGGTGTATGACCGGAGAATAAACTTGAAGTGAACAAAATCAGCTTCAGAGCGGGATTTCCTCCAGGCACGCTCTGCGGTGTGGGAGCATCTTTGCAGGTAGCGAGTCTGGAGGGTGTGCCAGGGCTGAAGCTGGCGGCGTGGGGCCTTACAGAGTCGAAGAGGAGCAAGAGTGTCTAGAGCAGAGATAAGCTTAGTGTTGTAGTGATTAGTGGCAGCATCAGGGCAGGTGAAGGATGAGGTGTGAGGGAGGTGGTGAAGTAGGTTGGAGAATTGATGGGGGTCCACAGCATGTAGATTTCTGCGAGTGTGTGTGCGGGGTGGGGGAGCAGGGTGTTTAGGAAGTCCAGATAGGTTGAAAGAGAGAAGGTGGTGGTCAGAGATGGGGAAAGGGCGACATTTGAACTCAGAAATGGAGCAGAGGTTGGAAAAGACCAGGTCAATAGCGTGACCATCACGGTGGGTAGGGAGGAGGGAGGATTGTGTGAGTCCAAGGGAGGACGTGAGTGAAAGAAGTTTGGAGGCAGCAGGAGCGGAAGGATCGTCAATGGGAATGTTGAAGTCCCCGAGAATTAGGCATGGAAGATTAGAAGACAGGAAGTGAGAAAGCCAGGTAGCAAAGTGGTCAAAGAACTGGGAGGTTGGTCCCGGTGGGCGGTAGATGACTGCCACCCTGAGAGCCAGAGGAGAGAACAGGCGGATGCAGTGATGGGGGTGGAGGGAGATGCTGGTAGGTGCAGGTGGGAGAGAGCAGGAGTCCGACCCCGCCACCATTTCTCTCACCCGGTCTGGGGGTATGGCTCAAGTGTAGACCGCCATGTGAGAGAGCAGCAACGGAGGCCGTGTCAGAGGGAGTTAGCCAGGTTTCAGTTAAAGCTAGGAGGTTGAAGGAGTTTGAAAGGAAGAGGTCATGGACGGCTGTCAGTTTGTTGCACACAGAGCGAGCGTTCTAGAGGGCGCAGGAGAAAGAGGACAGGCGCTGAGGGATTATGGGAATGAGGTTGCTGGGCTTGCAGGGAGGTGATTTATGTGCGAATTATTATTATATTATAATAATAATTATTAGGGTTGCACCGATACCGATACTAGTATCGATATCGGTGCCGATACCGGGTACTGCAGGAGTACTTGGTACTCGTGCAGTACCCCCGATATTTTTTCCCGATACCGGAAGCCGGCATTGAGCCGGCTTGCCGGTATCCGAGGGGCTGCGGCGGCTGTCCGAATGCTCTATCGGCATTCGGACAGGCCCTGCAGCTCCTCTCCTAACTTGGTTTATACTTACCTTCCTTCCTTCAGCGACGCCGGGAAAGTCTTCAGGCGCGCGCGCTCCTTGGAATGTCCCCAGCCGTGACCATGTGATCGAGGCTGGGGTCCTTCCAACGAGCGCACGCGCGGAAACTTTCCCGGCGTCGCTGAAGGAAGGTGGTAAGTATAAACAAAGTGAGCAGCTGCAGGGCCTGTCCGAATGCAGATAGAGCATTCAGACATGCCCTGCAGCTGCTCTCCGCTCATACTTACCTTCCTTCAGCGACGCCGGGAAAGTTTCCCCGCGTGCGCTCGTTGGAAGGACCCCAGCCGTGATCACATGGTCCCACGTGGTCGCGGCTGGGGACCTTCCAAGGAGCGCGCGCGCGCGAAGACTTTCCCGGCGTCGCTGAAGGAAGGTAAGTATGAGCGGAGAGTGGGGGGCATATCCATGAGCAGGGGGGCATTATCCATGAGCAGGGGGGCATTATCCATGAGCAGGGGGGCACATCCATGAGCAGGGGGGCACATCCATGAGCAGGGGGGCATTATCCATGAGCAGGGGGCATTATCCATGAGCAGGGAGGCAATATCCATGAGCAGGGGGGCACATCCATGAGCAGGGGGGCATTATCCATGAGCAGGGGGGCATTATCCATGAGCAGGGGGGCACATCCATGAGCAGGGGGGCATTATCCATGAGCAGGGGGCATTATCCATGAGCAGGGGGCATTATCCATGAGCAGGGGGGCATTATCCATGAGCAGGGGGGCATTATCCATGAGCAGGGGGGCATTATCCATGAGCAGGGGGGCATATCCATGAGCAGGGGGGCAATTATCCATGAGCAGGGGGGCAATATCCATGAGCAGGGGGGCACATCCATGAGCAGGGGGCATTATCCATGAGCAGGGGGGCATTATCCATGAGCAGGGGGGCATTATCCATGAGCAGGGGGGCACATCCATGAGCAGGGGGGCATTATGCCATGAGCAGGGGGCATTATCCATGAGCAGGGGGCATATCCATGAGCAGGGGGGCATTATCCATGAGCAGGGGGGCATTATCCATGAGCAGGGGGGCACATCCATGAGCAGGGGGGCATTATCCATGAGCAGGGGGGCATATCCATGAGCAGGGGGGCATTATCCATGAGCAGGGGGGCAATATCCATGAGCAGGGGGGCACATCCATGAGCAGGGGGGCATTATCCATGAGCAGGGGGGCATTATCCATGAGCAGGGGGGCATTATCCATGAGCAGGGGGGCACATCCATGAGCAGGGGGGCATTATCCATGAGCAGGGGGCATTATCCATGAGCAGGGGGCATTATCCATGAGCAGGGGGGCATTATCCATGAGCAGGGGGGCATTATCCATGAGCAGGGGGGCACATCCATGAGCAGGGGGGCATTATCCATGAGCAGGGGGGCATATCCATGAGCAGGGGGGCAATTATCCATGAGCAGGGGGGCAATATCCATGAGCAGGGGGGCACATCCATGAGCAGGGGGCATTATCCATGAGCAGGGGGGCATTATCCATGAGCAGGGGGGCATTATCCATGAGCTGGGGGGCACATCCATGAGCAGGGGGCATTATCCATGAGCAGGGGGGCAGGATATCCATGAGCAGGGGGGCAGGATATCCATGAGCTGGGGGGCAATTATCCATGAGCTGGGGGGCAATTATCCATGAGCAGGGGGGCAGGATATCCATGAGCTGGGGGGCAATTATCCATGAGCTGGGGGGCAATTATCCATGAGCTGGGGGGCAGGATATCCATGAGCTGGGGGGGCAGGATATCCATGAGCTGGGGCAATATCCATGAGACCTGGGGGCTTTATAGAAGGTCTGTTCTTCTTGGAAAGCGTCACATGACATAAAATAAAAGTATCGGTAATTGGTATCGGTGAGTACTTGAACAAAAGTATCTGTACTCGTACTCGGTCTTAAAAAAGTGGTATCGGTGCATCCCTAATAATTATAATTATATAATTATAGTAATTATTATAATATATTATGGATCATTCTAACATGTGGACGTGTTAATATAATGCGGCAAAATACAGCACCACTTCTTCTGTGCGTCACCGGTTGCATGTGGCTTATTCCTGCAAATTAATCTGTCTTCGCCAAAGCAAAAACATCCTTAAACCGCGCGTGTTTCACCACCGGTAAACACGGCCGCCCTCATCCTAACTTGTCCTCGCTTCACACAAGGGGCTCTATTACATTCTTTGCGCAAAAACGCTCGTGCAGCGCGTTAACTTGTGCGCGAAGCGTTAAAGCGCGTAAATTAACGCTGGTATTACAATCCTCGCGCATTTTTTCATCCGTCAAAAAGAGACGTGCAAAAACGCGTGCGCATTAACGCTGCGCACAGAAATCGGTGTGTGGACTGTTTTTTCACCCGATTCAGCCAATCAGAATTAAGAACCACAATTGTCTCACTACTGAACAAGGTGTGAAGATGTATCCCCAAGAGGAATAGAAACTGCAGTTCACAGCACTCTCCACCAAACGTGCTAGAATATAGACATATAGAAAAAAAAATAGAACATGCAGTACAATACAACCTTATAGATGGTCAAATAGGTTTGTATGCTGATACAGGATCTTCAGAGAAGTACAAAGCCTCTAGAATCAGAGCATACACAAGAACATAGCGTAATACTGTCAAAAATTTAATAAAACATAAAACCACAGAAAAGGAGCCACTCACAAAATTAGTGGCACACAATGGATAAAAAGTGTGCAACAGCGCATATTTAAACAATTCGTTCGGATAGTCACCACAGCCGGAAAGACATCGTCCTTAGAGCGTAATTTTCTGCAGGAGAGCCTGGCCAGGATACCACTCCGTGCTGAGAAGTCCAAATCGCAGATGGAGCCACAGTCTTTCAGAACAGCCAATTGGGGAACCGAAGACCTGGAGACATCCGAAATGAATGATGGACGATCCGATTCGCGGACGAATGATGGACGATCCGGCGGGCGAACGAACGAAAAATGGCAGAAACGAGCAAGTCAGTTCGACGCGTTTCGTCCTCTGACTTATTCATGAACTGACTTGTCCGTCCAAATCTTCTCTCTTTTAAAGTCCACATTTCTTTAATCAACAATCTAAAATACATTCATGTGTGGATACCGGAAATTCCGAAAATCCCCCGAACGAGCGCATCGGAAATGCGTTCGAAAGGGCGCATCGGAAGTGACGCCTTTTGGCATCAGAATCCATTAAGGCTAAGGGCATAATAGACCCAAACCCAATGGAATGTATGGGCAACATACGAACAGCAGAATAAAATGAAAATAAAACATAAAACATAATGTTATTAGGATAAATCCAGAAATGACAATAGAGGAACCTATGGAGACAAAAAACAGATGTGCATGTATACTGATAACGTATAGCATAACCATAATTGATCAAATGCATATACTGATGAACATATTTGATTAAAGAGTAGAAACCAAGGACCTATAAAGTACTCCAAAAAAGCACCAAAAAGGCTAAGAATGCAGAGAGCCCCCTATGGAGAAACTAGCTAGATCCCACATATATATAATATATACATATAGGGTCACAAACCTAAGGCCGTCATATAAAGGATTGAAGCTCCAAATCAACATTAAGACCTGGCGGTTTCAAAGTGTCCATATAAAAAATCCACTTAGTTTCCGCTAGAGAAAGAACTTTAGCAACATCACCACCCCTCCAGTTGTGTTTAACTTTTTCAATGCCCAACCAAACAAAGGTAGAAAAATTGAAACTTGGGCACTTACAGCAATGTCTAGGTACACTATGCTTGTCACTATGTTTTCTGATGTTATAAAAATGCTCATAGATACGTTCTTTAAGTTTTCTTTTTGTTTTCCCAATGTATTGGGCCCCACAACCACATTGGAGTAAATAGACTACATTGGTGGTGTTGCAATTTATGAATTCTTTAATATGGTATTCCTTTCCTGTTTTCGTACTTTTAAATGAAACCACTTTTGTTTTAAGCTCTCTACACATGGAGCAAGCACTACACTTAAAGAATCCTTTAGGTTTGTCAGACAGAAAATGGGTTTTATTATCCATATTATCAATTTTATTTTTATTTTGATTAGGACGTAAAGCACTTGGGGCCAATGCATTTTTAACTGTATTAGCTCTTCTATAGATGACACGAGGAAAGGCCGGCAGATGTTTAGACAATATTGGATCATTTTTGAGAATAGGCCAACATTTAGAAAGAGCTAGTTCTATGTCTTTACTTCTACCATTGAATTTAGTAAAGAAAGCAAAGTCCCACTTAGTGGGATCTTCTGACTTTCCCAAATTCCTTTGGAAGAAAATTGATCTATCCAGATCCACAATATCTTTCAAACTCTTATCCACTAAAGGTTTAGGGTATTGTTTTAAAAGGAATTTTTCTGAAAGCTCTCTACTTTGGGTAATGAAATCTTGCATTTCCGTACAGTTGCGTCGAATTCGCCCAAACTGATTTTTCGGTATATTTTGAAGCCACTTTTTATGGTGGCAGCTGTTAAAGTTTATATAAGAATTCTTGTCAGTGGGTTTAAAGAAAGTTCTAGTACAGAATTTTCTATCTTTGATAAAAATATTCAAATCCAGAAAATTAAGAGTCTCATTACCCACCTCCATAGTAAATTTGAGGTCAAAAGAATTGGTATTTACGAATTCAAAAAACCCATTGAGGTCATCCCTATTGCCATCCCAAATTAAAAGAACGTCATCAATATAACGTCGCCAGAGTGCCAAGTTTGCCCCGTATGGGTTGTTATTCCAAATGGCCTGTTGCTCCCAATAGGCAATAAAGATGTTAGCATATCCCGGGGCAAACTTGGCACCCATAGCTGTTCCTGTCTTCTGAAGATAAAATTTATCCTGAAAACCAAAAAAATTATGAGTGAGACAAAAACGTATAGCCTCGCCCAAAAACACCCTCTGTTCACTTTCAATGGTATGATCCTCCTCTATTCTTTTGTCTATAGCCAACAGACCTTTCTCATGTTGTATAACTGTGTATAGAGAGGTCACATCCATACTAACTAGGATATAAGTCTCTTTCCATTCTAGATCTTGGAGAATTTCCATAAGGTGTCCTGAGTCTTTGATATAAGATGGAGCTAATGGAACGTATTTTTGTAAAAAACTGTCGATATATTCTGATAAATTGGCTGTCAAAGACCCAATACCGCTAATTATAGGGCGACCTGGAGGAGATGTTACAGATTTATGGATTTTTGGATTATGATAGAGAATAGCCAATCTTGGAAAAGGAGTGTATAAAAAGTTGAACTCGTCTTTAGTTAGTATGCCTTGAGTCAAACCACCATCGAGCAAAGTTCTCATCTGTCCCAAAAATTCTTTAGTAGGATTGTGTTTGAGTAATTGATATGTCTCTACGTCTGACAAGATTCTCTCGGCTTCTTTTAAATAGTCTAACCTATCTTGAATAACCACCCCCCCTCCTTTATCAGCTTGTCGGAACACCAAGTCGTGTTTGGCTTGGAGTCCATTCAAAGCCTCCCTTTCCTTCCTGTCCAAATTAAACTGAATTCGTTTTTTATTTTGGTTCTTTTTTATATTGATCTTTCTAAATTCATCTTCTAGCATGTCCCCAAAAACCTTTATATTGTTGGTCTTCTCCCAAATTGGATAAAAGCTAGACTTACATTTAAATTTAGTATGAAGAAATTCTTTCTGTTGTATATCAACCTCAGAAAAAGAGGGCATATTAGTTGGTATCGTTACATTCATCGAATCTTCTTTTTTATAAAAGAATTTCTTAATTGCCAGTTTTCTCAAAAACCTTTGTAGATCCAGAAAAAGGGTAAACTCATTAGGTGCCTTAGTAGGGGCAAATTTTAAACCCTTGTTTAATAAAGATATTTCTGATTTATTTAGGTCTATATGAGATAGATTAAAGATACCCAGTTGGAGCTCCCTTTCTTTGGATATAGAGTCCTGATTGCATTCAATTACATGTCCTGCCTCCTTCTCTTGAGTGGGGAGGACATATCCCGTAAGGGGGAATATCTGTTTCGGTCCTGCCAAAAACCCTTTTCCTGGTGCTTTTGGGGGGTCCTTGGTCTAAAAAACCTTTCTTTGATTGTTCTGGATTCTTATCTCTATATTGATTGTATCTAGTTTCTGGATTTTGGTCCTGACCATTCCAGTGTCTTTTCTCACTATGGGAGTATGTTTTCCCACCCTGTCCAACTTGTAGGTGGGACTTATAATGATAGCGATCTTGTTCACTGTGGTCCCATTTATTGGAAATATAGGTATCTTTTTTTGTTTTTAAAGTTTTTGGTTGGCAAGTATTTTTTCTATCATTACGAATATTTATATCATTTGTTTTAAAAGGTCGAGAGTTAGTGTATTCTTTGTTTTCTATTTTGGGGTCCCTTTTGCGTGAACGTGACCTTGGGTACCCTCTATTTAGATTAACCAAAAAAGGTTTACCATAGGTATAGTCTATTTTGTCTCTAGACATTTTTTTCCTCTTATTCTCTACTATTGTCTCATCTAGTTTCTCGATCTTTATTTGTAATTCTACATTTTTTTCTTGTATAGTCTCATCCTCAAAGTTCTTATCAATATCCTCTTCTAGGGTTTTAGTTTCAATTTCTATACTTTTCATAGTATCATTATGGAAATTAATCAAAAGTTCCATTAAATGGAATGAACACTCCTCCAAAATGTCAGACCATTTACCCATAAATTCTTTATTATCAAGTCCAAAGGCTGGTGTTTTTTGAATTCTCAAGCCTCTAGGAACAATGCGTGTTTTTAAATATTGTTCCAGAAAAACAATTTCCCACCATTTTTTAACTTCTTTTTCAGCCAATCTTTCCAATTTAACAAACAACTGGGAGGGCTGCGTAGGTATATAATGCCCCGCTTGGCTAGAATTGTCTGCAAAAATATTGTCCAGACGTCGTTTTCTAGACTCTCTAAGATTTGTCGTCATCAGTCTACAATAAGCCATGGTAGGATCAGAAGGGAAATACACTCCACAGTGGAAAAAACTATAACAATTGTTATTGTCTCACGTTAAGTTTTTGCGCCTGTCAAAATAAATTTGAGTATATATGCTGCAGCAATAATAAAAACACACACAACGTCTCCATTTTATTGTTTGGGTATGTGTAGAATGTGTAACTATACTTTGCTGTATAATTTTTCGGGCTGGTGTATTTGGTTTCGGTCAGGACGTTCAGATTTTTTTTTTGATTTTTTTTATATATTCAAAATTGTTATTTTGTAACAATGTCATCAATACAGCAAACAGGAAAAAAGGCCGCGCAGGGCCACAGCAGGCTAGTCGGCACATAAGGGCAATAACCTCAATGAGTGTTTAGTCACTGAAAAATCCACATCTTGTCCTCAAAAAAGTGTCTCTAAACATCCCAAGCCAGGGAACAACAATATATAGATAGCAGGAAGAGTCCAAAAAATATTCCCAGCTTGGGGTGGGGGAGGGGAACAAAAATCAAAAAGGTCCAGCAGGAAAGTAAAGAAAAAAAAAAAATGTGGGACCAGGGCCGGATTAAGAGTATTATGGGCCTGGTGCTGAGGGTTTTGGTGGGCCTTTTTATAGATAATGAGCCAACAATCAGTCCGCGCTGCTTTCTCGTTTAGAGAGTCGGGCCAAAGTCAGAGCGACTGGGAAACCTGACTGGTGACTCTGATGGGATGCGTTATGATGCACAGCGTGATTTACAATCTGCCAGACCCCAACCCCAGCCCACCGACACAACTGACGTGCAGTGCTTGTCATTGACTGCAGGGGACGGCTTGAGTTCAAGTTCCGCAGCAGCAAATGAAGCGCCAAGTGTATGCCCTGTGTATGAGCGTATAACAGAGCTCCACAGCAATATAACTCACTGTAGTGTATGGTGTGTATGAGCGTACACAGGATCCACAGCAATGAAACTGACGGTAATGTTATGAGCATACACAGGATCCACTGCAATAAAACTAACGGTAATGTGCAGCGTGTATTAGCATACACAGGATACACAGCATTTTTTTCAATTACTTACCATCCTCTGAAGTTCAGGGCTGGTGCTTTGTGTGATGGACACTACCTGGGTCTGTTCAGATCTCCAGGGTGCCGCTCTGGCGTTTGGTGATTGTGTAGCTGTGGGGAAAAAAAATAAAAGCATTTACTACAAGTGTAGTTTAAAATAAATAAAAAGTGTTTATTTTTTTCTAAGGCTCAGGCTGTGTGAAGGCTGGCGAGCCCTGGCTGCACACAGCAGAACAAGGATGCAACAGGTTAAATGGACCCTGAGCAATATCTCCTCTTTCATTTAACCCCCAGCATCCCTGTACTGCTGTCTGCAGCCAGGGCTCATCAGCTTGAGCCATTTCTTTCATTTAACCCCTGCATCCCTGCCCTGCTGCCTGCAGCCAGAACTCATAAGCTTTCACTTGGTCCTGGTTGAGCCCCCCCCCCCTCTTTCATGTGAAGGGTGAAAGTCCTTCAGAGTGCAGTGCAGGGAAGTAGGGGGTTAAAAAACAGGAGGGATGGCTCAGGGTCCATGCTAAGCCTGGTAAGAACTGCAGACAGCAGTGCAGGGATGAAGGGGGTTAATTGAACTAGGAGGGAGAGTAAAAGGGCAGGTCTGGCTGGGTCCGCCTGATTCCCCTTCCTCTGCATTTTCCCTTACCTCCGTGGAGCTCACTCACACCTCTCTCCCACGCTGCCCCACCTTTGGAAGTGACACGCTAGGGGGCAGGCAGAGGCGGGGCTTGCTCCTACAGGACCCAGGAAGCAATGCATAACACCTGCAATGCCCTCTGTGTGCAGCCCTGAACTCGGCAATGTAAGCTCCCCTGCAGTAGTGATGGGAAGTTCGGATCATTTTTGTGAATCGGATCGATTCGGATCATTCATAAAAATGATCCGGATCATGATCCGAATCACCGGATCACTAAGTTAAACAGGGGGGGGGGGTGGTGTGACTCACCAGTAACCGCTTCTCTCTCTCAGTCACGCCCCGTGCTGCCGATTGGCTCCGCCCCCTTACAGTCTCTCTCTCTGAAGCTTCTTCCTGCCTTCTTTGTTGATGTCACTGAAGGCAGGCAGAAGGAAAGTAGCTCCTCCTCTCTGCATTCATTCACACTCAGTACTAGTATGAAGTACCGATTGGACCTGTCCCTTTGCTTATAGCATTAGCAATAGCTTTTTATAAAGCAAGGCAAGGAAGAATGATTGTAATTATCCCCTGGGTCTCCCTGCACTGTCCGGCTTATATTACTATACAGATAATATCAAAACTCCTCCTCTTGCACCCTACACCAGTGATGGCGAACCTTGGCACCCCGAGGTTTCTGAACTACATGTCCCATGATGCTCAGTCAGCCTTTCAGTGTGGGTAAGCATCATGGGACATGTAGTTCTGAAACGTCTGGGTGTCAAGGTTCGCCATCACTGCACTATATTATCAAACCTCCTGCCTGCTTTGGTGATGTCAGTGAAGGCAGACAGAAGGTTTGCAGCTCCTCTCTAATGTTAGAATTAAAAAAAAAACAATTGAATTATTTTAATTTATTTTATGTGGAAGTTAGTGATACAGATGTAAATGGAATCCAGATCTTTGGGGCAGTGAGGGTTAATCCTTTATTTAGTTATTGAAGGATCATTGAGCCTGTGTAATGTTCTGCTTTTAAGATGCAGAATCAGATCCTTCTCACTGACTGAATGGTTACAATGTAATACATTACAGCTGCCAGGCAGAGCTGGGAGGCGGAGCTGACTCACACACTCTAGGATCACATTACAGCTGCTGGGAGAGCTTCACTGACTGAATGAAAAAAAAAAAAAAAAAACGGATCGTTCAGCTTGGTGATTCGAATCACTCAGTTCAGTGAAAAGATCCGGATCAAAAGAACGAATCGTTCATGATCCGGCCATCACTACCCTGCAGCTCTCACTCGGCCATACTCACATCATCTCATGTGGCCGAGAGTTAGAGCTGTGCTGATGCGTTCAGAAGGGGCCTGCAGCCTGTCGGCTCTGGATTCTGACAAACTGCCAATTTTGTCAGAACACCGGGGAACGGCTCATCCACTTGGCTGTGGGCCTATTTTCAGGTAGGGGCCTGGAGCGGCCGCTCCATCCGCCCCTACGTTAATCCGGCCCTGTGTGGGACGACACAGATCAAGAACAACACCGGGACCCAAAAAAAAAAAGGAAAAAAGGATAAAAAGGGGTAAAAAAAGGTTGGCAAAGGCCCAATACGTGACCTTCCTGGCACACTCCCGGGAAGGGGAGGCCATGGAAGAGTGCAGGTCACAAGGCCGGGGTACATGAGGGCCAGGTATGGCGGGCAGAGCCATGGTGGCCGCCACAATGGCACACCTCAAGAAAGCCCCAAGATGCCCAAAAAAAAAAAATAAGTAAATAAATAAATAAAATAAAATAAAATATGGGGGAGGGGGAAGTGGGCCCGGTGCACGAACTGGCATGTCAAAAGAGGAAAACCAAAAATAAATAAGAAAACATCAGCCACAGAGTCCACAGCCAGCAGGATACAGACAGTGGTGGGGGAGGGGGATGTCATCACTGTGGGGGTCATCAGAGGTGGGAAATGGGGGGGCGATAGCAAGGGATCAGCAGCCAGAAAGATGAGGTGGTCAGACCAGGGAGAGTCAGCCCGTGTCCAACAAGAGTGCGAGGAGGCGCGCAGCTCGGTCATGGACAACATCCAGCCGGGACACATCATATTCCAGGAAGGGGATACTTTCCACAACCGCAGTGCATCCATCCACCGTCTCTCCTACTGGCTGCCATCCGTCCAGCAGGCACAGCTTGTTCGGCTCGAGCAGCGTCTCCAGTGGACGTCTCGGAAGCGGGGGGACACCTCTCGACATCTCCAGAACGCCGGCAGCAGCAGATCGGTCTCCAGTCCTCCGCAAGGCCGGGAGCAGCCCGTGGCCACCAGGCTGTCCCGCCATTGGAGAAAGCAATGGACCAGCATCCATCTCCGCTACAGGTAAGTTCTCCAGAAAATCAGGGCGTACCTCCTCAGGTCCTGCAATCAGAGACAGTGCCACATCTCCCGGACCAACAAGGCCCCGTCCGCATACAGCACGATCCCCAGAGAGCCGTACCTCCGGTAACTCTGCCGCGGACCCACCGACAGCCTCCCCAGCTGGTGCCACCCCAGAGCGCCATCCAGCTTCCTGCCAGTCACGGATCCACGAAGCCCGAAATTCCTCAATCAGCTCCGTCAGCATGCCCCTCGTAAAAGGCAGGGAATCTGGATCTATCATCTGCACGGAGGGGGTGTGCGCCGAGAAGGAACCACAAGCTCCACGACAACGCAGGCTTCAGAAACGGCCGTCAGGATAGGCCGCATGTGTAGGCCCGAAACCCCACACCAACTCCTTCGTCGACAAGAACACACTCAACTCTTCACGGCACCCCGGCGCCACAGCCAGACAACAATAACCACCGAGTGGGGGACATAAAACAGACGGAGGGACGCCAAAAACACACAAAATGTATAATCCTCTAGGGAGCTCAGCGATGTGCGTCCTCTCCTGTCAGCAGTCAGCTCTGCCCCCCAGGACGTTCAGATTTGCCATTAACACCAGCTTTTAAAAGACGTTAAAATTATGTGCCCAAATGCTGTCCATTAAATTTTGCGCATAGATTGTAATACCATCCGCGTGCCAGCGCACAAACGCATTTGCGCTCACAATGTTAAGTATAGGACGC
This sequence comes from Leptobrachium leishanense, assembly GCA_009667805.1. Lineage (NCBI taxonomy): Eukaryota > Metazoa > Chordata > Amphibia > Anura > Megophryidae > Leptobrachium > Leptobrachium leishanense. The sequence continues at coordinate 1,715,433 of CM019069.1, read as the reverse complement.
GCAGTATATTACGTCGCAAAGGGTTCGCGCAGGTTCACCCGCAGTAGACGTTAACGTGCATTTTTTGCGCGGACATTGTAATACGACGTTCTGCGCAAAGGGTTTTGCCCCTCATGTTAATGCATTTTTTGCGCACGTGTTAACGTTTGCGCGACGAATGTAATAGAGCCCTAGGACTTTCTATGCCGTTATTTAGGACCGGAGACATAAGGCAGCACTAGGGTTGCTAGATTGGCCATGGTTTCCTGGACGCATACCAGTGTTTCTTGCAGAGGGGGAGCACAGGGAAAAGTGCTGCCCTGTAACATGTGTAATTCATATGCCGCAGGAAGAAAATCAAGGCAGGTCACCTGGGATTCCTTCAGGATTTCTAAACTGCAGCATATGGATTATATACATGGATTTACATACTACAGGGTGGTATTTTTAATGCACTGGCCATCAGCATGAATAAATTATTTGCTTCCTGGAAAACATTGAAGCCTGAGATACACTAAGCGCGATGCGTTGTGCAGCGCCTGTAGACGCGTTCAGTGTGTCCAGGTTTTTCCACCTCCCTCGCTCACGCCGCGTCAAGATGCGGCGCTGAGCGACGGGAGTTGGAAAAATCCATAGACTGGAAATACGAATCAGATCCGTCCAAAATGAAAACGGAACGAAATACAACAAATTGATTCAGTTTATTTAAATTAATTTGTATTTTGTGGTTCAACAATTTCACCCAAAACTATGCCGAAAAAATTCCTAAAAAATCCTAACAAATAAGTAAATAAAGAAACTTTCTGCTGCAAGTGAAAAGAATAAACAGTTGAATAAATATTTAATAAAAACGGGGATTTTTTTTCCCATTGAAACCTATGGGAGTCGTCTGATTAAACCTGTCGACCGAAACCACTGAAAATCAGGGTTAGAAATTAGGAGCCCCTAAAATGACACCCGCACACCCTGAATATATGGAGGAGCCCCTAAAAAGATACCCGCACACCCAGAATATATGAAAGAGCCCCTATAACGACACCCGCACACCCTGAATATATGGAGGAACCCCTATAACGACACCCGCACACCCTGAATATATGGAGGAACCCCTAAAAAGACACCCACACACCCTGAATATATGAAAGAGCCCCTAAAAAGAAACCCGCACACCCTGAATATATGGATGAACCCCTAAAAAGACACCCGCACACCCTGAATATATGGAGGAGCCCCTAAAAAGACACCCGCACACCTAGAATATATGGAGGAAACCCTAAAAACACACCCGCACCCTGAATATATGGGGGAGCCCCTAAAAACACACCCGCACACCCTGAATATATGAAGGAGCCCCTAAAAAGACACCCACACACCCTGAATATATGGGGGAGCCCCTAAAAACACACCCGCACACCCTGAATATATGAAGGAGCCCCTAAAAAGGCACCCACACACCCTGAATATATGGAGGAAACCCTAAAAACACACCCGCACCCTGAATATATGGGGGAGCCCCTAAAAACACACCCGCACACCCTGAATATATGAAGGAGCCCCTAAAAATACACCCACGCACCCTGAATATATGGAGGAGCCCCTAAAAAGACACCCACACACCCTGAATATATGGAGGAACCCCTAAAAATACACCCACGCACCCTGAATATATGGAGGAGCCCCTAAAAAGACACCTGCACACCCTGAATATATGGAGGAGCCCCTAAAAACACAACCACACACCCTGAATATATGGAGGAGCCCCTAAAAACACACCCACACACCCTGAATATATGGAGGAGCCCCTAAAAAGACACCCACACACCCTGAATATACGGAGGAACCCCTAAAAACACGCCCACACACCCTGAATATATGAAAGATACCCTAAAAAGAAACTTGCACACCCTGAATATATGAAGGAGCCCCTAAAAAGACACCCGCACACCCTGAATATATGGAGGAACCCCTAAAAAGAAACCCACACACCCTGAATATATGGAGGAACCCCTAAAAACACACCCGCACCCTGAATATATGGAGGAACCCCTAAAAAGAGACCCGCACACCCTGAATATATGGAGGAACCCCTAAAAACACCCGCACACCCTGAATATATGGAGGAAGCCCCTAAAAAGCCACCCGCACACCCTGAATATATGGAGGAGCCCCTAAATACACACCCGCACACCCTGAATATATGGAGGAATCCCTAAAAAGACACCCGCACACCCTGAATATATGGAGGAATCCCTAAAAACACACCCGCACACCCTGAATATATGGAGGAGCCCCTAAAAAGACACCCGCACACCCTGAATATATGGAGGAGCCCCTAAAAAGACACTCACACCCTGAATATATGGAGGAACCCCTAAAAAGACACCCACACACCCTGAATATATGGAGGAGCCCCTAAAAAGACACCCACACACCCTGAATATATAGAGGAACCCCTAAAAACACACCCACACACCCTGAATATATGGAGGAATCCCTAAAAAGACACCCACACACCCTGAATATATGGAGGAATCCCTAAAAACACACCCGCACACCCTGAATATATGGAGGAGCCCCTAAAAAGACACCCGCACACCCTGAATATATGGAGGAGCCCCTAAAAAAGACACTCACACCCTGAATATATGGAGGAACCCCTAAAAAGACACCCACACACCCTGAATATATGGAGGAGCCCCTAAAAAGACACCCACACACCCTGAATATATAGAGGAACCCCTAAAAACACACCCACACACCCTGAATATATGGAGGAGCCCCTAAAAAGACACCCACACACCCTGAATATATAGAGGAACCCCTAAAAACACACCCGCACACCCTGAATATATGGAGGAACCCCTAAAAACACACCCACACACCCTGAATATATGGAGGAATCCCTAAAAAGACACCCACACACCCTGAATATATGGAGGAACCCCTAAAAACACACCCGCACACCCTGAATATATAGAGGAACCCCTAAAAACACACCCGCACACCCTGAATATATGGAGGAACCCCTAAAAACACACCCACACACCCTGAATATATGGAGGAATCCCTAAAAAAAGACACCCACACACCCTGAATATATAGAGAACCCCTAAAAACACACCCACACACCCTGAATATATGGAGGAGCCCCTAAAAAGACACCCACACACCCTGAATATATGGAGAGAGCCCCTAAAAAAGACACCCACACACCCTGAATATATAGAGGAACCCCTAAAAACACACCCGCACACCCTGAATATATGGAGGAACCCCTAAAAACACACCCACACACCCTGAATATATGGAGGAATCCCTAAAAAGACACCCACACACCCTGAATATATAGAGGAACCCCTAAAAACACACCCACACACCCTGAATATATGGAGGAGCCCCTAAAAAGACACCCACACACCCTGAATATATAGAGGAACCCCTAAAAACACACCCGCACACCCTGAATATATGGAGGAACCCCTAAAAACACACCCACACACCCTGAATATATGGAGGAATCCCTAAAAAGACACCCACACACCCTGAATATATGGAGGAACCTGTAAACCAAGTAACGTTATTTAAGAAAAGAGGCATGGTGTATTTAGGGCCTAACCCTATGATACAGAGGCCTTACGTTCGTGCATAGCTTCCATTAACCTTCATGTTTTATCACTAAATAGTTAAAATATGGGGTTATACATTTTTGGGCAGTCTCGCTGGTCTGGAATCCTTTCCCTCTGTAGTTGTTTTCAGTCTGCTCAGGATTTTACACTGACCATAACAAGAGATCAGAGCATCTCAGGGAATGCTGGGAGCTCTTGACACATGCCGGATTCTGATTGGCTGCTTACATCACATGCTCTCTCTCTCATGTTTTCAGTCACTGAGGGTCGGGTTTACCTCACGATTTTGAAAATGGTGGAAGCTGCGCTGAAACGTCAAAAGAAAGCGTCTATTCCACATAAACCCATATTAACTTACATGAATGTGTAACCAAGCCTTATTCAGGCATATCTGTGTGATATAACACTGCTTCCTGGAGAGGAGAGACATTTATCAGGTATTTTACCATTTAATTTATATTTGATTACCTCACGCTCTCATGGAGCAAGTCAGGGCCGTATTAACACAGGGGCTGATGGAGCAGCATCTCCAGGCCCATGCCCCAGAATAGGCCCAGAGAAAGGATATATATAATATTGAGATATCACTGAGCCCCCCTCACACAATATAGAGAGATCACTGAGCCCCCCCGCTCACACAATATAGAGAGATCACTGAGCCCCCCTCACACAATATAGAGAGATCACTGAGCCCCCCGCTCACACAATATAGAGATATCACTGAGCCCCCCTCACACAATATAGAGATATCACTGAGTCCCCCTCACACAATATAGAGAGATCACTGAGCCCCCCCCTCACACAATATAGAGATATCACTGAGCCCCCCCTCACACAATAGAGATATCACTGAGCCCCCCTCACACAATATAGAGATATCACTGAGCCCCGCTCACACAATATAGAGATATCACTGAGCCCCGCTCACACAATATAGAGATATCACTGTGCCCCCGCTCACACAATATAGAGATATCACTGAGCCCCGCTCACACAATAGAGATATCACTGAGCCCCCCGCTCACACAATATAGAGATATCACTGAGCCCCCCCTCACACAATATAGAGATATCACTGAGTCCCCCTCACACAATATAGAGATATCACTGAGCCCCCCTCACACAATATAGAGATATCACTGTGCCCCGCTCACACAATATAGAGATATCACTGAGCCCCCCCGCTCACACAATATAGAGATATCACTGAGCCCCCCCCTCACACAATATAGAGATATCACTGAGCCCCCCTCACACAATATAGAGATATCACTGAGTCCCCCCTCACACAATATAGAGATCACTGAGTCCCCCCTCACACAATATAGAGATATCACTGAGCCCCCCTCACACAATATAGAGATATCACTGAGCCCCCCTCACACAATATAGAGATATCACTGAGCCCCCCTCACACAATATAGAGATATCACTGAGCCCCCCCTCACACCAATATAGAGATATCACTGAGCCCCCCTCACACAATATAGAGATCACTGAGTCCCCCTCACACAATATGGAGATATCACTGAGTCCCCCCTCACACAATATGGAGATATCACTGAGTCCCCCCTCACACAATATGGAGATATCACTGAGCCCCCCCTCACACAATATAGAGATATCACTGAGCCCCCCTCACACAATATAGAGATATCACTGAGCCCCCCTCACACAATATAGAGATCACTGAGCCCCCCTCACACAATAGAGATATCACTGTGCCCCCGCTCACACAATATAGAGATATCACTGTGCCCCCCTCACACAATAGAGATCACTGAGCCCCGCTCACACAATAGAGATATCACTGAGCCCCCGCTCACACAATATAGAGATATCACTGAGCCCCCCCTCACACAATATAGAGATATCACTGAGTCCCCCTCACACAATATAGAGATATCACTGAGCCCCCCTCACACAATATAGAGATATCACTGTGCCCCGCTCACACAATATAGAGATATCACTGAGCCCCCCCGCTCACACAATATAGAGATATCACTGAGCCCCCCCCTCACACAATATAGAGATATCACTGAGCCCCCCCTCACACATATAGAGATATCACTGAGTCCCCCCTCACACAATATGGAGATATCACTGAGTCCCCCCTCACACAATATAGAGATATCACTGAGCCCCCCTCACACAATATAGAGATATCACTGAGCCCCCCCTCACACAATATAGAGATATCACTGAGCCCCCCTCACACAATATAGAGATATCACTGAGCCCCCCTCACACAATATAGAGATATCACTGAGCCCCCCTCACACAATATAGAGATCACTGAGTCCCCCCTCACACAATATGGAGATATCACTGAGTCCCCCCTCACACAATATGGAGATATCACTGAGTCCCCCCTCACACAATATGGAGATATCACTGAGCCCCCCTCACACAATATAGAGATATCACTGAGCCCCCCTCACACAATATAGAGATATCACTGAGCCCCCCTCACACAATATAGAGATCACTGAGCCCCGCTCACACAATAGAGATATCACTGTGCCCCCGCTCACAACAATATAGAGATATCACTGTGCCCCCCTCACACAATAGAGATCACTGAGCCCCGCTCACACAATAGAGATATCACTGAGCCCCCCGCTCACACAATAGAGATATCACTGAGCCCCCCCTCACACAATATAGAGATATCACTGAGCCCCCCCCTCACACAATATAGAGATATCACTGAGCCCCCCCTCACACAATATAGAGATATCACTGAGCCCCCCCCTCACACAATATAGAGATATCACTGAGTCCCCCCTCACACAATATGGAGATATCACTGAGTCCCCCTCACACAATATAGAGATATCACTGAGCCACCCCTCACACAATATAGAGATATCACTGAGCCCCCCCTCACACAATATAGAGATATCACTGAGCCCCCCCTCACACAATATAGAGATATCACTGAGCCCCCCTCACACAATAGAGATATCACTGAGCCCCCCCTCACACAATATAGAGATATCACTGAGCCCCCCCTCACACAATATAGAGATATCACTGAGCCCCCCCCTCACACAATATAGAGATATCACTGAGCCCCCCCCTCACACAATATAGAGATATCACTGAGCCCCCCTCACACAATATAGAGATATCACTGAGCCCCCCTCACACAATATAGAGATATCACTGAGCCCCCCCTCACACAATATAGAGATATCACTGAGCCCCCCTCACACAATATAGAGATATCACTGAGCCCCCCCCTCACACAATAGAGATATCACTGAGCCCCCCTCACACAATATAGAGATATCACTAGCCCCCCCTCACACAATATAGAGATATCACTGAGCCCCCCCTCACACATATATAGAGATATCACTGAGCCCCCCTCACACAATATAGAGATATCACTGAGCCCCCCCCTCACACAATATAGAGATATCACTGAGCCCCCCCTCACACAATATAGAGATATCACTGAGTCCCCCCTCACACAATAGAGATATCACTGAGTCCCCCTCACACAATATAGAGATATCACTGACCCCCCCCCCTCACACAATATAGAATATCACTGAGCCCCCCCTCCACACAATATAGAGATATCACTGACCCCCCCTCACACAATATAGAGATATCACTGAGCCCCCCCCTCACACAATATAGAGATATCACTGAGCCCCCACCACAATATAGAGATATCACTGAGCCCCCCTCACACAATATAGAGATATCACTGAGCCCCCCTCACACAGTATAGAGATATCACTGAGCCCCCCCTCACACAATATAGAGATATCACTGAGCCCCCCTCACACAATATAGAGATCACTGAGCCCCCCCTCACACAATATAGAGATATCACTGAGCCCCCCTCACACAATATAGAGATATCACTGAGTCCCCCCTCACACAATATAGAGATATCACTGAGTCCCCCCTCACACAATATAGAGATATCACTGAGTCCCCCCTCACACAATATAGAGATATCACTGAGTCCCCCCTCACACAATATAGAGATATCACTGAGCCCCCCCCCCCTCACACAATATAGAGATATCACTGAGCCCCCCTCACACAATATAGAGATATCACTGAGCCCCCCCCTCACACAATATAGAGATATCACTGAGCCCCCCCTCACACAGTATAGAGATATCACTGAGCCCCCCCCTCACACAATATAGAGATATCACTGAGCCCCCCTCACACAATATAGAGATATCACTGAGCCCCCCCCTCACACAATATAGAGATATCACTGAGCCCCCCCTCACACAATATAGAGATATCACTGAGTCCCCCCTCACACAATATAGAGATATCACTGAGTCCCCCCTCACACAATATAGAGATATCACTGAGTCCCCCTCACACAATATAGAGATATCACTGAGCCCCCCCCCCCTCCTCACACAATATAGAGATATCACTGAGTCCCCCCTCACACAATATAGAGATATCACTGAGCCCCCATTCCCCTCTTGTCCCTGTGGATGGGCGGGGCATGTCCTGACACCCGAGCACGTGAACTTTGCTGATGCCAGGCGGGCACTGCCTGCATCCCCAGCACGCCAGACACCCACTGAGCCAGGGCGGGGCGGATGGGTGAAAACTGTCCAATCCCAGGTAGGGGGCGGGGAGTCTAAATCCTGACCCGCAGCACAAGGCTTCGAACAGCTGGGCAGCGCGTGCAGTTGTGGCTGCGGAGCGCGAGCTGCTCGGACTCTGTACCTGGAAAGCGCGGGGGGAGACAGACTCTTCAAAGAGAGAGAAAGCGCGGGGGAGACAAATCTGCAACAAGGGAGAGCACTGCCTTTATGTGAGGGTTGCACAGCCTGTAGCGTTAAGGGGGACGTAAAGATCAACGAGGGGGGGGCACAGGGGTGTCAAGGACTCTGCACAGCAGGAATCGAGAGGGAGACCAGGGTTATGTATAGGAGCAATCAGAGACTAGTCAAAGAGACTAATCAGGGAGAAATAGAGGGGGATTAGAGGAGGGCAGAGGGGTTAATAAGAGGTTATAAAGGCGAGCATGCACAGGAGCAGATAGCAGGGGAGACCCGGGCTCTGTATAGGAGCAGATAGCAGGGGAGACCCGGGCTCTGTATAGGAGCAGATAGCAGGGGAGACCCGGGCTCTGTATAGGAGCAGATAGCAGGGGAGACCCGGGCTCTGTATAGGAGCAGATAGCAGGGGAGACGCGGGCTCTGTACTGTGAGTTTTGCACATGTTCAGGTGGTTCTGCACAGGTTGCTGATACATGATCAGGCTTCATAGAGGGTCTACACAGGGAAGAGATCCAGAGGGGGGGGGGGGTCTGTGTCGGGGAGTGATCCAGGGGGTCTGCAAAGGTTGAGGCGCCTGGACTTGTAGCCTCCTCTGACCCGGCTGCCTTTTTCTGAAAATGCTTTTCTGGCATTCCCAACCTGAAAACTACACTCACCATCATCACCAAGCAGGGGGATTCCTCCGGTAAGACATGACCCGGGCCCTGACACCCTGCATGGGATCTGTATAGCATGTGTTACCCAGTGCTTCTCACATAATGATGTGTGACATATTAATGCTGTCTGACATGACGCCCTTGAGTATTAATACTGTGTTACTTGGTACTTAGAATATCAGTACTCTGGGTTACTTGGCGCTTGACGTATTTACACGGCGTTTTTTGTGCTTGCTTTGTTGCTTGGGGTATTAATGTTTGTGTGTTACTATGTGGTTGTTGTATCAATACTGTGGGGGTTATGCAAAGATCGCCGGTGTTTGCCGAAGTATCAATCACCAGTGACAATCCCAAAGGTAATCCAAACCACATCTCCACTGTGAATCCTCTCGCCAGCGGTTTGTATTTTTGTTTTGTGACAGGTCTGTGTGTTTTGCTCTTGCAGCAGCTTTTTGAATGACCCCCTATGCTTAGAGTATTAATGATGTCTTAATTAATGCTTCATACTGTGCTTGCAGTCTGAGCTATGGAGCTGTCATTTTTCTATTAATGCTAGAAGTAAAAAAAAATTAAATCTCTTAAACATGTCCAGGAGCTTCTCATTCACCGACGTTTCATATTCCCTGGAGTTTCTCTCTTTGGAACATTTCTGGAGTCGCATGTTCTCTCCGTGGAATGTTCCTGGAGTCGCATGTTCTCTCCGTGGAATGTTCCTGGAGTCGCATGTTCTCTCCGTGGAATGTTCCTGGAGTCGCATGTTCTCTCCGTGGAATGTTCCTGGAGTCGCATGTTCTCTCCGTGGAATGTTCCTGGAGTCGCATGTTCTCTCCGTGGAATGTTCCTGGAGTCGCATGTTCTCTCCGTGGAATGTTCCTGGAGTCGCATGTTCTCTCCGTGGAATGTTCCTGGAGTCGCATGTTCTCTCCGTGGAATGTTCCTGGAGTCGCATGTTCTCTCCGTGGAATGTTCCTGGAGTCGCATGTTCTCTCCGTGGAATGTTCCTGGAGTCGCATGTTCTCTCCGTGGAATGTTCCTGGAGTCGCATGTTCTCTCCGTGGAATGTTCCTGGAGTCGCATGTTCTCTCCGTGGAATGTTCCTGGAGTCGCATGTTCTCTCCGTGGAATGTTCCTGGAGTCGCATGTTCTCTCCGTGGAATGTTCCTGGAGTCGCATGTTCTCTCCGTGGAATGTTCCTGGAGTCGCATGTTCTCTCCGTGGAATGTTCCTGGAGTCGCATGTTCTCTCCGTGGAATGTTCTGGAGTCGCATGTTCTCTCCGTGGAATGTTCCTGGAGTCGCATGTTCTCTCCGTGGAATGTTCCTGGAGTCGCATGTTCTCTCCGTGGAATGTTCCTGGAGTCGCATGTTCTCTCCGTGGAATGTTCCTGGAGTCGCATGTTCTCTCCGTGGAATGTTCCTGGAGTCGCATGTTCTCTCCGTGGAATGTTCCTGGAGTCGCATGTTCTCTCCGTGGAATGTTCCTGGAGTCGCATGTTCTCTCCGTGGAATGTTCCTGGAGTCGCATGTTCTCTCCGTGGAATGTTCCTGGAGTCGCATGTTCTCTCCGTGGAATGTTCCTGGAGTCGCATGTTCTCTCCGTGGAATGTTCCTGGAGTCGCATGTTCTCTCCGCGGAATGTTCCTGGAGTCGCATGTTCTCTCCGCGGAATGTTCCTGGAGTCGCATGTTCTCTCCGCGGAATGTTCCTGGAGTCGCATGTTCTCTCCGCGGAATGTTCCTGGAGTCGCATGTTCTCTCCGCGGAATGTTCCTGGAGTCGCATGTTCTCTCCGCGGAATGTTCCTGGAGTCGCATGTTCTCTCCGCGGAATGTTCCTGGAGTCGCATGTTCTCTCCGCGGAATGTTCCTGGAGTCGCATGTTCTCTCCGCGGAATGTTCCTGGAGTCGCATGTTCTCTCCGCGGAATGTTCCTGGAGTCGCATGTTCTCTCCGCGGAATGTTCCTGGAGTCGCATGTTCTCTCCGCGGAATGTTCCTGGAGTCGCATGTTCTCTCCGCGGAATGTTCCTGGAGTCGCATGTTCTCTCCGCGGAATGTTTGTTTCTGGAGTCGCATGTTCTCTCTGTGGAATGTTCCTGGAGTTTAATGTTCTTACTATGGAACATTTCCAGACTTGCATGATCTCTCTGTGGAACATTCTCAGAGTCACATTTTTACTCAGCAAAAGTTCCTGGCATATATTCTCTGCAAAACATTCCTAGAAAAATAAATTATTTTTGTGGAACGTTCCTGAAGTCGGGTGTTCTGTCTGTGGAACGTTCCTGGAGTCGGGTGTTCTGTCTGTGGAACGTTCCTGGAGTCGGGTGTTCTGTCTGTGGAACGTTCCTGGAGTCGTGTGTTCTTTCTGTGGAACGTTCCTGGAGTCGTGTGTTCTGTCTGTGGAACGTTCCTGGAGTCGGGTGTTCTGTCTGTGGAACGTTCCTGGAGTCGGGTGTTCTGTCTGTGGAACGTTCCTGGAGTCGGGTGTTCTGTCTGTGGAACGTTCCTGGAGTCGGTGTTCTGTCTGTGGAACGTTCCTGGAGTCGGTGTGTTCTGTCTGTGGAACGTTCCTGGAGTCGGGTGTTCTGTCTGTGGAACGTTCCTGGAGTCGGGTGTTCTGTCTGTGGAACGTTCCTGGAGTCGGGTGTTCTGTCTGTGGAACGTTCCTGGAGTCGGGTGTTCTGTCTGTGGAACGTTCCTGGAGTCGGGTGTTCTGTCTGTGGAACGTTCCTGGAGTCGGGTGTGTTCTGTCTGTGGAACGTTCCTGGAGTCGGGTGTTCTGTCTGTGGAACGTTCCTGGAGTCGGGTGTTCTGTCTGTGGAACGTTCCTGGAGTCGGGTGTTCTGTCTGTGGAACGTTCCTGGAGTCGGGTGTTCTGTCTGTGGAACGTTCCTGGAGTCGGGTGTTCTGTCTGTGGAACGTTCCTGGAGTCGGGTGTTCTGTCTGTGGAACGTTCCTGGAGTCGGGTGTTCTGTCTGTGGAACGTTCCTGGAGTCGGGTGTTCTGTCTGTGGAACGTTCCTGGAGCTCTTTCCAGGTCAGTTTTTAGGAAGACTCCTGGAATTTCCCTGTCCTTTGAAGCGGCTAAAGGCGATACAATGTGTTGATGCACAGACACCAGGGTCCGTCCCCCCCCCCGATCCTCCCCTATTCACTATCTCATACTGTTCATTCGTTTGATATGCAATTTGTTATTGTATGCTCTTTATACTTTTATGTTTGGAAATGTCTAATGTACGGCATTTACGTCACCTTTGCCTCTTTTCATAATAAATTAAAATATGTACAAAAAAGGGAAAGAAAGACGCCAGGGTCCCTATTCTAGCCTTAATTAATAAGGGTTGCTAATGAAAAAGTGCATGTGAGCTGTTAACTCTTGGCGACTCATTAATAACTACTGTTCTCCGATCAAGCTGCTGTAGTAAGTAGCTACAACATCCAAGCGACAAGTAAGGTGCGCGTTTCAGTTTGCAAAGCGCCTCGAGCCAGTAAAGAAAGATTAGAGCCATGGACTATGGGAATAGAACCGTATCGTTATAAAGCGGCACCTTGCATCTGCCTGGAAAAGACTGAGCCTGTTTCACTATGATGGTTGCCCTATGTCATGGGGCCTATGAAGTTATCATTTAATTTTTCATGAACATAGGGAAGGATACAGGGTTATTCAAAGAGCTCCGAATTATGGCCGGAAGGTAGCCGAACGCTGAAATTCAGCGTACAGTTACCTTTCCTGGCCATTCGGCTATTCAGAGAGCAGGCAGTTCGCCAAATCTTGGTGAATTGCCTGCACATATGGTGCCTATTCGGTGCCTGTTCGAGGGCAGTGAAATCCCCATAGAGAAGCACTGCTTCATCTATTCAGAGAACAAAAACCAGCAGTGAAAAGTTGCCGAATTGACCTGCGTTTCGGTGGTTTCATTCGACAGGTTTATTCAGGCGAATCCCATAGGCTTCAATGTTAAAAATATTCCCGTTTTAACTCAATATCTAATAAACCGTTTATTATTTTAATCTGCAGCAAAAAGTCTCTTTATTTTTAGTTTTGTTTTTTTAGGATCTTTTAGGCATTTTTTTTATTTTTTTAAATCGTTTTTTTTTGTAACAGCCCTTTTTATTATCATTCATTGGATTTTATATGTAAATCTCAGACATTTTCGCTCAGTAGTTTCTTTGCAAACAGCGTTTCACTTTTCAAACATTCAAGCGTACTGTTTGTTTTTTTCCACTCTATTCGTCTGCGATGTCGGCTTTTTCTGGCGGCTGCTCTGCGCTGTGATCGGCGGCTGCTCGGGTTTCTTTGGTGTGTTCGGCAGGGTTAATCCAGATGTTCTTGCGGGTTTCGGTGGGCCTTCGCCTGGTTTTGCGGTGAGTGTTCGTTGGGTTTGCGATGGCTTTTCCCTGCACTACGACGGTCCTGTGGTGCTTGCTGAATACACCGCAGGGTCGCCGAAATGGGATCGCCCAATCGCACTGAATTGAAGAGAACGGAAAGTCACCGAACGTGCGTTGACTTTTCGATTCTCTTTGAATAACCCTGATAGTTTGTATTTTGGCTGCCGTGTTTGTCGAGCTTTGTTGTCCTTTCTGTGTCCGGACCTGCCAATACCTGGGGTGTTTGATACAGAGGCTTCCTTACAGACTCATGAACTACTGCAGATACTGCTCGTGGCGTGATTTGATTTTCTCAAACACAATGGAGACACACGTGTCTTGTCTACCACGGTCTGTGTATTGGTAAACCTCCATAATTATCTTTTCATGCTTTTATTTTTAGCTATATACATTTGAAGGCTCTGCCATACTTTGTGGTTCTCCTGCTGCCATACCATGCGGTTCTCCAGCTGCAAGGCACCGGATTTCTTAAAAGAGATCTTTGTTCAGATTTTGCCTCCAGATAACAGTTTTCTTTGTGTATCAGGTTATTTTTTTATTGTTTCCTAAGAACTGGACACCAAGAGCAGTAATAGTGGCCCTTGGCATCCGAAATGTTCCTAGGCTACAATTCCCATAAAGCATTGTGTGAAATGTACATAGGAAACATTTAGGGTTCTGAAGCCAGGCAACACTTTCTAAAGCCAATAGGTCGTGAAGGCAGCAGCTAATAAATATTATGGGCAATATTACGAAGCCGGTGCTAATTTAACCAGATCTATTGTAAAGCTAACTCCACAGACTATAATGGCTTTGGTAAGTTTACAACAGCTCTGGTTAAGTTATCACCAACTTTGTAGTACTGCCCTATATCTTGCCGAGTCCTGTGGTAAAGTATGTCAAATTTAGGAGCCAAATACCTAACGGCTACATCGCAGGACCCCATGCTGAGAGAGGGAAAAAAAAAGAAACACCACTGAACTATAAGTATTCCTTAAGTTATACACATATATCATTATAATATAACCACTGTTTTGTTTAAACATTAATTCATTAGATGTTTGCACATTGGCCATTTTTGGTTTTAAAAAAAGTGGAAATTTAGGAGCCAGTAAGAAAATCCAGGAGGAAACAACACATTTTCAGCCAGCGAGTCAAAACCTCTGAATAGATTTGTGTAATGTAATCCAGAAACGAAGGAGCCATAGGCAAAATTCTAGCGTATGGCTAGACCGGTCCAGGGGCAGATAGACACAGGCTCCTAGAATGTCACTTCTGGCTCCTAAAATATTATTATTTTCCGCAAATCTATACAGGATAATTCTCTGGCTCCTGTAACTATCTACTTATCTCTATTTTTCAGTTTTACTGACTCAAGCACAAACACAAAGGTATCTGAAAGAAATTTTATAAGACCTAAATGTAACTGAAAATCTGACATTTTGGAGGGACTCGCCTCACTATACCTGTGAGTGTGTATTTATAGGGGTAGGTTTAGGCTCGAGTCAGACGAGCGCAGTCTGAGCGCACTCTGCGTGCGTGCATAACGGACGGACGTACTGATGGACGATACTGTAGACACCACACGGTCCGTTTTTCTTGACAGACGTAGAAAAAAAAAGGTAACTATGGGAAATAAAAATAATATGAAAAATGCTAAAAATTTGAAAAGGATATGAAAAGGCATTGTGTGCGTCAAGATGCTGGACGACGCAAATGCGCTGCGTCTGACATCTCACTCACACACGGACATGACGCACTCTGCGCGTCCGTCTAGCAGTTTTACATTCTTGCCTAACTTGCGTCCGTTTGACACGTGTGTTGTGTGTTCGCTGTTCGGTGCGGACGCACTTAGTGTGCGGGTCTCTATTGATCATGATTCTACGCTATGACGGACGTTAAACTGTGCGGCGACACGGACGTGATCACTGTGTTCATCTGACACCGGCCTTAGATGGGTTCGTCGTAGGAAAGGCAATCATTGCTTGAGTTTATTTTGCAGTTTATTTTATGCAGCACATTGTGTGTAAATTAAACAGGAGGAGACCAAAATCCCAAATAATGCAGGATTATTTCACTTTGCTCATGGAGAAAGCTGAGGTACCTTGTCTTATTACATAAATAACTTTATTTATAAACAATGCAAACCATATACATAAATAATAACTAATAATAAATAACCAATATGACAGAAAAAGCCAGAATTAAACTTAGTAACCCATCCCTTAATTCAGTCTATACAAGCATTGACTCCTTCCCATAGATATTTCCCATGGGATAATATATTATAAGGAAAGCTTAAAATATCTAATAATATGTTTTGTGTTTCATGGTTAGGTTTCCATTTTTTGAATGACAAACCTCTGCTATAACACTAATTGCTTTGGGAGGGTCTGATGCTTCTCGCTCTGGTTTCCTTTTCATGAAAATGTGACTGGCGCAAGTCACAAGCTTGCTCACAGCTTCAACTTCTTTGGGGCTCACCCCACAACAGCGCAGTGTCCTATTGTTTCACCGCTGCCGGACTCATCATCTCCCAGTACAGACCTGTTACCTACTGGAAACTTCACCCTGCTGAGCTATTCAGAGAGAGCTAGCCTCTCACTGACCGGGACAGAATCCATGTAAAAATCTTTGGCCAACCACCCTTCAAATACAAACTGCTCTCACAGCCATTCAGGCTCAGAGCGGCTATTTCGGCAGCCACGGCTTTCCAGAATTTTATTTCAAGTGCCTTAATTTATGGATTATTTTACAAAATTCCATATTTAAAATAAAAAGAGACACCTGTTCCTTTTTATTGGCTTACTGGCCCCTGAGTTTGGTGCAGATTTATCATAATTAAGAATATTATTATTATTATTATTTCTATATAGCGCCAACAGTTTCCACAGCGCATATTGTGTCTTATCTCTGGGTATAAGAGACATGCTCACATGGGCCACCGGAACAGAGCACACCTACAGGGTTATTCAAAGAGAATCGAAAAGTCACCGCATGTTCGGTGACTTTTCGTTCTCTTCAATTCGGGCCGATTCGGCGATCCCATTCCGGCAACCCTGCGGTGTATTCAACGAGCACCACAGGGCCATCGAAGCGCAGGGAAAAGCTGCCGCAAAAACCCGGCGAATGCACAGCGAAAACCCGCAAAAACATCCTGATTAACCCATTGAAGACGCCGGAAAAACCCAAGCAGGAGCCGATCACACGCAGCGCAGCCGCCGGAAAAAGCCGACACTGCAGACGAATGCAGTGAATAAATTAGAAAAACACAGGGTTATTCAGAGAAAAAGAAAAGCGGGAGAATGACTAGAGAAAACTGGAGAATTAAAAATTCTAGGTCAAAATAGCCGATTTGGAAAGTGAGATGAAAGGGAGAATTTTTCTGGTTTGGCTATTTTGACCTAGAATTTTTCATTCTCCAGTCATTCTCCTGATTTTCACTGCTCTCTGAATAACCCTGACAGTTTGCTTGAATGTTTGAAAAGTGAAACACTGTTTGCGAAGAAACTACTGTGCGAAAATGTCTGAAATTTACATATAAAATCCAATGAATGACAATAAAAAGGGCTGTTACAGAAAAAATAAGTAAACTTCGGGGGAAAATAATCGGACTTTTTTTTAAAAAAAAAAATTAAAATTCAGAAAAATGCTTAAAATATCCAAAAAAAATCTATAAATAAAGAGACTTTTTACTGCAGAATTTTATAATGAACAGTTTATTAGATATTATGGGATTCGCCTGAATAAACCTGCCGAATTAAACCACCGAATGGCAGGGCATTTCGGGAACCTTTCACTGCTGGTTTGTGTTCTCTGAATAGACAAAGCATTGCTTTTCATGGGGATTTCACTGCCCTCGAACAGGCACCGTATGTGCAGGCAATTCGCCAGGATTTGGCGTATTGCCTGCTCTCTGGATAGCCGAATGGCCAGGAAAGGTAACCGTACGCTGATTTTCAGCGTTCGGTTACTTTTCTCCAGCAATTCGGATCTCTTTGAATAACCCTGCTTGAGTAATCACACAGAGATCAGAGGGATTGAATATGACAGGCGACATGAGGGTTTTTTGCAGAACGTTGTAGACATTTGTGGAATAGTGCTCCAGTGAATGATTACTTTTATCATAAATGTTACAAAAAGAGGGGTTTTTGTTTGTGTTTGATTGAATTTGGGTGAGGATTTCTGTGGCAGTTTGAAGGACTTTATAGTAATGCATCTACATGAAAAAACAAGTATGTGTGTGTATATATATATATATATATATATAAGTAAATATCAATTCGTATGTTAAACAAGCTTTATCTTCATCCAATTTCTGGGTTTAATCCTCAAGGTCTATAGAGCCAGCATGCTCCCATAGGAGTAAGACACAATGTGAATTCTTTAGGTTGCGGTGCCAGTAGGCGGCGTGTTGCTGGAGAAAGGTGCCTTCTATTAAGTTGTACGATGTCTGTGAGTTTTGGTATCACCCAGTGTGTGAAATGTATGCCTTCCCAAGGTGACCTTGTCAAACAGAGGACAAGGTCATGGTAAATACCTATTTTGGATTTCCCACACTTGTTTGATGTGCTGTGTTGAAGACCAGTGTAATGTTCATTTGGTTGAAGGTTATCCCCTGTTTACACTGCATAGATAACTTTTTTTCCACTTGGTGTTAGTTCGCTATATCTGGCCTGGTCCCTCAGACCTTGACGTTTCGGTTCCCGATGCCAGGTCTATTTTGGTTACTCGTAATGTCCCAGGAAAGGAGGGGTGCTGCCAAGATTTTGTGTGCTTCCCGTGTCCCCGTGTCTGTCCTGAGCTGACATTTTCCCAAATCCTAGGTGACCTCCTTTCACCTCGCGTGTCCCGGAGCACGGTGAGAGCGTCTCCTGTGGGAACCGGTTTTGGGCGAGGTGCGCAACTTTGGTCAGAATGCCAAAATGTTGTTAAAGTGGACCTGTTCACCTATCACAAAGACATCTGTGTGTTACAGCTTCACATATCACTGCGTCTCAGAACCTGTTCTACTAGCCACACATGGAAGTTGCTTGCCACTTTAAAATTTGAATGGATTGTAAAGTTTTGATTCAATGTGAATCCAGGGAGTGTGTGTATTTGTATGAAGTGCCATGGATGCTTGTGGGCAATGTATGTGTGAGTGTTGGTTTATTTGTGTGGAGAGCATGGGAATGTGGAGATATTCCATTGAATGTGGGTGCAACTGATATGCATTGTCATTTTTTACTCTCTCCCAATCACCAGCGGCCTCCAGGTTTGCTGATCTCAGGCGCTGATGAGGTGTTATGGACCAAGAGACAGACTTTAAAGAGTATAGCCCAGTGATGGCGAACATTGGCAACAAAGGTGTCTTGAAACTACATGTCCCATGATGCTTAGTCGAACATAAGGCTGGCAGAGCATGATGGTACATGTAGTTCAGAAACACCTGGGATGCCAAGGTTCACCATCACTGGTATTTTAGATAATGTGAGAAATGTAAAGCTGCTTTGGAATGTTGAGAATCTGGAATTACATGTAGGTTTCCCCCCCTCGCTTTACTAAAAGGGTTATTCAATAAGAGTCAAGCTTGCCACCAAATGGCACCGAACAGTGAATTTCAATGGCAATTCGGCTATTGAGAAACAAGCTTATTTATCCACAATTTTGAAAGGGTGCCAAGAATTTTGTACAGCCCATTTCTGGAGTTTTGTGTGATATTATGTCCAATTTGCTTTCTTCCTCCCTTTTTTTGTTTTGTTCCAATACACACAAAGGGAATAAACATGTGTATAGCAAAACATGTATTACTGCAATACTTTCTGTGAGAAATACTTGATTTTCTGGAAAAATGTCTGGGGTGCCAACAATTTCGGCCATGACTGTACAAGGGGTTATTCAGAGAAAGCTGATATGGCACCGAACAGGGAGTTTCCCCGTAGAGTGCCATTTCAGAGCCATTCGACTATTCAGAGAGCAGGCAGTTTGCCAAATTTTGCCAAACTGTCAGCAAGTACAGTGCTGTTTGAAAGCAGTGAAATCCCCATAGAGAAGCAATGGTTAATCTATTCAGAGACACCGAACAGCAGTGAATAGTTGCCGAAATGCCCTGCTAAAACTGTAACTGGTTTCATTCGGCAGGTTTATTCGGGCGAACCCTAGGCTTCAATACCATAGGCTTCCACCGAACAGCAGAGAAATGTCAGTGAAATGCCCTGATGTTCAGTGGTTTCATTCGACAGGTTTATTCAGGCGAATCCCATATCCTTCAATGTTAAAAATATTTCCATTTTAATTCAATAACTAATAAACCATTTATTATTTTAATCTGCAGCAAAAAGTCTATTTATAGATTTATTTATTTTTTAGGATCTTTTAGGCATTTTTCAGGATTTGTTCGGCAATTTTTTTTATATATATTTATCTATTTATTTTTAATAGATTTTCTTTTTTCTGTAACAGACCTTTTTATTATCATTTATAGGATCTTATATGTAAATTCCAGGTTGAGTATTTTTTTTTTTTTTTTGCAATTTCAATTTTGACATTTCTAAAAATTTTTTTTTTTTTTTTTTTTACCCCGTTCATCAGCTTGTCGGCTTTTTCCTGAGGCTGGTTGGCCTTTTCCAGACATGTTTGGCGTGTTTTTGCGGCAGTTCGAGTGTTCCGATACTTTGGATCGTATCGGATGTGTGTTTTTGGTGGTTTTTGCTGTGGATTTTCAGGTCCGTTCCCTTCACTCCGGGGACCTTGCGTTGAATGCTGAATTCACCGTAGGGTCAGGAAAATTAGATTTCCCGAAGTGCAGGGAACGAATAAACCCTACAGATATTTGTCTCTGCAGGCGTGTGCAGAGTGTGCTGGTTATATATCCGTGTGCAGTTGTATATTCAGTATTTGATCATTTGTGTCACTTGGGTTTGGAGAAGAAAAACTTAGAATATCTTTCTTATTGGAAGCAAATAAAAATAAACTTCATAATTAATACCTTGTTAATCTTAATTCAGTAAACAAAAGATGAATTGTATAGTTAAACCGCCGTACTGTGGCAGGGAAATTGTCCCATAGAGAAGAGATTCAGTTCAACAGGCGAAGCCCATAGGATTCATTTCAATGTATAAAAATCTTTTTATTTTTTATTCAACCATATATTCTTTTCATCCGCAGTAAAAAGCCTTTTTAGTTATTGATTTTTTTTAAAAAATTTTTTTAAAATTTTTGGCCAAATTTTGGATTCCTGTTTTTTTAAGAGACTAGGCTTTTTTCCTGGCCAAAAGCAGCATGTTTTTGTTTTGTTTTCTTCAGTCTGGCTGCGTTCGGCAGTGTTATCCTTGGCGCTGAAAACTATTTCAGCACCGAGGCCAGCTGTTTTTTTTCCCCCCCTGCGTTTGGCTGTGTCTTCGCCGATGCTCTCCTTGGTGCTGAAACCCTGTTTGCTGTAACCCTTTTTCAGCACCAAGGAGAGGGCTTTGTTTGGCGGCCTGTCTGTCGCCGACCTGTGTCATCGACAGACGCTTCCAGTGGACGACCCTGGTTGTGCGACGGTGTTGTCCGTACTTGGAAGACCAAGTTGGTCGTCCGACTACCGTCTGAGTGGGGCGGCCAGGCTAAAGCTGCAGAATTTTTCTAGAAATAATAAAATGTGTGTGTGGAGGGGGTGTGCTACAAAGATGTAGACATGTCCAGTTTTGCCTTTGAGCATGCTATCATGCAAACGTACGTGTGTGTGCTCACATATATTACCATATATGTGCATATGTATATACCAGGGAATTGGCTCCAACAAGGGAAATGAATAAAAAAGGCAAACTTTTGCATTTATTTATTTATAAAGTATTTTCCAGGAAGGATACATTGAGATTTCTCTCGTTTTCAAGTATGTCCTGGGTTCAAGAACATTGAAATGTTACAGTTGTTACAGAAATACAAAGTAATAAATGCAAGATATTAAAAAAAAGCAACACAAATAAACAGATTAACAGAAAATAAATATATAGGAAATAGTCACTATGTTACATGTTTACAGGCGCATTCTGTATATAGTCACTATGTTACCTGTTTACAGGTGCATTCTGTATATAGTCACTGTGTTACCTGTTTACAGGTGCATTCTGTATATAGTCACTATGTTACCTGTTTACAGGTGCATTCTGTATATAGTCACTGTGTTACCTGTTTACAGGTGCATTCTGTATATAGTCACTATGTTACCTGTTTACAGGTGCATTCTGTATATAGTCACTGTGTTACATGTTTACAGGTGCATTCTGTATATAGTCACTGTTACATGTTTACAGGTGCATTCTGTATATAGTCACTGTGTTACATATTTACAGGTGCATTCTGTATATAGTCACTGTGTTACATATTTACAGGTGCATTCTGTATATAGTCACTATGTTACATGTTTACAGGTGCATTCTGTATATAGATACAGAAAAAATGGCGTCGCGCCCATACTCACCGGAGCGGCAGCAACTGCCAGGAGTAACAGCCCAGTCAATGTATAAAACATAACAAGGAAAAAGAGTGTCATCTGCGCTCGTTTCTATGTGTTCCATGTACAACAAAAAAGAGGTTTTTGTTTGTTTCAATGGCCATTGCAACGTAAGCCCACTCGCCACTTCAAGGCACCTCTTTAGAGTGGGTACATGCATTCTGTATATAGTCACTGTGTTACATGTTACATGTTTACAGGTGCATTCTGTATACAGTCACGGTGTTACATGTTTACAGGCGCATTCTGTATATAGTCACTGTGTTACATGTTTACAGGTGCATTCTGTATATAGTCACTGTGTTACATGTTTACAGGTGCATTCTGTATATAGTCACTGTGTTACATGTTTACAGGCGCATTCTGTATATAGTCACTATGTTACAGGTTTACAGGTGCATTCTGTATATAGTCACTGTTACATGTTTACAGGTGCATTCTGTATATAGTCACTGTGTTACTTTTTTACAGGCGCATTCTGTTATATAGTCACTAGGTTACAGGTGCATTCTGTATTGAGGTATGTTAGTAAGGAGCTCTTGAGTGACTTTAACTGGTGGAAGATTTGATGGCGTCTGGGAGGTTATTCCATAACTGCGGTGCTCTGTAAGAAAATTTAACAACATAACAGTTGAAATGTCAATGCTTCTGGTGAAGCGATTGTTTTATTTGTGTGGAGCGTTTATACTATCTGTTGCATTAGTTTTTATTCATATATTCATCGTAACCTGCTATCCGGGATCTGATGGCACAGACTTCAATGAAACTTGTAATACTGTTTTTCTATTTCTTACAAACACCATGATATATGTAATATATGTCTTATACGTACAGGGTTATTCAGAGAGAGGTGAAAACCAGGAGAATGACTAGAGAAGTGAAAATTCTAGGTCAAAATAGCCAAACCAGAAAAATTCTCCCATTTATCTCACTTTCCAAATGGGCTATTTGGTCCAGATTGTTCTCTTCTCCTGACAATTCTCCTGGTTTTCACCTCTCTCTGAATAACCCCTATAGTAATGATGATAAAAGGATTTTATTCCTACATGCAATATTAATTTTGACAGGAAATTTTATTTAGTTTTAGTCGGTCTTCTGACTAAAATAGCATTTAGTTTTAGTCATATTTTAGTCATCTGAATTTTCTTTTAGTCGACAGAATGACACAAGATTTTAGTTGATTGAATCTAGAGGAGATTTCGTAACTAAAATCTAATGTGTTTAAAGTGTATTATTTAAGCATTTCTCTTAAATTTCCAAACTCCCTATATGCTCTAGATGCTCTTTGGAACAGCACCTAAACTACACAAATTGCAAAATCCCCATCTATGTGTTGGGACAAAATCAAATGGTACGCTGACCAGTCACTTCTCTCAAATATCTAGGTATGTGGTTGGACCCTAATCTATCCTTCGGCCCCACATTGAAAAACTCTCATCTAAACTTTACCCCAAACTAGGTACCCTGTACAGAAACAAATCCTGCCTGAGCCCCGCGGTAAGAAAGCAGATTGTACAACAAATGCTTATGCCAGCCATTGAATACGGAAATGTAGTGTATGCAGCCGCCCCGCAAACGCACCTCCAGAAACTTACTACATTGTATAACTCATTCTGCCGCTTTGCGCTACAATGTAACTACATGACCCACCATTGTGACATGTTAAAAGAACTAAACTGGCCATCCCTGGAATCTAGACGCACCCTTCACCTTTCCAGCCTGGTGTTTAAGAGCATTTCTGGGAAGCTGCCACCCTACCTGAATAGACTGCTTCCCCCAGCAGCTCCCTCATCCTATAACCTCCGATCCAGGACCAGCACCTTACTTGCAATACCACAATACAAAAAGACAGTGGCTCGGTCCTCATTTTCCTACAGAGCACCACAATTGTGGAATAACCTCCCAGACACCATCAAATCTTCCCCCAGTCTTAAGTCACTCGAGCTCCTTACTAACATACCTCAATACAGAATGCACCTGTAAACATGTAACCTAGTGACTATATTTCCTACATATTTATTTTCTGTTAATCTGTATATTTGTTTTTTTTCTTTAATATCTTGCATTGTATTACTTTGTATTTCTGTAACTGTAACACTTTAATGTTCTTGAACCCAGGACATACTTGAAAACGAGAGAAATCTCAATGTATCCTTCCTGGGAAAATCCTTTATAAATAAATAAATAAATATGCTCCTGGAGTAACATCCTATCTGAAAATATATAATTCATAATTTCTCTTCCTGGAGATTAGTTCTGATTGGATCTTCTCAAATAGCACCTCCCTAACATTTTAGTCTAGTTTTTATTAGTCGACTAGAATGTCAATGTTTTCGTCATAGTTTTCGTCATCATAACCTACTTTTTGTTTAGTTTTACAGAGTTATTAAGAGAGGGGTAAATTCTAAGTCAAAATAGCCGAACCAGAAAAATTCTCCCATTTATCTGTTTCCAAATCGGCTATTTTGACCTAGAATTTTCACTTCTCCAGTCATTCTCCTGCTTTTCACCACTCTCTGAATAGACCTGTTAGTCACAAAAATAACTTCGTCGACTTACAGGTCTATTCAAAGAAAGATGAAACTCAGGAAAATGACTGGAGAAGTGAAAATTCTAGGTCAAAATAGCCAAACCAGAAAAATTCTCCCATTTATCTCACTTTCCAAATCGGCTATTTAGTCTAGATTGTTCTCTTCTCCTGCCAATTCTCTTGGTTTTCACCTTTCTTTGAATAACCCTGTATATAAAAATCAACCCCTCCCTCCTTTTTTCCTTACGCAATTTCGTACTTATACATGCAAACTACGTAACGTGCGTACTTTTTGCACACAGGGTACGTGAGCGCCTGATCAGAGTGATGGATTGATGCTGCAAGGGCAACTCAAGCCCATATCTGCTTTCTTTCCGAACAAAGGCTGTTACGAGCGCTCAGATAGAAATGAAAATGATAGCACACAAAGCTGGAGGGATGGCAGCTCTGGTCTGGAGAGAGAGACAGAGGGAGGGTGGGGTGGTGGCACAGGACTCCAGTTCCAAGTAAGGATAATACACCAGTGGTACAGCTCCTCCACTTAGTCGCAGTACCCCAGGGTCCATGCGATACTCCTGCCATTGATGTAAACTAAATGGGAACAAACTGGTTATGCGTAATATAACCCTAGAACTAAACCATACTGAGTAAAGCAGCGGCGCGTCTTCTGCTATCAGCTCCAACGTAGCATCGGAGGTTATTAATGTTTAACTCAGACTGACTCTTGACATTGTGTGCTGAACAAGGATCGATTAATCAACCAACCGATTAATTGATAGTGAAAATAGTTGACAACTATTTTCACTATCGATTAGTTGTCGATTTAATTGTTTCAGCGCTAGTTGGGTCCTTTGGTCGTTGAGTGCGCTGTCCTGGTGTATGTTGGGTAATCATAATTCTTCCCTGAAAGTCTTGTTAGAACCAGATCTCTCCTGAATGGAGTTGTCACAATTTGTTAAATGTGTTTAATTTACTCATGGCTGACCAGCATCAAACCTCGCCGTATCCTGCACGCCATGCAGCACATTTTTCTGAAATTAAAGCCATCCTCTGCTGGGGGAGGGGTGGTGCTACATTTTTATATATATCTATATATCTCAGAAAGATCCAACCCCCCCCCTTCCCTTATGTGCTCTAACAACCTCTGCTCTCCTTGTTGACGGGTAAATAGTGGTTTGGTTATCTCCGCAGATTAATGGACCCTCCCAGTGCTGTAAATCTGGTCCAGGCAGCCTTGAATTGTCCTTTTTTCAGGACAGTCTGCTTGTTTGCCTGGATTGACCATGATGTGCCCTTTTGTGTGATCTTTTTAATGTTTGGTCTTTCTATATTTGAACACTTTCCCGGCTGGGGGCCGACCTTACCCCCCCCCCCCCCCCCACACCAAGGTGGGACGATTGCCCTAAACCTGTCTGTTTTTTTTCCCTGGAATTTTCACTTTCTTGTTATCAGTTTCTGAGTAAATCTCTCCCGCTATTAATATTTATCCAATTGAAATATATTATTTGCAATTTTGTTTTATTTATTATTGTTTTGAATGTTTTAAAAAAATGTTTAAATACATTTGTTTTTAAAAGGCACAGTTTCCTTCTGAATGAGAACAGACAAGAGGGCACTTTCTACAAAATACATGAGGGGGCTAGTCCTTAACCTCCGAATTGGGCCTGAAATTGCACCAAACTTTGAATTTCACCGGAGGTACAATTTCAGGGCAATTAATCTATTCACAAAGCTGTCAATACAGGCGAAATACGGTGCAATTCGCAGCAATTTGGTGAAGTTCGGCGGCCCCGAAATTGTCCCATAGAAGAGTATCATGCATTTTTTTAAATATTGGAGGCACGGGGAGGGTCAAATATGGCGAGGGAGGGAGTTCCACAGATGGGGGTAGCTCGGGAAAAGTCCTGAAAGTGACAGTGAGGAGTGCAGGTATGAGGAGAGGATAATATAAGATCATCGGCAATTAAAAACAGTCTTGTTGCATTAAAATTTTAGATTTAGGCCTCTTATCTCATGTAACTCCATATAATAAGGACAATTTGGAAAAAATGGCGGATGTGTATATCTGCCTTCTCCTCCAGTGGTTTGCGTGACGCGGGCGCGATAGGAATGGCGTGGCGCGATAGGGATGGCGTGACACCTGCGCGTTAGGGATGACGTGACGCCTGCGCTTTAGGGATGGCGTGACGCCTGCGCGTCAGGGATGGCGTGTTGCCTGCGCGTTAGGGATGGCGTGTTGCCTGCGCGTTAGGGATGGTGTGTTGCCTGCGCGTTAGGGATGGTGTGTTGCCTGCGCATTAGGGATGGCGTGACGCCTGCGCGTTAGGGATGGCGTGACGCCTGCGCGTTAGGGATGGCGTGTTGCCTGCGCGTTAGGGATGGCGTGTTGCCTGCGCGTTAGGGATGGCGTGTTGCCTGCGCGTTAGGGATGGCGTGTTGCCTGCGCGTTAGGGATGGTGTGTTGCCTGCGCGTTAGGGATGGCGTGACGCCTGCGCGTTAGGGATGGCGTGACGCCTGCGCGTTAGGGATGGCGTGACGCCTGCGCGTTAGGGATGGCGTGACGCCTGCGCGTTAGGGATGGCGTGACGCCTGCGCGTTAGGGATGGCGTGACGCCTGCGCGTTAGGGATGGCGTGACGCCTGCGCCTTAGGGATGGCGTGACGCCTGCGCCTTAGGGATGGCGTGACGCCTGCGCCTTAGGGATGGCGAGACGCCTGCGCGTTAGGGATGGCGTGACGCCTGCGCGTTAGGGATGGCGTGACGCCTGCGCGTTAGGGATGGCGTGACGCCTACGCGTTAGGGATGGTGTGACGCCGCGCTCTGCATTTAAGAGCAGAATCAGAGTTATTTTCTCACTCTCTGCATTGTATGACATTACACGGGCAGTACATTTCATTTGATGCTCAGTCACCTTGTGGGCTGCTTGAGCATCATGGGAGATGTATTCCTGAAACATGTACTGTATATTGATATATTATAATAGGCTAGTCTTGTCTTCCATACACTTTATAATCTCACATTATATGTGCCTTTTCTGAACGGCTGCTTCTTTACAACCTTGTGACCATCGGATTGTACCAAACTGTTCATTTCTCGCTTTCTGTTTTTACTCTTAATAATGCCCCATGTTCCCCTTTCAGTGACGTCCTCGCGCTGCCGCTCTTTAAGCAAGAGGAGAACCCGCTCTCCGCCGAGAACGATGCCAAGCTGCCTCCATTCCAATATGTCCTGTGTACCGCCACGTCGCCTGCTATCAAGCTGCACGATGAGACCCTGACGTATCTCAACCAAGGTAGGGAGTGGGCACACGGTCTGCAAATGCATGTGCCATATGT
Source organism: Leptobrachium leishanense (assembly GCA_009667805.1). NCBI lineage: Eukaryota > Metazoa > Chordata > Amphibia > Anura > Megophryidae > Leptobrachium > Leptobrachium leishanense. Next base: position 1,687,680 of record CM019069.1, on the reverse strand, counting down.
GTGTTACCCTCTCCCCTATAGAGCATGCACTGTAAAACTATTCAACCAGACTCTCGGAGTTCTGTGTCCGTTGTAATCATTCCTGTTTACCTGCTTCGAACTTAACCTATTTTCTTTTCATTCCAGCAGTCTTGGCCGATAGATGCATCCAATGTAAAAACTAAGACGGCTACTACGCAGCTGGAGTTTCATTTAATGCATAAATTATGTGGGAAAAATATAAGAATATACCTCTTCACTTACCTTATTCTGCAAGAAAACCACTTTTCTCTTGTAATGAGAGATTTTGGCTTCATATACATTGACTGTTTTCTCCCGTTTGTGTGTATGGAGCTGGATTCTCTCCTTCCAGACAGAAATGGCTTCTCTCTTTACAGGTTAATTTAATATAAATGCATATTTTATATCAATGAATGTGTCCTAACCTTTGGTTCCTTTGCATAGGAGAAATATATCAACGCGCACACACACACACTTATCCTCTGGTCTGTAATATATATTCATCCAGGGACTGTGTTATTACTGTAATATTTAATAACCTCTTCAGTAAGACTTTTTTTGTTGTTTTTTTATTCTTACTTTTTGGTTAATCTGAATGTTGCAGGAGGCTCAGCCTCTTGAATTACCCCCCCCCCCCATCCAACCACCTGCCTGGGGTATAGTTATAAGATCTTGACCTTTTTTGGAGCCTGAACGGAGGAGTGTCGGTGATTGATGGATTGCTCTGCATACAGTTGTGATATGCCCCAAAGAACTTACAGTCATGTACTTTGAAGCATGGGTGTGTTTTCTGTTCCAAAAACTCTCGGGTCTATAAACTGTCTTGGTATAATCAGCATTTTGCGTTCCAGATCCATATCTGGCAGTCCACCCATATGAGACCATCCATCCTGCACTGCAGGGATGTCTTCCTCTGGCCCCTACATGTTTCTGAACTACATCTCCCATGATTCTCTAGCCATCTGTTGCATTAAAGAATTTTGGGAATGTTAGGCCTCCAACATCTGGGAATCCAGAGCTTGAAATCTCTGCTGTAATGCTCGTTAAACACTGAGGATTGTGTGAGATGCTGCGGACCCACAGGGCCGGGCCTCGGGACGTGCAGTACAGCTGGGGCCCATCTTACAACCCTCTCACTTTAATGTCAAACTCCAGCCAGTCCTGGAGATGTTGCAATCTCGCTGTGCTGGCTGTAGCTCCATTGGTCCATGTTCTTCTTGGCTAACATCTGTTTCTTGATGCCTGACCCAGGACTGGGTTCATACGCATAAAGCATTCAGCTTGACATTAGCATCGCCCCTTCTCTTAAAACTGGAGCGTGGAGCTCGCATTTTCATTTTCTAAATTGCTGCTTTTTCCAGTTTCAGGGAGTTACATCCAGTTCTCAATTCCCACCATACCCCTTCTAGATTAGGCTAAGGGAACAGCCCACGCCCCTGTTAATGCCATCCCTCTGTCATAGCCGGTGACCCTAATGAGATAATGAATTTGTTGATTCTTCCTTGAACTTTAGATTAAGTTGCAATGTTAAAACACACTGGGTTTTCCATTTGTGATGTTCCAGGGTAAAAACCTGCTGGCATTTTGTGCCAAGGCTGGCATCGATAACACCCACAGCATGCAGACGTATGTGCAATAAATGTGCTAGATATTATTTAAGTATTGAATCCCAACTCTCCCTCATATTGCGTCTCAATTCTTCTGTAAAAAATATATCAATGCAAAGGAGGAGCACGGGAGCTTTATCTTAACTCTCCAGGCCATGGTGGGTTTTCTATTAACTGGGAAATTATCATTGAAAGGCAATAGATAAGATACTATGTGCTTTGCAAATAGATGGTATTTTTTAGGCCAACAAGGGCCAAAACCAAATTTCTGACCGAGATTCGAAAGGGTGCAAATCCTAAATTAATCCTAAATTCGGGTAAATAGAAAATCAAATTTTACATAATTCAGGTATCGAGTTCTCCAGCTTTGCTACATTCTCTTTATCCCGAGCTGTCACCAGGCGGATCACAATGTAGGGTTCACTGAATGGCCTGCAGAACGGTTCGGTTAATTCTGCACTCCACAATGAAGATTGAGCTCCAGTCATCCACTAACTTGCCAAACTCACTTCTGCACGGGGTTAATGCTCCCCACTGCTTCATAAGGCTAATCGCATTACTGCCAGGATCCGCTGCAATGTGTGCTTTGATTAACGCAAGCCTGGCATCCCGCGCTGGCATCCATCAACACTGCTGCCTGCTGCAAACCCCGCTGCTTTCTTTTCACAAAGGATTAAGCTGAACATTCCTATGTTTGACTTTATTTTAAACCCCTATTAAAGGGACTACGAACGCAAAAATAGTTCCTATGCTTCGTATTCTTTAAGAAAACCAAGCACTTTCAGAAGAAATGCTAAAAAACCAAACACAAATCTAAACCTCTACATTGATAAACAGGAAAAGACTAACAGGGTTATTCAGAGAGCGGTGAAAAGCAGGAGAATGACTGGAGAAGGGAAAATTCTAGGTCAAAATAGCCGATTTGGAAAGTGGGATGAACAGGAGAATTTTTCTGGTTTGGCTATTTTGACCTAGAATCTTCCATTCTCCAGTCATTCTCCTGCTTTTCACCGCTCTCTGAATAACCCTGTAAGAAAGAATGATAGTCATGCCTTTAACTCTCCGAATTCAGGGACGGCGGTTTTGTGACATTAATACCAAACTTCTGTTTGATGGAAATAGTCATCTGTTACTAAAGATAGGTTTTCCATGATTTTGAAGTTTTTCAGCATTTCATTTTGTGAAACGCACCTCTCAAACTGTTTTTGTGAAGATGAAGGGCCCTATCAGCTGGTGTGAGCTAACCCTAGTGTCGGCATGTTTTTGCGTTAGCGCCAGGTTAATTCAGTCTAGTGCCTGACCAACAGATCGTTTGCCTCCCGCTAGAAACTGGAAAAATCACTTAGCGCGTCGCTATTAGTGATTCATAGCGCGAGCTTACTGTACTTTCCGCATCCTATACTTAACATGGGGAGCGCTGGAGAGCTCTAGCGCTTTCGCAACTAACAGATCACTTGTTGCCGGTGCTAACTTCTGGATGGACGCTAATCGCAAAATTTTACCTACTGCTCAACACTGGTCCAAACTCAAAAAAAAACCACAGAACACTGGTCCATGCCCCAAACTAACAGACAATGTAAAGGAATGCAGCACAGGTTTCCTCTTGACACCATACACCATAGCAATGGATCTGGTCAGCAATGTCGCTGCTGTTGCAGTAGGCTCTATTATGATATAGATGTATCCTTTGTTCACATATATTCTAGTATATTGGCTAATTTTAAACATTTTGTGCTGAGGTTATTCATATTTTATGTAATCGGTTGATTATTAGGGAGACCGTGTGCAGGGCTGGATTAAGATCTCTATGGGGCGGGAGCAGAAGATTTTGGTGGCTTTTTTTAGAATTTAGCGAAATGAAAGCATATTTTAGGTTATTTAATAGTGCATATATAGGTATATCTAACCAGGAAGATTCTGTGTTCGTAAATTCCCATTCAGATATCAATCATTTACAGCGTGTAAAATAATTTTTTTCACATTTTATCATCAAAGCCTTTGTGGATATTCTATGGGGCATTCACGTAAAAAAAAAAAAAGATTGCAGACGAATGGAGTGAGAAAAAAAAACAGTTTGCTTGAATGTTTGAAAGTGAAACGCTGTTTGCAAAGAAACTACAGAACGAAAATGTCTGAAATTTACATATAAAATCCAATAAATGATAATAAAAAGGGAAGTTACAGAAAAAGAAAAAATCTGTAAATAAAGAGACTTTTTGCTGCAGAATTATAATAATAAACGGATTATTAGATATTGAATTAAAACGGGAATATTTTTAACATTGAAACCTATGGGATTCGCCTGATTAAACCTGCCGAATGAAACCACTGAACAGCAGGGCAATTCGGCAACTTTTCACTGCTGGTTTTTGTTCTCTGAATAGACGAAGCATTGCTTCTCTATGGGGATTCACTGCCCTCGAACAGAAGCTGTATGTGCAGGCAATTCGCCAGTATTTGGCGAACTGCCTGCTCTCTGAATAGCCGAATGGCCAGGAAAGGTAACCATACGCTCAATTTCACTGTTCGGCTACCTTAATCCGGCCCTGACCGTGTTGACCATGTTTAAAGGGACACATGGATAAGTCTTGCCCTGAAACATGTGTTATTAATATGCTGCAGCAGGGAAGTTATTGTCACTCACCTGGCCTTCCTTATGGATCTATTATATGCATTGTAGTGATGCTACATGCTGTTGGGTGGCATTTATCATGCGATGCCCATCAGCCTTAATATATGTGTACATCAAAACATGGATGATACGGTCACCATGGAGGATTTTAATAATGCAGGGGGTGTTAGGACTCTTCGCTGGATCTGTTCATACTTATACAAGGTTCTATCCAGTACACAACCGCATTAGCGCTGGGTCTCAGCCCGATCTTAGCATTTCCCTAGTGTGCGCTAAACGACAGACTCCCGCGGACAAGGTGATCTGTTAGTAGGTCATCAGGTGTTAAGATTTAGCGACTCTCGCTCCATTTTTTTCTTTTTAGCGATGGTGTTTTAGCTCACACCAGGTGACCGGGCCCGAAGTGGGGACAGCTGACTTTTTTTTAGCTCTTTTTTTCCATGATTACTTTTCCTAGTACTTTTAAAAATGTTTTATTTTTTTAAATATATATTTTGTTTATTTTGAGGCCTTATTGCCCACCCCAACTCTTTTTTTATATGGAAAAAGAAAGAGAATTAAAACAACCGCTATTGTAGAGTTAAGGAAGGGAGCTGAGGCTGTAAGACGGGACAGTGCTAAAATGTGACATAAGGCTAGGGTCAGACTGAGGCAGTGCGAACGCGCGTTCTGGCGCACATAATCACGGCCGCACTAGCAGCAGATGCCGGGCAATGACAGCCAATATACGAAGTACGGTCGCACAAAAGTCCGGCCGCGCAACGCAAGTGGAAAATGAACGCATTTTTTCGAGAACGTTAAACCGCTGGTACTGACGTACAGAGTGCGCTGCGGCCGCATAGCAGCGTGTGTGCGTGATTAGGAGATGTCAGACGCTGCTAGTGTGCGGCCAACATAACGTTCAAACAGCCGGATTTCCCTAGACTTCTTTTCACCCCATCGTCATGAAATACGTCCAGAATTGCGCATCGTCTGACCACTTAAGCGTATTCCGTGAAAAAATGCGTGCGCACGCATCGACGTACATTTTGACGGTGGCCGTAGAAAATGCGCTCATCTGTCCCTAGCCTTAAATGTGCAGAGGGCCACCACAAGAATCTCCACATCCCTGGCCATACTTGGGCTTTCCAATACTAGAACTACAAGGAGCAATAGATTCATAAAGCAGGCTGTCCAGCCCAGAGGCCGTGGCTATACGATTATATATCATATCCTACCCATTCCCAAATGGCTTTATGTCACATTCTGTAGTTTTGTAACCTTAGTAATGGTATGCATGATGCATGGACCCCCAAGTCCCTTAGGGGAATAATAATAGCAGTGAGTATCTCTCCCCTGCACATGAAGGAAGCATTTGTTTCACACTCAAACATCATTCACCGCTACATGTCGCTTCCTGTTGGTGGAATAAACTTCCCATTGTGTGATTTTTTTATTTTTTTTTTTATTTTTTTTTATTATTATTTTTTTATATATATATTTTCCTTTCTTTTTTTTTTACATTTTATAAAGCGGATCCATCACCTTTACGTTAATCAAGACCATTTACAAATCGCCTGAATGTTGTGTTATTGCTCTGAGTACATTTCTGTGCCGTGCTCGGGCTCTTGGTTTAAGCCCTTTTGTTGCATGTTTTATAAATGATGTACAGGTTTGGATTGGCAGGTAGGTTGAACACCATCAGATAATTTATCATTATATGTGCTATGCTATTTTACACCTGTTTAACACAACATTCAGGATGTTTTCTATAATCTCTTGATTAATGTTAAAATGTTGTTTTTTTTTTTTTTGGATTGATTTGCTTTATAAAACCTTTTTTTTTTTTTTTTTTGCTAGATTGAGTGATCCCTGCGAGTAAAAGTCAGTTCTAAGCCTGAGAGATATGATGATTTCTGTCCTTTGGGAGATTATATGTTAGTAGCGTTATAGGGACATATTTTATCTGGCTTAGTTTTGCTGTAGCCTTAGGGTATTACAGGGCTTGACAAACCCCCAGGGAGCCCAGGCTCCTAAAACCTCAGACATGAATGTCTGCTCTAGAAGAGATGTTTGTCAACCCCTGCTGTGGTGGTTCTGTTTAGGGAAGACCTGGCTTCTGGACAGTGATGCTGCCACCACATCATGCAGGGTCCTCATCCCCACATATGTTAACTGATAGTGCTGTCATATACAGCATATGCTCGGTGTCTGGCAGTGACAGCATATACCAAGTTTGCACTGGCAGTGCCATCACACACCACATGGTAACTAAAGGAACTATCATACAACATGCAATCACTGGCAGTGACCTCACACAAGACATTCCTTCACTGTCATTGCCATTATACATCATATATTGCATATGTTCCCTGGCAGTGCCATCTTACAAATCATGTGCACTAGCAGTGCCACCATACACCACATATCAACTATCAGTACCATCATATACCACATGTTGACTGACAGTGCCATCATACGCAATTTACTCTTTAGCTATTCTGTCATACACCACATGGTCACTGGCAGCAGGCTCACGCACCACGTGTTCACTGGCAGCAGGCTCACGCACCACGTGTTCACTGGCAGCAGGCTCACGCACCACGTGTTCACTGGCAGCAGGCTCACGCACCACGTGTTCACTGGCAGCAGGCTCACGCACCACGTGTTCACTGGCAGCAGGCTCACGCACCACGTGTTCACTGGCAGCAGGCTCACGCACCACGTGATCACTGGCAGCAGGCTCACGCACCATGTGATCACTGGCAGCAGGCTCACGCACCATGTGATCACTGGCAGCAGGCTCACGCACCATGTGATCACTGGCAGCAGGCTCACGCACCATGTGTTCAATGGCAGCAGGCTCACGCACCATGTGTTCAATGGCAGCAGGCTCACGCACCATGTGATCACTGGCAGCAGGCTCACGCACCATGTGTTCAATGGCAGCAGGCTCACGCGCCATGTGTTCAATGGCAGCAGGCTCACGCGCCATGTGTTCACTGGCAGCAGGCTCACGCGCCATGTGTTCACTGGCAGCAGGCTCACGCGCCATGTGTTCACTGGCAGCAGGCTCACGCGCCATGTGTTCACTGGCAGCAGGCTCACGCGCCATGTGTTCACTGGCAGCAGGCTCACGCGCCATGTGTTCACTGGCAGCAGGCTCACGCGCCATGTGTTCACTGGCAGCAGGCTCACGCGCCATGTGTTCACTGGCAGCAGGCTCACGCGCCATGTGTTCACTGGCAGCAGGCTCACGCGCCATGTGTTCACTGGCAGCAGGCTCACGCGCCATGTGTTCACTGGCAGCAGGCTCACGCGCCATGTGTTCACTGGCAGCAGGCTCACGCGCCATGTGTTCACTGGCAGCAGGCTCACGCGCCATGTGTTCACTGGCAGCAGGCTCACGCACCATGTGATCACTGGCAGCAGGCTCACGCACCATGTGATCACTGGCAGCAGGCTCACACATCATGTGATCACTGGCAAGCTGATAGCCATTTTGAACCTGGGAGCAAACTCTTCCCTACACAGACCCCCCACATTGCAGAAGAGATATGTTGTGTGTTTTAGTTACTACACGTTACAAATTCACATGCCGCACCTCAGAGGAAGACACAATGTATCATAGTGAAAGGTGTTTTTTTTCCCCTAAAAATGTGGGTTTGGTGATCATTTTAAACAGCTTCTATAAAATTTTAATTCTAAGGAGGTGGGACATTGTGTCAGTGACATCAAACACTGACAAACTTCCTGGAAAACATTTACATGAACAATGCTAAGAACCTATTCCAAGGTTAGTGCCAAGGGACCAATCCAGTCATTACCCCCTGGCGTTCTTACTTTTCTGCTGATACATTGTGTCTTCCTCTGCTGTTCAGCCTGTGCTGTAACCCTCTCTCTCTGCAGGTCCGCTAGATACCATCGAATTCTCGCTCGTCAGTGTGATTTTTGTGTAGTTGGTATTTCCAATCTGAGGGAGTGTTTTGTTTTCCCAGTTCTCAACTGTTTTTTTCACCTGTTTCCCTGTGGAGAAAAAGCTTGTTCTTGGGCCACCTTGGGTGATGCTAAACTCCCCGCTCAGAAACCCGCACCCTGCTATCTTTTGTAGGTGGGTGGTTAGAGGAAATTCCTGATGTACAGCAGTTGGAGGTGACAGGTATCTATTTCAATTTCCTTCCTCTACCTTGTTACAAAGTAGGAAAGACCTTTGATAAACTTGTGTATCGGAAGCCATGCTGAATCCTGTCAAGATCCGCTGCACAATGGAAGAGATCGTCCTTCAGGATGTGTGCAGTCTGTCCTACCGCAGCATTCCTGCTGCCACTGAACTACAATTCCCATAATCCTATTCAAAGCAATGGTCACATGATTACCCTGCTTACCAGTAAGACATGCGGCTGGTAGATCTGCCTTTACTCTCTATAACCCAGGCTGATGGAATGAACCTAGATTGAATTCGTCACAACTTTTGTTTCACTATTTAAGAACACAGGAAATCAAATGATATTTCAAAAATGTTCACAGAATTACATGAAAGTCTATATCCACTCACTCTCTGCCTTGTTTGATGCCGGCTGAGCAAGATGGGAATTGTATGCTTCAAACAGCTGGAGGACTGCGGTCTGATAGTCCTAGAAACTGAATTATAATCATTTATGATTAATTTATTATAAGTTGAATACAGTTACTGAGTGGCAGACAGACAGATACTCTGTGCCCATATGCTTCCTTCATATATATCATGTTAGGCCCCACATATATCGCCCATCCAGGATTTTATAATAGCTGTTTCATGAATAAAACAGGGAAAGGTCACCATGTTTTACACTTTGCATGAACAAGAGTTTTGGGCAGTTGTAGATAATGTTTGTGACAAGCCGTCTGATCAGATTTCGGGCAGTGGGAGTGCGGAGAGGTGATGTAGATGTTGATGTGAGCTCATTGTGTCCTGCTATCCTTCAAATAGCAGAAAATCATTCTTGTGTTGCTTCTCTGTGATACAAGTAGCTTATTTATTTTCTGTACACAGCATATTTTTTGACTGGGAATAATACTTTTTTTTTTTTTTTTGCTACTATTTATAAGTTTCCACTATATATAGCTGCGTCAGATCCTATTTTTTTAATATATATTTATATAGAAGAATTCTCCACATTCCCCATATCCCCCTTCTGTACTGTCCTCGTATTTCTTAGCATATTGATGAAAAGCCAATCTGTTCAAAACTACAGCCGTTCTGGCCATTTTTAGCTGACCTTTGCAAAATATGTAGAAATCTTTTTCCCCTCCACTCCCATGCTTCAAGCCCATTACAGCAGTTGGTAAGTGATTTAGCTGCTGGTTTTGAAACACATCATTGCTCCTAATTGCACACTTCTAGTCTAATTAATATGAATCGTGCTGTTTATAGACGAGGTTGGTTTGTCATAAGGGAGGAATATCCTCTTACCTGGAACATTTTATTCCTGCGGCTGTGTTTGCTGATGGAGCAGAATCTGGGTGACACCTACACGGACCTGCCATAGGCTGACATTTTGCTTGGCAGGAATTTTCAGAACAGAAAACCTCTGGCATCATCGACAGCTAAATCGGTAGAGAAATTACTGGCTTGTGCTCAGGTTGGGAATGAATGGAATACTGTCCGCGCCACCCTCACCCTCTCATTACATGCCTCAGAAACTTGTGGTTTCGGCTTGTTGAATTGCCAGTCTGTGTGTGTTATTTATTTCACATAATGCAGAACTTTAATTGTGATAATTATGAAACCTGTTTGTCTGTTTCCAAGATCAAATTTCTTTTTGGAATCCGCTCCAAAGGAAGTTGATTACTTCCAACCCAAAGCACATCAATTGGCATCTGCCTGGCATTAATATCTATACCCAACCCATGCCAGCATAGCTCCCCAAACAAAAACCTTACTATCACCAGTCCTACCTCCTCCTGCCAGCAAAGTTACCTGACCAAGAACCTTACCAATCACTGCTCCATATCACCAGGCCTACCACCCTCTGCCAGAATAGCTGCCCAACCGAAAGCTTTACCAATCGATACTTCATATCACCAGTCCTACCACCCCCCTGCCAGCATAGCTTCCAAATGGAAAACCTGACCTATTGATACTTCATATCACCAGTCCTACCACCCACCCCCCTGCCAGCATAGCTTCCAAATGGAAAACCTGACCTATTGATACTTCATATCACCAGTCCTCCACCCCCCCCCCCCCCCGCTAGCATAGCTTCCAAACGGAAAACCTGACACTTCATATCACCAGTCCTTCCATCCCCCCCCGCTAGCATAGCTTCCAAATGGAAAACCTGACCTATTGATACTTCATATCACCAGTCCTACCACCCACCCCCCTGCCAGCATAGCTTCCAAATGGAAAACCTGACCTATTGATACTTCATATCACCAGTCCTTCCAGTCCCTGCCAGCATAGCTTCCAAACGGAAAACCTGACCTATTGATACTTCATATCACCAGTCCTTCCACCCCCCCCCCCCCCGCTAGCATAGCTTCCAAACGGAAAACCTTACCTATTGATACTTCATATCACCAGTCCTTCCAGTCCCTGCTAGCATAGCTTCCAAATGGAAAACCTGACCTATTGATACTTCATATCACCAGTCCTTCCAGTCCCTGCTAGCATAGCTTCCAAATGGAAAACCTGACCTATTGATACTTCATATCACCAGTCCTTCCAGTCCCTGCTAGCATAGCTTCCAAATGGAAAATCTGACCTATTGATACTTCATATCACCAGTCCTACCACCCACCCCCCTGCCAGCATAGCTTCCAAATGGAAAACCTAACCTATTGATACTTCATATCACCAGTCCTTCCAGTCCCTGCCAGCATAGCTTCCAAACGGAAAACCTGACCTATTGATACTTCATATCACCAGTCCTACCACCCCCCCCCGCTAGCATAGCTTCCAAACGGAAAACCTGACCTATTGATACTTCATATCACCAGTCCTTCCAGTTCCTGCTAGCATAGCTTCCAAATGGAAAACCTGACCTATTGATACTTCATATCACCAGTCCTTCCAGTCCCTGCTAGCATAGCTTCCAAATGGAAAACCTGACCTATTGATACTTCATATCACCAGTCCTTCCACCCCCCCCCCCCGCTAGCATAGCTTCCAAACGGAAAACCTGACCTATTGATACTTCATATCACCAGTCCTTCCACCCCACCCCCCCGCTAGCATAGCTTCCAAACGGAAAACCTTACCTATTGATACTTCATATCACCAGTCCTTCCAGTCCCTGCTAGCATAGCTTCCAAATGGAAAACCTGACCTATTGATACTTCATATCACCAGTCCTTCCACCCCACCCCCCCGCTAGCATAGCTTCCAAACGGAAAACCTTACCTATTGATACTTCATATCACCAGTCCTTCCACCCCCCCCCCGCTAGCCTAGCTTCCAAATGGAAAACCTGACCTATTGATACTTCATATCACCAGTCCCTGCTAGCATAGCTTCCAAATGGAAAACCTTACTTGTCACCACTTTTACCACTCCCTGCCAGCATAACTGCCCATCCAAACCAAAAAAGTTTACCAACCATCACCAGTCCTACCACCCCCTGTCTGCTTAGCTCTCCAGCCAAAAACCTTACCAATAAGGACACTATTTTATGACTGTGTCTTCCCCAGTGACAGGAGCACAACCACAATGGCAGTAACTAACCGGACTACAACTCTCATCATCAATCCTAGCATCCTCAACCCTCCCACAAACCTGTCAGGCTCCATCACCAGCTTACACATACTCTTACCTTCAAAAATAGAGGTCATCCTTTGATATTTAGTAATTTTTACTTTCCTGCTGCCAAGGCCTGTAACGTTCATAAGGTGCAGCGCATAGTATAGTTATAAGAAACCGTCACATTTTTTAAATGATCTTTTCAGGCCCAATCCTAGCTGAGATTATTTCCTTTTTTTCCCCTCTTCAGTTACAAGGTTACAGGGGTGAGAAGTCAGGCCTGGAACCCCTCTACTGGGTGACATATTTGGCCAGTTTGTGTGGGAAACCGTTACTTGGATCAGGTGACCCGTAGCCACATGCTTTGCATCAGTAATCCGGTGCCGCTGTCCATGTGAGGGAAAACGAATAGGGATCTGTAGCGGTTCTAGAAATCAGGGACAGTAAATGGGATGGGGCAGGTAGTACATAGGGTTTATTTTGCCTTTTTTAAGTTTAACATACTTTTTTTTTTTAACGTCTGTTACTATTGCAGATACTGTTGGTGTAGATATTTTGTTACGAGTTTATTTATTCCACGTGGTAGATCAATAATTAAAAACTTGATAACACACTGATCCACCGTCCTTGACTCCTTTTTGTTTCAGGACAGTCTTACGAAATCCGTCTCCTTGACAATCGGAAATTGGGAGAGTTTCCAGACCTGAATTCCAAATACGTGAAGGTAAATCGAACGGGCGTGTGAAAGGTCCAGATGTATATGTGCGCTAGTGATACAGTATTTCTGTAAATGGATTGCACGTAATGTCATGATACAAAAAATACCTCTATGGTGTATTATGGAGCCATCAGTCAGTTTATTCTAATCTTCATTAGTTTAACCCCTAGAGGGAAGGATCTATCAGGCCTATTCAAAGAAAAGTGAAAATCAGGAGAAGAGAACAATCAAGTGAGATAAATGGGAGGATTTTTCTGGTTTGGCTATTTTGAGCTAGAATTTTCACTTCTCCAGTCATTCTCATGAGTTTCACCTTTCTTTGAATAGACCTGTTTATCTATTCTGTCTGGGTTTGCAGTCTAAACTGTTACATCTGACTTATGTTTATAAACTCTTTAATCAGACAGGTTTGGAACCTTACTTGGCCAAAGGGGATCTCGGTTTGACAAAAAAAATGAGTTACTGCTTTTAATCATGTGACCCTAATAGAACAATCTGTAGGTAAATCCTGGGGAGGCTTTGTCATTAAGACGGATATGAAGTTTAGAACGGCTTGTGTCATAATGTGGGTTTTTTGTCCCCTCACTTTCCTCATTTTTCCCCTGATTTAGAGCATTATCCGAGTCGTTTTCCACGACCGCCGTTTACAGTACACGGAGCACCAGCAGCTGGAGGGCTGGAGATGGAGCAGACCAGGCGACCGCATCCTGGACATTGGTCAGTCACCTAATTAAATGATGCTTATAATGTTAAGAGAAAATAAAACCCCTTAAACGTTTGTAACAGAAACAGATGATAAATGCAAATCTTGAGTGTTTCTTTTTTCCATACGTCGAACGGCAGTACCGATGGGTTCTTATTCTATCCCACTTCTAGTTCAGTAGTATGTTTCCCCTTACTTTGTCTAAAGACGTACTGCCGCTACGACTAGGGAAAAGAATGTTTACGGTAAGAAGTACCGTTTTTCCTATTATCAATAAACACTACTGATTGCTTTTTACAATCCTCTCGTTAAAACGAGGGCGCTAGGGAGAAAAAATTGCAATCGCAGTTTTCTCCCTACCGCCCCCGTTTTAATGGGAGATTACAATGCAGGCGCTTAAAAAGCTGCCTGCATTGTTAGCGGGCGCTACGCCCCGGGATGCTCGCGGCAGCGCTAAGCGCCGCCGCGAGCATCCACTCAATGGAGTCCATAGGACTCCATTGAGTTTCCCCCTGCCGTCACATGACTCGCGAGGCGAGATCCGACAGGTCAGCAAATTGATCTGCAGGGAGAGACTGGGGGACTTTTTCCCACAGTCTCTCCCTTGGTTCCCGGCGACAGAGGAGGCGGACGGAGCCGCGGGACAGGAGGTGAGTATCTGGATTTAATTTTTTTTTTGGCTGGTGCTAACGGTTTCTGCAGCAGCGGATTCCGTTAACACCAAGTCCTGGCTTTGGTTAACTGTTCGCTAATCACAGCCGTACGTTAATCAGCGTTAGGACTTTGTAATCCTATTAAGTCATCCATGTTAAGTGTAGGGAGCGCAAGGTCCAGTAACCTCGCGCTGAAAAACGCAAGGTACCAAACGATAACGGGTTACTTAACCCGTTAGCGTTTGGATTGTAATATGCGGTAGCCACCAGGGCTAACGTTAACGCTCACGCAGGTGAGTGTTAAAGTTAGCACCAGGATTGTAATGGGGCCCTACTTGTTTTTGGCTCATGTTCAGATTACAGACGGGTAACGTTTGTTTAATTTTTTTTTTTATTTCCCTCACAGATGTCCCATTGTCAGTTGGTGTTTTGGATCACAAAGCCAGCAGCACTCAGCTGAATACCGTGGAATTCCTGTGGGACCCTTCCAAACGTTCCTCTGCCTTTATTCAGGTATCCAGGGACCCATTTGTACACTTTTTGCTTTGTACCATGGCCTGAACATGCAGACATTAAAGTTATGAATGCTCTCGCCTCCATATTTATACATAATGTTGCAATTTGTGGTGTTTATTTGCTTTTGATTCTTTTAACTTTATTATTTTTTTTACTTTATTTTTAGGTTCACTGTATCAGCACAGAATTCACGCCTAGGAAACATGGCGGAGAGAAGGGCGTCCCGTTTCGGATTCAGATTGACACTTTTAAGCAGAATGAAAATGGTGAATACAGCGAGCACCTGCACTCGGCCAGCTGTCAAATTAAAGTCTTCAAGGTATGAGTTGTTCCTGTTCTGCGATTTGCGTCCCCTGGCTGGAAAGTTCCAGACTGACACCTCTGCACTTATTCCTACAGCCCAAAGGAGCAGACAGAAAACAGAAGACAGACCGAGAGAAAATGGAGAAAAGAACTTCTCAGGAGAAGGAGAAATACCAGTCATCGTATGATACCACCATCCTGACCGAGGTGAGAGCTGACGCGTGTTCACAAATGGCCTCGTGAGGGATAGACAATGCTTTTCTGGAGCGCTAGACCAATGTGCCATGTCTTACACTTGATCGCAATCCACGGGGATTTACATTGTCTGTTGGGGATCTATAAAGGGTATTGAATCGCTGCCAGCACTGTTTTATTTGTGACCTCCACTTCATTCCCATGCAGTAAAATTGGTATTTTACAGGGGGTTTTTTTTCCCCATGTTGAGTTACATTGTGTGTGCTTGGAGACTCTGCATATAACGCCTCTGATTGCCCTGTATAACACATGCTCATTTATCCTTCTGGTTCTATGTTTAACATTTGCCTGTCCTTTATAACCTCTGTGTGGTATGTCCTGTTGCTCCCTTTCATTCCTCCGTTTACCAGCTCTTTATCTTCCTCATAACTGATCCTGATGTTCCCATATACCAGTTTTTTTTCTTCATACCTCAATCTTGCCCATAAAACGTCTTCTTATAACCACTCTTGTCCTTCGAGCCGCCACTTCTTGTCTCTCTGTAACTTTACGCCATTTCCCAGAATGCTTTGTCTTCGCCTTGGTGCCCAGTAACTCTCTTGTGCTTCTCTTTGTGCAGTGTTCTCCTTGGCCAGATTTGCCATATCCACAAAACAGCTCCTCTTCCCCAGGGTACAGCAGCTCCCCTAACAGTTTCAGCATCGGAGATGGGTATGTTGTTGTGCCCTCATGTCACAGGCCTGACCCCGGCTTTAAATTTAGGTGATTGTTTCTAGGAATCCTTTGGTTCGTTAAGTCCCTCTATAGAGGATATAATTACTCGAAGGACTCTCCAAGGCCCAGGTAATCATCATACAGCAGGTTCAGGATGTACTTTTTATAAAAGAAGTATATTGCGAATGCGTGTGTACATTGAATTACATAATATAAGGCCAGTTCATGGCAGGTTCTTCCCGTGACGGCATATGGTCCTCCTGACTCTCTAATCTGTACACACCATCACGTCATGCAGTACAGTATCTCCTGTGCAGCCATACAGGCTGGAACGTGTGGATCCTTTAGCAAAGTAAATGTCCCTGTTCTGGTTATGTTGATGTCAGCACATGGCATTCATTAGACTGATGTCCACACGTGTAACGCCTCTTTCTCCAGTATTGCTGCCCGAGGCTGCAGAGCGAGTGTCCACTCTGTGCAATGTGTGCTCCTAGAAGAAAGGAGCAGGGCTGCGGGACATTAAAGGAGCAGCTCTTATTACAAAACAAATATTCAGGGTTTTTTGTGCATTTGAGCATAGGGAACGTGCAGCTTCAGCACCACATTCTATGGACAGCAGCATTTTACATTACTTTATGCAGGGCACAACACTTTGTATCATACAGATTTATATTTCATATTTCTCATTTTTAGGAACTGCTCTCCAACTCTCCCCATGGAGGCTCCTGTGCGAAATGATGTAAGTTTTTCCATCTTTAGTAAGTTCCAGTAGCCACGGTGCTGCGTTGTGGGCCACCAAGGCCTGCATATTATGCGCCACATGCATGGTGTGAATGAAGCTATGCTGTGACCTTATGAGTAACTAGCAGGGCGGCAATATTGCTTGTCCTAAGTGTGGTGCTCTGCCTTTCTTCTATTATTCTTGATTGCATTTTCCCAAACCTTTTCCATGAATAGGTTAAATAGTGCCATATCCTGAATGTCACTGATCATTAAGTGGTTAAAATGTGCATTATCGGATTATCAGTACCTCTGTACATATTCCCACCTTACTACAGTGAGCAATAATGCATAAAAACAGTAAAAAACACATAGCTGACAGAACAAAAACCCCTCCAAAAGCAGAACAATGCTCCCATTCTCCTCAAATAGTTTATACCTCTGTGTACATTGCAGACACTAAGCGCATCATATGTGGGTCACCTGTGTCTATTAATTTTCTAATAATCTAGATTGCATCACTTGCACAACAGCCGGTTCACCTGGTTATTACTGAATACACTTCAACGTGGAGAAATGAGATGAGGTGCTGAGCACTGATATACAGCGGGTTTACTGCATGTCAGGCCAGGTGGCAGTAATTACCACGAAGAATCTGACATCTAGATTCCCCCTCCTAGGTGTAAAATACACAGCTTGTCATTCATAATGCTATATCAGTAATGCTGTCACAAGTGGCATGTCTGAGAAGTGTGTTTAACCCTTCCTTCGTCTGCTATTCTAAGAGCTTTCTGTGATTTGCCTTTTATGATAGAAAATTCCGGGTGGATTTCACAATGATGTTTGGAGTCATGAAGATAAAGGAAAGGTAACTCGGGCTTATTCTGTGTGTTTTGATTTTCTCTATTGAAAATTGTTGGTTAACCCTGTAAGTAGCAAGGCAGTGATACAAATTATACCTACACTGACACATAATTCCCCAAGATCTGCGTCCCAAACATACACTATATTGCCAAAAGTATTCGCTCACCCATCCATATGCGAGTCAAGGCAGGTGAGCGAATACTTTTGGCAATATAGTGTATGTAATAATATTAATAACTAGGGATGCACCTACACTGCCCCCGATACCCAGAAACCAGCACTGGCCTGGCTTGCCGGTATCAGAGGGGCTGGGGCAGCTGTCGGAATGCATTAAAAGCATTTGGCCAGCGTTCCCCTCCAGCTGGCCTCGTTGCCGAGTGGCCGCCAGAATGTGAAGGCTGTAACACTGCCTCCAGCCATGGTCTTGCGGGAGTCGCGAGACTGCGTCACAGCCAGGCGGCCTCTCATATCGCAGTCAGCAGGAGGGGAACGCTGACTGCTTTTAATGGATTCTAACAGCTCTCCTGGCATCTGTCTGGGAGTATACAGTCAGGTCCAGAAATATTGGGACATCGACACAATTCTAACATCTTTGGCTCTATACACCACCACAATGGAGTTGGAATGAAACAAACACAATGTGCTTTAACTGCAGACTGTCAGCTTTAATTTGAGGGTATGTACATCCAACTCAGGTGAACGGTGTAGGACTTACAGCAGTTTGCAGATGTGCCTCCCACTTTTTAAGGGACCAAAGGTAATGGGACAATTGGCTTCTCAGCTGTTCCATGGCCAGGTGTGTGATATTCCCTCATTACCCCAATTACAATGTGCAGATAAAAGGCCCAGAGTTAATTTCAAGTGTGCTATTTGCATTTGGAATCTGTTGCTGTCAACTCTCAAGATGAGATCCAAAGAGCTGTCACTATCAGTGAAGCAAGCCATCATTAGGCTGAAGAAACAAAACAAACCCATCAGAGAGATAGCAAGAACATTAGGCGTGGCCAAAACAACTGTTTGGAAGATTCTCAAAAAGAAGGAACGCACCGGTGAGCTCAGCAACACCAAAAGACCCTGGAGACCACGGAAAACAACTGTGGTGGATGACCGAAGAATTCTTTCCCTGGTGAAGAAAACACCCTTCACAACAGTTGGCCAGATCAAGAACACTCTCCAGGAGGTAGGCGTATGTGTGTCAAAGTCAACAATCAAGAGAAGACTTCACCAGAGTGAATACAGAGGGTTCACCACAAGATGTAAACCATTGGTGAGCCTCAAAAACAGGAAGGCCAGATTAGAGTTTGTCAAACAACACCTAACAAAGCCTTCATAGTTCTGGAACAAGATCCTATGGACAGATGAGACCAAGATCAACTTGTACCAGAGTGATGGGAAGAGAAGAGTATGGAGAAGGAAAGGAACTGCTCATGATCCTAAGCATACCACCTCATCAGTGAAGCATGGTGGTGGTAGTGTCATGGCGTGGGCATGTATGGCTGCCAATGGAACTGGTTCTCTTGTATTTATTGATGATGTGACGGCTGACAAAAGCAGCAGGATGACTTCTGAAGTGTTTCGGGCAATATTATCTGCTCACATTCAGCCAAATGCTGCAGAACTCATTGGACGGCGCTTCACAGTGCAGATGGACAATGACCCAATGCATACTGCAAAAGCAAGCAAAGAGTTTTTGAAGGGACAGAAGTGGAATGTTATGCAATGGCCAAGTCAATCACCTGACCTGAATCCCATTGAGCATGCATTTCACTTGCTGAAGACAAAACTGAAGGGAAAATGCCCCAAGAACAAGCAGGAACTGAAGACAGTTGCAGTAGAGGCCTGGCAGAGCATCACCAGGGATGAAACCCAGCGTCTGGTGATGTCTGCGTTCCAGACTTCAGGCTGTGATTGACTGCAAAGGATTTGCAACCAAGTATTAAGAAGGGAAAGTTTGATTTATGATTATTATTCTGTCCCATTACTTTTGGTCCCTTAACAAGTGGGAGGCACATCTGCAAACTGCTGTAAGTCCTACACCGTTCACCTGAGTTGGATGTACATACCCTCAAATTAAAGCTGACAGTCTGCAGTTAAAGCACATTGTGTTTGTTTCATTCCAACTCCATTGTGGTGGTGTATAGAGCCAAAGATGTTACAATTGTGTCCATGTCCCAATATTTCTGGACCTGACTGTACATGCATCGGAGTGGGGATATATATATATATATATATATATATATCTCTCAGTGGGTATACATATACGAGGTCTGAGTGGGTATATATGAAAATGGCTCCTAAGAGAGCCGAAACGTCGGTAACTATGTTTTAATTCTGGATAATAAATTTTGTCTTTTTATATTTTTAAGTGCGGCCACTCCTTGGATATATATATATAATTTATTATTACAGAAGCCATTTGCACATCACAGCAATTCGATGAATTGCATCCCAGAGCTCCTGTGCCACATTCCCCATATGCAGCAAGGAACTCTGGGTAGGACATACAAATGACATCTGTCTCACTTTTATGCATCCTGGATCTGTTATTACACAGAACCCTAAAATCATTGCCATGCCATACTAGATGGCTTTTGTTTAGCAGAGATCAGGTTTATGCAACAGTCAAAACCACTCCTAGGACAGCGCTGTTTCAGGTTTATTGGACCCTCATCAGCAGGAGCTAAGCATGACCAGATGCAGTGGATGCTTGGACCCGTAGGGTAAATCAGTATTTACAAGGGTTGTGGTGTAAGACAAAAAGTGAGATAAAAAGCCTCCACACTATAGTATAGTGTCTCTGAGTGGATATATATATATATATATATATATATATATATTATATTGTGTCTCTGAGATCTGAGTGGGTGTTTATATGTATGTATGTCTGAGGTCTGAGTGGAAATGAGGTGTGGGGGTCTGTGTGTGTGGTCAGGGTGTGTGCAGTGGGTAAATGGGGTGTCTGGCCATACATTTTAATATTAACTTAAACAGGACAGGCTTTCAGCAAAATCCTAAATTATTTATTGGAAAGCGTCACATGACTTTAAATAAAAAATATCGGTACTCGGTATCAGGGAGTACCTGAAAAAAAGTGTCAGTACTTGTTCTGTCTTAAAAAATGGTTTTGGTGCATCCCTAGAATAACCAGAGCATTTGGTTGTGATTTTGTGGCTGTCATCTTAGTGCCTATATCAAGGCATACATGTGGGGGGAGGGGGGTCCTGCACTGACGCTCCCTTTGGCTGATTTCAGCGCAAAGTCAAAAGACTTATGAGGCAGGGGCAGGAGGGGGTTCTTACAAACACCTCAATGGGGAAATAAATGCGGAGAATTGCAACATGATCGTGGTATAAAAAATAAAGACCACAAGAAAAACCTCAATTCCAGGCCAGTATTTCAGTGGAAATAAAAACCTGTGATGTGTTCTACTTTGGGATAAGGTGCACAGAGGATTTATTTTTTCGTTTTGCTTTGCATGTGAAGTGAGGCTTAATCCAAACAGACCAGGCTACCTCCCAAACATAGCATGAGCGCAGGACTAATTCCTGTGGTTTTTATCCTCATCCCCTGAAAGCTATAATTTAAGCACTTATGTTTAAGCTTAATGTCAAACTTTGCGGTTCTGTTATTTCTCACGTAATGTCGAGGTTTCTAACCTCTGTGTCAGCAGCGGGTTTTTGGGAGCTGGCAGTCTGCCTGCCGTAAGTATTTACCATGCAGTGATTTACCGAGTGAACGAAAAACTCCAGCCTACAACTGGAAGAGCATGTATGGAAAAAGCTAGCGATCAACGTATTAAATACAAGTTCAGGTTATCATTGTATTGTAAACTTTGTTTCATCCTAGCAGATGCAGTACCTAGTGCCTTCGTCCACCATCCAAGATGTGCAGCAGTGGCTGCAGCGCAACAGATTCCCGCAGTACTGCAAGCTGTTCTCGAATTTTACAGGTGACTCTTCCACCTCCTCTTCGCCTTTAAAAACTGGTGTCTTTACAGAGCTTAAAGATGACCACCTTGTGTGTTTCTAGGTGTTGATATATTAAAGATGTCCAAAGAAGATTTTGTCCAGGTCTGCGGACCTCCAGATGGAATCCGGCTATTTAATGCTGTAAAGGCAAGGTCAGTTGCAGTAAAGGCAAGGTCCCTGTTTTCCAGCCTCTTTACTGACAGAAACGATCATTACACATCGGTAGACGTTTCACCAATATTGCACACACAACACACAAATTCTGCATATTTTGTTTTTTAACATAGGAATGTGAGGCCACGGCTCACCATATATGTTTGCCAGGAACCAGAGCAGAACAGGTCTCAGCTGCACCACAAACGTGAGATTGGTGACACCGCTATGTGTGGTATGTGCTTCTGTAGATAGACTATTTTTCTCCTTAATACAATGCAAATCATATGTATGAAATAAATGGGGTTTAATAATATGTTGATATATAATATCGCAGTTTCTAATATATATATTATATTAGATCTGAATTGCACCAATGCGATTGCTCTGAAATGTAAGAAAATTTCAGCAATCACCCCTGTAGAAACAACTGGTAGTAACCCCCCCCCCAGTGCTGAGGACCTAATGATTTACACACAGCGGGAGAGATGATGCATGCTGGGACTTTTTAAATATTATAATTACATGCTGACATTTTGCCTAAAAGAATAGTCGACAGGTTGGGGGATAATTTATTATGTTTTATTGAATTTTCTTACGTTTTTGACGGTGTGTGTGTGTGTGTGTGTGTTGGGGCACGGAGAAATGTACCAGGAATTGTGAAATGTAGGCCATAATCGTCATAGTGATTTTTTTTCTTTCAGCTTTCATGTCCTGAAGCCTTCAGCTCACTTATCAAATATACAAAAGTACTTTATGACTGTCTCCCTAAAAACTATTTTGCCATTAAGTTTATCATTTCTGGTCATTATTCCAAGTTATTGAACGGCTGTGTTTGGTGTTGCCAGTGCTGAGTATTTGTCCTCTGAACACATATCCCTCAGCATTGTGAAATGCAAGACCTTTGCATATCATTTTAAGGATCATCTGATTCCTCCGTTGCCTTTTTTGTCCTGTATTTCCTGCCGGACGGGTTTTGCAGAGTAATGCAGGTAGTGTGTTACAGACAACCAGAGGTGACAGTTGTTTGATTATCTGTCCTAGTTGAGAGGTCGATTTTCAGAGCATATCTTTGTCTTGCATATTTTCCTGTAAAATTGTGCTATGGCATCACAGTGGCATAAAATTTCAATCTTTGGGCTGTTCTGGGCAGCGGTTCCATAATTGCCCATCAATGCGTGTCTCATAAAATGACACGTGGCTGGTATGAAGCTTACATTTAGAGCAATGTGTTCGATGTTTTTTCAGGTGTTTTATTCCTTTGCAGTGTACCACGCCATCTTCCTGGAAGAGCTCACGGCCTTGGAGTTAATTGAGAAGATTGCCAGCCTTTATTCCATCTCTCCTCAGCAGATCAATCAGATTTACAGGCAGGGACCAACGGGGATCCACGTGGTAGTGAGCACTGAGGTGTGTATGAACATTCATTGCTCCAAATTTATCTTTGCCAGAGGAAACATACTGAGATTTTATATTGGTATGTATTTTCTAAAGATTCTCAGCAATGTGTGTCCCTTACCACGGGCCCTATCATCTGGTGTGAGCTAACCCTAGCGTCGGCATGTTTTTGCGTTAGCGCCAGGTTAATTCAGTCTAGTGCCTGACCAACAGATCGTTTGCATCTCGCTAGAAACGCAAATATTTACCTACTGCTCAACCCTGGTGCTAACTCAACAAAAAAACCTACAAAAAAACAGGTCCTTGTCCAAAATTAAAAGGAATGCAGCACAGGCATTCTCTTGGCCCCATACACTATAGTTATGGATCTGGTCAGCAGTGTCGCTGCTGTTGCAGTTGGCTCTATTATATATATGTATCCTTTATTCACATATATCCTAATTCTAATATAGTGGCTAATTTTAAACATTTTATGCTGGGGGTTATTCATATTATATAAGCGGTTCATTATTAGGGTGACAGTGTGGACCATGTTTAAAGGGACACATGGATAATTCTTGCCCTGAAACATGTATTATTTATATGCTGCAGCAGGGAAGTTATTGTCGCTCACCTGGCCTTCCTTATGGATCTATTATATGCAGTGTAATGATTCTACATGCTGTTGGGTGGCATTTATCATGCAATGCCCATCAGCCTTAATATATATGTTAATATATGTGTGCATCAAAACATGGATGATGTGGCCACCTTGGAGGATTTTAATAATGCAGGGTGTGAGGGCTCTTCACTGGATGTGTTCATACTTACACAAGGTTTTATCATGTCCACAACTGCATTAACACTGATTCTCTACGCGGGTCTTAGCGTTTCCCTAGCGTACGCTAAACAACCTTGTACACAGACTCCTGCAGACAAGGTGATCTGTTTAGTAGGGCATCAGGCGCGAAGTTTTAGCAAATCATGTTACATTTTTTTTCTTTAGCGATGACATTTTAGCTCACACCAGGTGATGGGGCCCCACGTGTGGTGTAAATAAACCTCTGCAAGTAGGAGAAGGATCCAAAAGTGAATATATTGTAGCATTTGCTGCTCCGCCATCCCGACTGATGTACAAAATGTTCACTGTACATCTTCTAGACACAAACCAGTGAGATCAAACTATTATAACTAGTCAATGGAGTTTTATATTTGTGTGTTTGAAGGTGTCATTTCATTTAGATGATTTCACCCAGGTTTGGATGAGTATGATTCCTACATTTCATATAGTTTGGGATGTGCGTGAGTATCGCATTTCCAGTAGGGATCTATTCAGTGAGAGTGAAGTAAGCAACAACTTGTACTTGTCAGCGTCAGCTCTGATTCTCATGTACTGTTACATTTTATATTGGTTGGGGTGAGTGTGATTGTTAAATTTTATATTGGTTGGTGAGTGTGATTGTTACATTTTATATTGGTTGGGGTGAGTGTGATTGTTACATTTTATATTGGATGGGGTGAGTGTGATTGTTACATTTTATATTGGTTGGGGTGCGTGTGATTGTTACATTTTATATTGGTTGGGTGCGTGTGATTGTTACATTTTATATTGGTTGGGGTGCGTGTGATTGTTACATTTTATATTGGTTGGGGTGCGTGTGATTGTTACATTTTATATTGGTTGGGGTGAGTGTGATTGTTAACATTTATATTTGGTGGGGTGAGTGTGATTGTTACATTTTATATTGGTTGGGGTGCGTGTGATTGTTACATTTTATATTGGTTGGGGTGTTAGATTTTATACTGTTTGGGGTGAGTGTTACATTTTATATTGTTTGGGGTGAGTGTTACATTTTATATTGGTTGGTGAGTGTGATTGTTACATTTTATATTGGTTGGGGTGAGTGTGATTGTTACATTTTATATTGGATGGGGTGAGTGTGATTGTTACATTTTATATTGGTTGGGTGCGTGTGATTGTTACATTTTATATTGGTTGGGTGCGTGTGATTGTTACATTTTATATTGGTTGGGTGCGTGTGATTGTTACATTTTATATTGGTTGGGGTGAGTGTGATTGTTACATTTTATATTGGTTGGGGTGCGTGTGATTGTTACATTTTATATTGGTTGGGGTGCGTGTGATTGTTACATTTTATATTGGTTGGGGTGAGTGTGATTGTTACATTTTATATTGGTTGGGGTGCGTGTGATTGTTACATTTTATATTGGTGGTGGTGCGTGTGATTGTTACATTTTATATTGGTTGGGTGCGTGTGATTGTTACATTTTATATGGTTGGGGTGCGTGTGATTGATTTACATTTTTATATTGGTTGGGGTGCGTGTGATTGTTACATTTTATATTGGTTGGGGTGCGTGTGATTGTTACATTTTATATTGGTTGGTGAGTGTGATTGTTACATTTTATATTGGTTGGTGAGTGTGATTGTTACATTTTATATTGGTTGGGTGCGTGTGATTGTTACATTTTATATTGGTTGGGGTGCGTGTGATTGTTACATTTTATATTGGTTGGGTGCGTGTGATTGTTACATTTTATATTGGTTGGGTGCGTGTGATTGTTACATTTTATATTGGTTGTGGTGTTAGATTTTATACTGCTTGGGGTGAGTGTTACATTTTATATTGTTTGGGGTGAGTGTTACATTTTATATTGGTTGAGTGTGATTGTTACATTTTATATTGGTTGGGGTGAGTGTGATTGTTACATTTTATATTGGATGGGGTGAGTGTGATTGTTACATTTTATATTGGTTGGGGTGCGTGTGTTACATTTTATATTGGTTGGGGTGCGTGTGATTGTTACATTTTATATT
Organism: Leptobrachium leishanense; assembly: GCA_009667805.1. Taxonomy (NCBI): domain Eukaryota; kingdom Metazoa; phylum Chordata; class Amphibia; order Anura; family Megophryidae; genus Leptobrachium; species Leptobrachium leishanense. The sequence goes on along the minus strand of CM019069.1, from coordinate 1,662,019 downwards.
GGGTGCGTGTGATTGTTACATTTTATATTGGTTGGGGTGAGTGTGATTGTTACATTTTATATTGGTTGGGTGCGTGTGATTGTTACATTTTATATTGGTTGGGTGCGTGTGATTGTTACATTTTAATTGGTTGGTGAGTGTGATTGTTACATTTTATTGGTTGGTGGTGTAGTGTGATTGTTACATTTTATATTGGTTGGGTGCGTGTGATTGTTACATTTTATATTGGTTGGGGTGCGTGTGATTGTTACATTTTATATTGGTTGGGTGCGTGTGATTGTTACATTTTATATTGGTTGGGTGCGTGTGATTGTTACATTTTATATTGGTTGGGTGCGTGTGATTGTTACATTTTATATTGGTTGTGGTGTTAGATTTTATACTGCTTGGGGTGAGTGTTACATTTTATATTGTTTGGGGTGAGTGTTACATTTTATATTGTTTGGGGTAAGTGTTACATTTTATATTGTTTGGGTTATTAGATTTTATACTGTTTGGGGTGAGTGTTACATTTTATATTGTTTGGGGTGAGTGTTACATTTTATATTGTTTGGGGTAAGTGTTACATTTTATATTGTTTGGGGTATTAGATTTTATACTGTTTGGGGTGAGTGTTACATTTTATATTGTTTGGGGTGAGTGTTACATTTTATATTGTTTGGTGAGTGTGATTGTTACATTTTATATTGGTTGGGGTGCGTGTGATTGTTACATTTTATATTGGTTGGGGTGTTAGATTTTATACTGTTTGGGGTGAGTGTTACATTTTATATTGTTTGGGGTGAGTGTTACGTTTTATATTGGATGGGGTGAGTGTGATTGTTACATTTTATATTGGTTGGGGTGCGTGTGTTACATTTTTATATTGGTTGGGTGCGTGTGATTGTTACATTTTATATTGGTGCGTGTGATTGCGTTGGTACATTTTATATTGGTTGGGGTGAGTGTGATTTGTTTTTGCATTTTATATTGGTTGGGTGCGTGTGATTGTTACATTTTTATATTGGTTGGGTGCGTGTGATTGTTACATTTTATATTGGTTGGTGAGTGTGATTGTTACATTTTATATTGGTTGGTGAGTGTGATTGTTACATTTTATATTGGTTGGGGTGAGTGTGATTGTTACATTTTATATTGGTTGGGGTGCGTGTGATTGTTACATTTTATATTGGTTGGGTGCGTGTGATTGTTACATTTTATATTGGTTGGTGAGTGTGATTGTTACATTTTATATTGGTTGGGGTGAGTGTTACATTTTATATTGTTTGGGGTAAGTGTTACATTTTATATTGTTTGGGGTATTAGATTTTATACTGTTTGGGGTGAGTGTTACATTTTATATTGTTTGGGGTGAGTGTTACATTTTATATTGTTTGGGGTGAGTGTTACGTTTTATATTGGTTGAGTGTGATTGTTACATTTTATATTGTTGTGGGGTGAGTGTGATTGTTACATTTTATATTGGTTGGGGTGCGTGTGGTTACATTTTATATTGGTTGGGGTGCGTGTGATTGTTACATTTTATATTGGGTTGCGTGTGATTGTTACATTTTTATATTGGTTGGGGTGAGTGTGATTGTTACATTTTATATTGGTTGGGGTGAGTGTTACATTTTATATTGTTTGGGGTGAGTGTTACGTTTTATATTGGTTGAGTGTGATTGTTACATTTTATATTGGATGGGGTGAGTGTGATTGTTACATTTTATATTGGTTGGGGTGCGTGTGTTACATTTTATATTGGTTGGGGTGCGTGTGATTGTTACATTTTATATTGGGTGCGTGTGATTGTTACATTTTATATTGGTTGGGGTGAGTGTGATTGTTACATTTTATATTGGTTGGGTGCGTGTGATTGTTACATTTTATATTGGTTGGGTGCGTGTGATTGTTACATTTTATATTGGTTGGTGAGTGTGATTGTTACATTTTATATTGGTTGGTGAGTGTGATTGTTACATTTTATATTGGTTGGGGTGAGTGTGATTGTTACATTTTATATTGGTTGGGGTGCGTGTGATTGTTACATTTTATATTGGTTGGTGAGTGTGATTGTTACATTTTATATTGGTTGGGTGCGTGTGATTGTTACATTTTATATTGGTTGGTGAGTGTGATTGTTACATTTTATATTGGTTGGGTGCGTGTGATTGTTACATTTTATATTGGTTGGGGTGTTAGATTTTATACTGTTTGGGGTGAGTGTTACATTTTATATTGTTTGGGGTATTAGATTTTATACTGTTTGGGGTGAGTGTTACATTTTATATTGTTTGGGGTGAGTGTTACATTTTATATTGTTTGGGGTGTTACATTTTATATTGTTTGGGGTGAGTGTTACATTTTATATTGTTTGGGGTGTTACATTTTATATTGTTTGGGGTGAGTGTTACATTTTATATTGTTTGGGAGTGACTGTTACATTTGATAAAGTTTGCTTTCTTTATAGACAGGGCTGTAGTTGTTGCTGATTTCACCTGGTGTAGAACTCGTTTATGCTCACACACATGTCTTGCTACACTTAGGGCTCAAATCCAACTCATATCAACTCCATAGACTTTAATGGCTCTGGGAAGTGTTAGTTTGCACTTCTGTTAATTATCCAAATATTTCAGTATTTTACCTTGTCTTGCACCAAATCTCAGAGTTTGGGGTGTTTATCCTTTCCGTAGAGTCGTGTCAGCCTGCGTTTTGTGAAGGGAGGCCTCTCATTAGATCCCCTGCTGCTTTTGGCACGATCTCCACGTTCGTGAGAGTTTATTCTCAAAAATCTGGATCTCAGCAGAGCTGAATGGAAGATTTATTGCCATACTTGGCATAATGGAAAAATGAAACTTGGAGCCTGGAGGCTTAACCCTCTGTCTGCCATGCTGTAGTCTTTTAATGTGCAGGACCCGTTCAGAGGTGACTGTGACTGGTTTATTCATATGGCTAGCGCTCAGCCCAATAATTCACATGCAGAATACACTGACGGTTTTTAAAATGTGAGAGCAGCAGGAACAGATCATAATCTCTTCATCATGTTTTTACTGAGTGCACCGAGAACACAAAATGTTCCTGGAGGTGCGGGGTGTACAGATAAATACCTCCCCTGCCCCCAGTGCGGAGTACTTTCTCATCTGTTACCTGTTGTCAGGCTGTGGAATGCTTGCATGAACAGGAGATTTTCTCAATGCGCCAAATTAATACATGTTTTCCTTTTAATAAAGAAATTTAAAAAAAAAAAAGGATTTTGGTATTGAAACTATCAGGGAAACATTTGACATTCCTGAATCCCGCTCCGTGTTGAGCCTGAAAGAGTTAAAAAGAAACCCACCTTCTGTGTGAAGAAATATCGGTCTAACAGGTCTATTCACTAAAGAGTGAAATTCCGTAGAATTGGCTGAAGAAGTGAAAGATCTAGGTCAAAATATCCAAACCAGAAAAATTCTCCCATTTATCTCACTTTCCAAATCGACTCTTTGGTCTCTTCTCCTGCCAATTCTCCAGGCTTCACCCTTCAGTGAATAGACCCTTATGTTTTTCTTTCTCTTTAGTAATTTGCCTTGATAATAAAACGTTCCTCTCCTTTACATGATCCTGTGAAGTTCCACCCCTCATAACCTGTCACCTTCAGCTCGGATCGAAAAGGTCACCTGTCAGGAATTGACAAAATACTTCAGTTAGTTATTAAAAGCGCAAATAGTTTTTTTTTGGTTTCTCAGAGTTTTGACAGTTTGATTGATTTCATTTCTGGCATTTTTGTGCATGGGGGCCTTGCAGGAACGCTGACGAAGCTGTGTTTTTTTTTTTTTTGGCATAGTGCAACGTCAGTCCAGGATGTGCTGTGCGGTGCGGCCGGCATTCTGTCGATTCACAAATATAATGCGGTTATTAAAGAGGCTGCCGCGCTGGGAAATGCCACTTCAAGTCCACCTCGCAAGGCATATGCCACGATTGCAACCACACAGGGGGCGGAAAAAAAGAGCTATTAAATCCCACTAATGGTACAGTGACCTTGTGATGTGGGCTGACTTTGGTGAAGGACTTGTTTTCCTTAGCCTTTCACTTGAATAGTTTAATGACGCAGTAAAGTTTTAAGTTACATTTTATGTGACACAGACCATTCAGTGAACGCACAAGATACAGATATTTATGTGTGTGTGTATGTAAAGGTTTATGTTTAACTTGATTGTTTCAGATTGCCTGTGTTTTACGGGAGGCCGGGTCTTGGCATCACTTTATGCTTATTTGCAGTCCCTCCACTTTTGAGGACATGATTTACATTCTTGACAGATTTAGCGTATCTGATCGGGAGACAAATAAAAGTAAAGCTTTCGATAGAACTACTTTATATTTTCCTTAAGAGCGTTATTCAGAATGTGCAGTGTGAAATCACTGCTCTTCACAAAAGAAAAATCCAGACAGCAGCCGGAGAGGTTTCACTGTGAAGCTTCTCCTGCTGCTGTTTGGATACTTCTTTTATCAAGCACCAGTGTTTGTCACCGTTGCAAACACTGATGAAAGTCACCACTTCTGTAACAATCAGCAATCTCCAGCGCTTTCTCAAACCCCGGAGTGTCTTTAACGTCTTTTTTTTTTTTTTGTTACCTGTTTAAAGCTGCCCGCTTCTTGTAGCAGTAATGCGCCGGGCAGTGCCGGCGCACACACACCGCATTGGTTTTATCCTCCATGAATGAACGTATTGTTACATTCTGTCCATTGTCCATTTTTTTTTCTCTTTGCAGATGGTTCAGAATTTCCAGGACGAAGCCTGCTTTCTGATTAGCATACTGAAAGGTAGGTTTGACACGAGATGGTAGGGATCATGTCAGGGCGGGAGCGTCACATATTTTCTTTTCTATGTATGTTCCATAGAGCAGTACAAAATATGTAAATCCAAGTATCTATAGAGCAAGGACATATCCTGATTTATTGACAGCTATTTCATTTTTTGGGCATAAAATAAATTGATAATCCACTTTACCCTTCCACCCCAGCCCCCCCCCCCACACACACACACACACCTTTTTGTTATTTTATTATGAAGTGCAATGATTTATTTGATTTAAAATTGTTGACGCTTGCTCGAGTTTCTCTTTAACATACATTTTATCTATGTATAAAACATAACGTTATTATTATATGTAAAGGTGATAATCACATGATAGATACGTTCTTATTTATCTGTTGGCATTTTTATTCTCTGGGGTGTTTTTTTTTTTTTTTTTCTTTCACAATCCTGCGAGGTAGCCATGCAGTTTCCAGCAATAACCTTAGTGTTTTTATTTGCAGCGGAAGGGAATGGCGGCTACCACATCATTTTGAAATGAAAACCTTCAAGCACACTGCTTCTTTGTGGCCGGCTAACAACGTGCGAGCAAGTATTAACGGGCCAGTGAACAAAGAATCAAACCATTCATTATCAGCTTTTCCATCTGGAAGCAGCAAACAGAAATTTGGTTAAATGTGCCTACGTGAGGGAAGGAGGTGTCCGTGCTGTATGGAAAGGATATAGCTAACTGTATATAGCGCTATTTGTACAATTTCCCCTCTCTGCCGTTTGTAAATACAGAGGGTGTTCTTAAAGGCACATTCTGTGCTGGAGGTGACACGTTTAGTCTTCTTTTTTGGTTAAAAAGAAAGAAGCTATAAATACTTATTTGAAGAAAACCCCCAAACTATGGCTCTTTGATATGGTTTGACTCCTTTAAATCTTTCAAGGGGAATCAATCTGCCCAACGAGACACTCTCCCTCTGTGCCTCCCACAGACAGGAGCAGCACCGTTTGGTTTCCAGATATATATATATATATATATATATATGTTATTATACATTTAGGGCTTTTTTTTTCTTTTTCTTAAAAGACTTCTATCCCCTTCAGCCATCTCTTTGTAATTGGGGGGGGGGGGCGACGACAAAACATGCGTGATGTCATTTAAAGCCAAACACTGTGTAGCACATCCTGATCCCTGTATCAATGGCACCAGGAGTCTGGTATATTTCTTTATCATCCAGGACGTACTTGAAAATGAGAGCGATCTCAATCTAGTCTTACTGATCATAGAAATGAATATAACTGCTAATCCTATATTGTGAAATCTGACTGTGCGCTTTATTCAGGAGATGCTGGGGTTTGCCGAATTTGCAAGCCCCGGGGATAAGCGCTGTTATGCCACAAGAGAAAAATCCAAGCAGGGGAGATTCACGGTGAAGCTTCTCCCGCTGTACTTTTGATTTTTCTCTTCTGAACTTGTCACCATTCCAAATACTGGCAAAAATTAGCCTTGTGGTAACTTTGGCAAACACCATTGTTTGCCAAATAACCCCCCATAAGTCACTTACACTAACTTGTGTTCGTGTAACCTGTGTTAGTGTAGACTTGTGTTAGACCTGACTGCTTTCCCCAGCTTTGCAACTCACAATGTCGACAATTCATCTCCCGGGGCCTGAGGTTAATGTTTAAGCAGCATTTTCTTCCTGAGGATAGAATGTGTTTCTTTGCTGGTCACTCGTCCCATATTCACCTTTTATCGCAAGTTTTTTTTTTTCTGTGTTTACCTGGAGGATACCGCTCAACCGTTACTTCAGCGTCATAATGTCTTAATACAACGTATCCATTCACATGTAGATACACACTGCGTGTCCTGCACCTCGGAAAGGTAACACTGGGCATTTTAATTCACTTTCAGTTCTTCAACCCTTTAAAATGCAGAATGGGGGTAAAAGCACAAAGTACATGAGGCTCCCAACCTGCGACTCAAATCCTGCAAACCTCTGGCTTTAAACTGATCAAATACTCCTTGTCATGAAGCACTGGGCAGTATCTGTAGATTTTTTCTCGGTGTCTGGTTACACCTTGAACAGAGTTGTCACAGAATTGCAAGCCATGCATTTTTTTATTTTTTTTATTTTTTTTTTTTTTAAATCACCCAAAAAAACTTTTTTTTTTTTTTCCCTTTTTTGTTTTAATCAACAGAAAACCCTGAATCTTTGCTTACATCTGAACACTGCCTTATGCAGGCTGTGTATAAATGAGAAAATCGCGTTCCCTTTCCTCCGCAAACGTGAAAAAGATTCCAGATTCCTGCTGAAATAAAAAAAATTTGTTTTCTTTTTACGTTATGTTTTTTGCCTTTTTCCTGCGCCGGGTCATTCGGCTCCGTACATTCGCTGTGGGTGTTAATGGCTGACAAAAAGGAATGCTATTCGGATAGAAAAAGCTGAGATTTACACGATCTGATGAGTTTATGTGTTCGTGTGAGTGAGTTAAAAGTTCCTTTTTTCCATCAGAAACCTAACGTTTTGCTGTAGTTTTAATTTCAAATGTTCTGTGTTGATGCAGTGTCTCTTTTATGCTCAGTAACACGTTTATGTAGTTTTGCTAAATGTCTGTCCTTGGTGTTGGCTGCGTTCGTTCTTATTGATCACCCAGCAGGACATGTTGGGTCTCAGCCTCTGCTTCCTCGATCCAATGTTTTAATACATGTCTTTTATTGTTTATAAATGTGGCGGGTGAGGGGCTGTAGGGTTTTCTGGTGTCCTTTTAGCTCAGCAGGTCTGAGCAGCCTGATCTTTTTATTGTAATTTTTTTTGTGTGTTTCTCTTTCTTTTCCCCCAAATAATCTAACCTCTATGTGCCTTAACATATCTGTTTTTGGGGCAGAAGCCGCCCCTCCTCTAGTGGTGGCAGTAATGCTTGGAGTGAGGATTGTCCTTGTGTTTCTTGAAGCTTTGCATTAATTGAGAATAATAAGTTAGTCTGATTATTTTCCAGTGAGTGTACCCCGATTTAGCAAACACTTTAGAGGTCTGCCTATTCCCAGCGCTTTACCAGGGGCCGGTATCGTACGACTCGTTATACTCTATGCAGAGACCGGGGAGAATTTATGACAGAAAGGGCATTGACTGAACCAGTTAATAATAATAACTGCCACTTTATTTGTTTTTTGTACATGCAATGGAGAGGGAAATAAAGCATATTTTGCACTGGCTGTTTTGCTGTTGTACAGAAAAACGTTCAGAAACTGGAAGCTATAATAAATGCAATAAACGCCTTTCTACAAAAGTAGATTTGATTGTGTGCTTTGTTATTTAAGACTCAAGACTCCATATATTTTTCAATCGTTTTCATTGTGTCAATTCCTCTTCAAAAACACAACTCTTTATTACCAGTGATATATTGTACGGATGAGACCTCCGTCCAGATCCACGGCTTGATGCCAGCCCCCCAGGACCCCCTGTTAACAACCAGGATGAATGAATGAATCATTTAGCCACACAAAGCGTCTAGACCAAACTCGGCCCATTATATATATATATATATATAGAAAAACAATTAGACAGCACATCAGGAATTACTGCTAAAAGAAAAAATTTATTGGAACATTAAAAACATACGGTTCTGGTTCTGTTCTACCGACGTTTCGGCCCCTCCTAGGGCCTTTATCAAGGTATACATGAACGGAATAACAACACATTTATATACAGACACATATCATAAAAATCAGAAAAATCATACCCAGAAGGGTGTGCCTCTCCACGGTGGACGCAGATGCTGACACGCACGGCGTTCACTTCCGGTTGTGGCGCAGAGAGATGACGGTTACACGTTGACACGCACGCGTGTAGCGGGTTGCCATGGAAATTGTAAGCATTGGGCACCATTGATGAACTTGTGCTCTAAAGAACTTTTATCGCTCACGGCGATCATGGCACTATATTACTGGCAAAGTACCGTCACCGCGTGCGTGAAACAGCGGGCAATCGTGAAAATATATTGGAGCCGAGAGCAGACATATATTCATAGTATAATAAGTACCATCATGGAAAATAGATAAACATACCATCAAAGCTAAGCCTACAAAACCCCCTCTACTATTATTCAGACTATAAGGGGCACAGATCACGATAGATGGAACAAACCCACATGCTCATTGCACACAATAGAACTATAGCCAAACAGACTTATATGTTAACACTTAATCTGGTCATATCGACATAATAACTCATCATTTGCTATACTAGAAATACAATTTCAATATTATCTGGGTGTCAAGAATGACGTATATGAAATATACTCATTCAGGCCCCTAGGTGCAACGGTATCGAGTGTTTTTATCCAAAATGTCTCACGTTGCAATAGCAGTCGTGAGCGATTCCCACCTCGTTTAAGGGGGGGCACATGGTCAATGGCAATGACCCTCATTGTAGTTAACTGATGTTTAAAATTAAGAAAATGTCTAGCCACTGGCTTGTCGGATGTACCATCACGAAAAGCCGTGGTGATACTTGACCTATGGCCACGAATTCTGTCTCTAAGTGGTCTGTCCGTTTTGCCCACATAAGATAATCCGCAAGGGCATGTAATAAGATAAACAACATATTCCGTGGTGCAGGTAATATGTTGACGAATAGTATATCGTTTACCTGAATGCGGATGTGGGAACGTGGGCGAAGTGGTCATATGGCTACATGTCACACAATTTGGACATCGGAAACAGCCCCATCTCAATGTTGATGAGCTTCCCGAGTATGATTGAACTGGATCAGATTTAACTAATAAGTCACGGATGTTACGTGAGCGTTTATAACTAATTACTGGGGCTTGATGGAATTGTTTGGGTAGAGATTTATCGCTACGAAATAAAGACCAATTAGATCTAATCGCCTTAGAGATGACGTGGCTTGAGGTGTGGTAAGATAATGGAACAAAAATACGTGGGTCCTGTTGGCAGTTCAATTTCAGAGGGTTATTAAATTTAGAACGGGCTCGTGTCAAAGCGCAATCAAGGACATCTCTACTATATCCTCTGTCGAGGAATCTCTGATACATTTCTGTCATTTGGGCATCGCAGATTGTACTATCAGAATTATTGCGCATAACACGCAAAAATTGTGATATAGGGAGCGATTTAATGAGATGAGGTGGATGGAAGCTGTCTGCCCGAGGAGTATTTCTATCTTTCTTTTCTATAAAGGGAATATGATAGCTGACCGTCTCGGACTGTAATCCTTATGTCCAAAAAACACACAGAAAAACTATCCGAGACACAGGTGAAGCGCACCGGAGATGGAGTACTATTAAGGGCACAGACCATATCGGACAGTGACTGCTGAGTGCCACTCCAAATCAAAAAAATATCGTCTATAAATCGAGTATAGAAAATAATTTGGGATGCGAACGGTAGTAAAATATGTTCAGTTTCAAAATAAAACATAAACGAATTCGCATATGATGGGGCCATAGAGGCACCCATCGAAGTACCTGCCAGTTGTAAGTATATTTTCTTCTCAAACCGAACAGTTTTTCTGTGTGTTTTTTGGACATAAGGATTACAGTCCGAGACGGTCAGCTATCATATTCCCTTTATAGAAAAGAAACAGATAGAAATACACTCCTCCGGGCAGACAGCTTCCATCCACCTCATCTCATTAAATCGCTCCCTATATCACAATTTTTGCGTGTTATGCGCAATAATTCTGATAGTACAATCTGCGATGCCCAAATGACAGAAATGTATCAGAGATTCCTCGACAGAGGATATAGTAGAGATGTCCTTGATTGCGCTTTGACACGAGCCCGTTCTAAATTTAATAACCCTCTGAAATTGAACTGCCAACAGGACCCACGTATTTTTGTTCCATTATCTTACCACACCTCAAGCCACGTCATCTCTAAGGCGATTAGATCTAATTGGTCTTTATTTCGTAGCGATAAATCTCTACCCAAACAATTCCATCAAGCCCCAGTAATTAGTTATAAACGCTCACGTAACATCTGTGACTTATTAGTTAAATCTGATCCAGTTCAATCATACTCGGGAAGCTCATCAACATTGAGATGGGGCTGTTTCCGATGTCCAAATTGTGTGACATGTAGCCATATGACCACTTCGCCCACGTTCCCACATCCGCATTCAGGTAAACGATATACTATTCGTCAACATATTACCTGCACCACGGAATATGTTGTTTATCTTATTACATGCCCTTGCGGATTATCTTATGTGGGCAAAACAGACAGACCACTTAGAGACAGAATTCGTGGCCATAGGTCAAGTATCACCACGGCTTTTCGTGATGGTACATCCGACAAGCCAGTGGCTAGACATTTTCTTAATTTTAAACATCAGTTAACTACGATGAGGGTCATTGCCATTGACCATGTGCCCCCCTTAAACGAGGTGGGAATCGCTCACGACTGCTATTGCAACGTGAGACATTTTGGATAAAAACACTCGATACCGTTGCACCTAGGGGCCTGAATGAGTATATTTCATATACGTCATTCTTGACACCCAGATAATATTGAAATTGTATTTCTAGTATATCAAATGATGAGTTATTATGTCGATATGACCAGATTAAGTGTTAACATATAAGTCTGTTTGGCTATAGTTCTATTGTGTGCAATGAGCATGTGGGTTTGTTCCATCTATGGTGATCTGTGCCCCTTATAGTCTGAATAATAGTAGAGGGGGTTTTGTAGGCTTAGCTTTGATGGTATGTTTATCTATTTTCCATGATGGTACTTATTATACTATGAATATATGTCTGCTCTCGGCTCCAATATATTTTCACGATTGCCCGCTGTTTCACGCACGCGGTGACGGTACTTTGCCAGTAATATAGTGCCATGATCGCCGTGAGCGATAAAAGTTCTTTAGAGCACAAGTTCATCAATGGTGCCCAATGCTTACAATTTCCATGGCAACCCGCTACACGCGTGCGTGTCAACGTGTAACCGTCATCTCTCTGCGCCACAACCGGAAGTGAACGCCGTGCGTGTCAGCATCTGCGTCCACCGTGGAGAGGCACACACCTTCTGGGTATGATTTTTCAGATTTTTATGATATGTGTCTGTATATAAATGTGTTGTTTATTCCGTTCATGTATACCTTGATAAAGGCCCTAGGAGGGGCCGAAACGTCGGTAGAACAGAACCAGAACCGTATGTTTTTAATGTTCCAATAAATTTTTTCTTTTAGCAGTAATTCCTGATGTGCTGTCTAATTGTTTTTCTATAATTGTTCTCAAGACAATGCACTCAGGTTACCTTCTCTGATTTTTCAAACTAATGGCGTGGTTGGGTTCATAACTGGACTGTATATATATATATATATATTTTCTCAAAATTTCAAGTGCCATGCTACTAGCCAGACCTTAAGAGTTACTCTCCACCAGTTGCCCAACCTACCCTGAACTCCGCCCCTAAACACACCCTCTTAAATTATCTTTTGAAATTACACTGTTAAAGGTTTTATTCAGGATAAAGTTACAAAAATAACTAATAAAAAAATAAATAATATCCAGACATCAGACCCCAGATACATGTATATCCAGACATCAGACCCAAGTAATATCTTCCAAGTACAGACTCCTCTCCAACAGGTTTAGGACCATAATTGATTGATTTGGGTTTATTCATCCGATATATCAAGGGGAACCGAATACTCTCTTTTATTTGTTCGTATGCCAGGTTATCAATAGATGTTAGAAGACCCCAGAGTCAGTTTTCCCCCCTCGGATGCTTATACAGACGAAACCATTAATATTGGTGTGAGATACTTCCATCCCCATTGTTTTTCTTTTTTTTTTTTGCTCTTTCCGTATCACTCATCTTTCTTTATAAATAGATATATTTTGCTGAACCTCAAACGCCTACCCCACCATTACACCAATTATGACCCCTTACGGGGGATGTTAGTTCTGCCAAGGGCCCCCTTTAATTAATTTCTCTCTTCCCCCCCCTCGTAATTCATTCCTATCCCCCCCCTGTAATTCATTCCTCCCTCCCCCCCTGTAATTCATTCCTCTCTCCCCCCCTGTAATTCATTCCTCTCTCCCCCCTGTAATTCATTCCTCTCCCCCTGTAATTCAGTCCTCTCCCCCCCCCTGTAATTCATTCCTCTCCCCCCCTGTAATTCATTCCTCTCCCCCCTGTAATTCATTCCTCTCCCCCCCCCTGTAATTCATTCCTCTCCCCCCGTAATTCATTCCTCTCCCCCCCTGTAATTCATTCCTCTCCCCCTGTAATTCATTCCTCTCTCCCCCCTTGTAATTCATTCTCTCTCTCCCCCCCCCTGTTAATCATTCTCTCCCCCCCCCTCCTGTAATTCATTCCTCTCTCCCCCCCCCCTAGTAATTCATTCCTCTCCCTCTCCCACCCTGTAATTCATTCCTCCCTCCCCCCCTGTAATTCATTCCTCTCCCCCCCCCCTGTAATTCATTCCTCTCCCCCGTAATTCATTCCCCCCCTGTAATTCATTCTCTCCCCCCCCCTGTAATTCATTTTTCTCCCCCTCCCCTGCAATTCATCCCCCTCCCCTGCAATTCATCCCCCTCCAGTGAATTATTTCTCCCCCCCTCCCCTGCAATTCATTATGCCAGGGGCAGTGCTCATGTCCGTGGTTTCCCCGCATATAAGCCGTGCCCTCCCCCTCAGGAGTGTTCTTTACTTTTATTCATATTCCTCTATCATCCCCCCCCTTTTTTTTTTCTCTCCTCCTCACCTCATCCTACTTTATCTCCCCTTGATCTTTTTCCCACACTGCCTCTTGTTTCTTTCCATGTTGTCCTCTTTCATCGTTGTTTTGTCTGTAACAGTTTGCAAATACACAGCACAGTAGTGGTAGGCACTGGCCGTGGAGATTAATCCCCAAGCCTGGGCTGTTTAGGTACATCATATGCCTGCAGGTGTTCCACCCGGCACTCAGGAGATTGAGGTGATGGGATTTTAATTTATACCTTCTGAGCTTTTGAAAAGAGTTGCACTGTTCCTGTCGTGGTGCCTAATATGTATGTGGAAAGAAATGTGTTACAGCACTTTAACTGATGCTGATGTTTGTATACGTATGCTTTTACAATAAAAAATTTATTACGCAAAAGAAATAATCCAGCAGATTAAACTGGTATCTTCTGCCTTTGTATAGCGTCACTTGGCCTGTACATGCGCAGTGTTAGTGGGTAAAGTTTACTGTTCCCTAAAAAGGTGGCATTATCACGGGGCGGCATTATCACGGGACAGCTTCAAGGGGTGGCATTATCACGAGGCGGCATTATCTAGGGGTGGCATTATCACGAGGCGGCATTATCTAGGGGTGGCATTATCACAAGGCGGCATCAGGGGTGGCATCACAAGGCAGCAATATCGGGGTGGCATTATCACGTGGCGCCATTATCACGTGGCGCCATTATCACGGGGTGGCATTATCACAAGGCGGCATCAGGGGGTGGCATCACAAGGCAGCAATATCGGGGTGGCATTATCACGTGGCGCCATTATCATGGGGTGGCATTATTGGGGGCGGCATTATCACGGGGGGCAACATTATCAGGGGGTGGCATTATCACGGGGTGGCATTGTCGGGCGGTATTATCGGGGGGCAGCATTATCACAGGGTGGCATTATCAGGGGGAGGCATTATCCTGCTGACCCTAAAGCAAAAGAACACAGAAAATACTCCATTAATACCTTGTGACACTGAGTTACTTCCTGCATCCCTTTACTCTCCCCTTTTACTCTTAATTTCCAGTGGTTTTAGTTCATCTGCTCGTTCCGTTAATGGATTTTTTTTTAACGTCTTTAGATTTTAGACCTTTGGGTTGGTTGTTATGAGGTGGCGTCATGTTGGCAGCGAGATGATGCGTTACCGCTGTGATGACTAGTCAGTAAATGACGGTATAGGAGTAGACACACGTTGTGTAGGAAGGATTTGTATTGAAGTGGTTATTTTAGCGTCAGGGCTTTTTCTTTCTAACATTCCAGAAGGTGACGGATTTCGCTCATATGTTCAGGGATATGGCACGCTGTCACAGTCACCCACAGTCTGGCGTCCAGGTAGAAATGCTGTCCTTGGGTCTCAGTTAAAGTCGTGCCGGCTGCTCAGATTCTACAATTTCACGTTTGTAACAATGTATGTTCATTACACAAACTTTGTTCTGTCGTAACAAGGGATGTTTTAATGTTCCTTAGAAAGCAACAGAAAGGGAGTTGAAGCTCGTTGTCCATGGCTGGTGGCACCGACTCACTGACCCATTTTCAGGGCCACAGGCCCCACTCACTGGCACATGCTCAGGGCCACCTGGACCCACTCACTGGCACATGCTCAGGGCCAGCGGCCCCACTCACTGGCACATGCTCAGGGCCACCTGGACCCAAGCCGGACCGTCCTTCACATGCTTTCCTATTTCCGGGCAGGATGAAGAAGCGGCTCCGGCCTGCTGTTTGAATGATACAGATTGTATCTCACTTTCCATAAATGTTCCCGTCAGGTCACCTCGCACGTTATCTGTGAGTGCATCAGGTGTGAAACCCTGCCCAGAGGCGATATTGTCTGCACAGCTTTCTATTCTTAGAAAAGCTTTGCATGTGTAAACATTGCCGCTGCCTCTGTATAAACACTACCAGATATTTGACACGATTCAGGGATTCCTACTGTGCGACATAAAGATGCACCGCTTGAACTGCACAAAGGGAGGAGCAGAGTGCACTATTTCAGCATCTGCACCTTAATGGTCAACAGCTCCAGTGCCCTTGGCACCAATATTTCCAGTGCCAGCACCTTGCCAACAGTTACAGTACCCATGGCACCAATACTTCCAGTGCCAGCACCTTGAAGGTCAACAGCTTCAGTGCCCATGGCACCAATACTTCCAGTGCCAGCACCTTGAGGGTCAACAGCTTCAGTGCCCATGGCACCAATACTTCCAGTGCCAGCACCTTGAGGGTCAACAGCTTCAGTGCCCATGGCACCAATACTTCCAGTGCCCTTGGCACCAGCACCTGCAGAACAGAAACTATATTCTGAATATGTAAGAGTATGGATTTGGGAGTCTTTGTGTGCCGGTGCCAATGGTGTTGGCCAAAGGGTACAAATGATTGGGTTTGGGTCGAAATCCCTACAACCAGGTTCCCTAATGCTAAAATTCCGACAGCCAACTTCCCTACACAGACGACTCCCTGACGGCCAACTTCCCTACACGGCCAACTCCTTGACGGCCAACTTCCAGACATCCAAAATCCCAGCGGCTAACCCTACTCCTAACCCCCCAAACCTAGCCCTAACCCCCTTAAACCTAACGCCTGAAACCTAGCCCTAACCCCCCCTAAATGTAACCTAACCCCCATAAATCTAACCCCCTAAACCTAACCCCCCTAAATCTAAACTTAACCCCCCAACCTAGCCATAACCCCCTAAACCTAGCCCTAACCCCCTAGACGTAGAACTAACCCCCCCTAAACCTAGCCCCAACCCCCTTAACGACGGGAGTAATTTTACAACTTCGGCGCTGTTTCGGAAGTAGAAGTTTGCTGAGCTCATTTTGACCGTTTTTAAGACACATATTATTATACCACCCAGACAAATTATATATCGTTCTTTCCGGCAGACTCGGAAGATTAATAATATATTATTATATGTATAGGTCATGCCCTGCCAAAATGCTATAACAAAAAAATGTAAAAAAAAGTTTAAAAAAAGTGAATTTTCAATAAAATTTCAATCTTCTACAGTGTGTAAAGTGTTTTTTTTTAAAATTTTATTATCCGAGCCTTTGCGGTCATATGCTATGGGGTAGACTTGTTAAAAAAATTAGAATGGGGAGCCCATTTTTTTTTGGGGAGAAATTGCGTGATTTTAGCTAAACCCCCCAAAAAAATCATTGGTGAAGCATCATTGTTCACATTATAATTGAAATGTGAACAATAGTGCTGCATTAAAAAAAAAAACACATTTATTTTTTTATTATTTTTATTTTTTAATTTTTTAAACTCTTGTACTTTTACCATGGTCATGTTTGATATCATTGGAAAGGCCATGCTCTGGCCTTTCCAGCAATATCATACATGACCCCCTAGCTGCCACCGATCAGGAGATAAAGGGGTTCAAACCCCCCCCCCTATCTCCTCTATGGGATTTCCATAGGAAATCCCTTTGCAGCTAGGGGTTCCCTGGTTAACTGACATCATCGCGCATGGCGCGATGAGTCAGTTGATGCGGGGGGGACCCAGAGGTGGGGGCTGCCATCCAAGATGGCGGCCCCCACCGGAAATAGGCTGCGATCGGGCAAGAATTAGTTCCCGGTCGCGACCTGGCAACTAAGGGGTTAACCCCCATACATCGCTGGAAAGGTCAGGCTGTGACCCTGCCAGCGATGCTGGCCACAGCATCCTGGTCCCCGGCGATGGGGAGATAGAGGGATCCAAAGGATCCAACCCCCTCCAGGCGCTTCCCCATGCTCCAGCGGGGGGGGGCCTGAAACTGACGTCAGCGCGCCCCCGACGCGACGACGTCAGTGCGCCAGAGGAGGAAACCCTGCCGATCTGACTCCGTGGGACTCAGATCAGCGAGGGAGCCGCCGGAGGAGGTGAGTATCTGCCGGGGGGGCTGAAAACGCTGAGGACGTACAATTACGTCCTGCGGCGTCAAAGCCCGCCTAATGCAGGATGTAATTGTACATCCTGCGCTGTTAAGGGGTTAAACCTAGGGTTAGGTTGTTAGTATTAGGGTTAGCCGCCGGGATTATGGATGTCTGGAAGTTGGCCGTGTAGGGAAGTTGGGATGTCCGGCACTTGTTCTGTCTGGAAGTTGGCCGTCGGGATGTTGGATGCTGGCTGTAGGGATTTTGTCCGGTACCCCAAATGATTGCGTGCCAAAACCAAGAGGCCTCACATCACAGCATAGCGTGTCTGGCATTCACCGTCACACCCACAGATGTGTATATAGATTAGTACCCAGGCGTTTTTATGCCGGAGACACGCGGCACGTGTGAGCCATCGGTCAGGTATCATTTGATAGGCCTCAATATTAATCACCGCTCGGGGTGTCAGTTTTCATCCTGCAGGGAATATATCTAGATTCTGTTTCCCCCCAATAAGCATCCAGGAGTTTATTAATTAGCAGTTGGCCTCCGCCACAGGCCGCAGCTTATAATAAAAACAGGTTACAGGGCATAGGGTGCACCCCCAAACCAGGGGAGGGATATTCTGCTGGACTCCTCAGTCTCGTTGCTCAAGAAGTGCTCGTCTGAGCTGCTGGTGCAACAGGAATTTACTTCCCCCACAGAATATGAAATTTCCCTTTTACCTCCTGCACTTCTGATCCCAACAAACATCAAAGCAGAGAGCTGGAGGGTATTGGTTTCAGGGAACAGGTGTGTCCGGCGCTAATCACCGCGTTGCCTCGTCTCCGGGACAAATTATGTAAACAGGATCAGAAAGAGACCTCCATTATATGGGAATGTCCCCTCCCCAGGTAGCCGGCCACATTGTGAAATCACCAACGCTGCTCTGATCTCAGGATCTCACATAGCTCAAAGGGAAGCGGATATTTCCATGATCTTATCAGACGGGCGTTTCAAACCGTGTGTACTGGAAATAAGCGGGGGAGGGGGACTGAAAAGCAACCCAAAACTGGAGAGAAGATAAAGCGCACAACTACTGAAACAAAAAACAGGAGAAAGAACAAAACGCACAACTCCTCCTGAATCAAAAACAGGAGAAAGAACAAAACGCACAACTCCTCCTGAATCAAAAACAGGAGAAAGAACAAAACGCACAACTCCTCCTGAATCAAAAACAGGAGAAACAAAACACACTGTAAGGGTTTGACTGCGGAGGGTGTAGCAGGATGGGGTTGTGAGCCCAGGATGCAGTGATGGAGGCAGGTTCAGGATCACAAAGGGTGTTTATTGAATATAAACACGGTAGCATAGAATCCGACAAGGAACAGGCAATGGGATGGTCAGGGTCAAGCAAAGGGTCTGGTACACGGGGGGGGGGGTCCTAGATGGGGGGCAGAAGGGGAGCAGGATGGGAGAGTACGGTATATGAAGTAGATGAATGTCCAGAAAATACAGAGGGTCCTTGGAGTCTTTGGTTGCAGAATTCAGGAGATGTTCAGGAGGTTTCAGGGAGTTTGGCAGATAGGTTTGCAGTCAGTAACTTCAATGTGGAAGTCCAGAAGAAAGGGTGGGACTCCCTTATATGATGGAGAAATCAGGGGAAGGTGCGGTCAGGTGAGAGTTCAGGATGTGCAAAGTCATTACAGAAGTCCTGGAACCTGCAGGGGGCCTGCAGGATGTGAAACCAAAAGGGGGCGCCAGGGGGTCAGGGCCTCCAGGACCTTACAGAGCCCCCCCTCTAAGGGCCGGACTCTGGACGGCCCAGGGCGAGGTCAGGGTCATCACCAGTGGCAGTCAACGACTTTAGCACAGGCGGATCACCTGGTGTGGCAGTCAACGACTTTAGCACAGGCGGATCACCTGGTGGCCTGGATACTGGTGGCGCACGGGTGTCCAAAACCAGGGCCTGCAGCAACAGTTGGTTCTCCTGGACGTCTTGCACATGTCGCGATAGGGTTGCGATCTGGCTAACAAAGCCTGCCAGTGTACCCATCATTAAAATGATATCGGACCGGCAGGACTCTGGACTGGCAGGACATGCTGACTTGAGGATTGGATCCCCCATGATGGTAGCTGCGGCAGGGCTCTGCGACTCCCGGACGGTGGACTTGGAGGTGACCTCGGAGAGGACTGATGGGGCAGCGCCCTTGGAGGTGACCGGTGGGGCAGTGCCCTTGGAAAGGACCGGTGGGGCAGCGCCCTTGGAAAGGACCGGTGGGGCAGCGCCCTTGGAAAGGACCGGTGGGGCAGCGCCCTTGGAAAGGACCGGTGGGGCAGCGCCCTTGGTGAGGACCAGTGGGGCAGCGCCCTTGGCGAAGACCGGCAGGGCAGCGCCCTGTGGGGAATGGATCCCGGCACTGCACAGCTCCACGGCGGTGGCCTCGGCACTACCTGGTATGGCAGCAACCTCGGCGACGACCTGGGTACTGCACAGCTCTTGAGCGACCTGGGTACTGCACGGCTCTTGAGCGACCTGGGTACTGCACGGCTCTTGAGCGACCTGGGTACTGCACGGCTCTGCGTCGACCTGGGTACTGCACGGCTCTTGCTGGGCAGTGAGCGGCTTGGCCTTACGGCGGCGGCAACGGCCCCGTGGCAGCAATAGCTCAGGAGATCCTGCGGGTTGCAGGGCAGCGACATCTGAAGATCCTGCGGGTTGCAGGGCAGCGACCTCTTGAGATCCTGCGGGTTGCAGGGCAGCGACCTCTTGAGATCCTGCGGGTTGCAGGGCAGCGACCTCTTGGGATCCTGCGGGTTGCAGGGAAGCAGACTCTTGGGATCCTGCGTGTTGCAGGGAAGCAGACTCTTGGGATCCTGCGGGTTGCAGGGAAGCAGACTCTTGGGATCCTGCGGGTTGCAGGGAAGCAGACTCTTGGGATCCTCCGGGTTGCAGGGAAGCAGACTCTTGGGATCCTGCGGGTTGCAGGGAAGCAGACTCTTGAGATCCTGCGGGTTGCAGGGACGCGAGCTCGGAAGGTTGCTCGAGCTGCAGGGCAGCTGGCCCGGAGGGTTGCTCGAGCTGCAGGGCAGCTGACCCGGAGGGTTGCTCGAGCTGCAGGGCAGCTGACCCGGAGGGTTGCTCGAGCTGCAGGGCAGCTGACCCGGAGGGTTGCTCGAGCTGCAGGGCAGCTGGCCCGGAGTGTTGCTTGAGCTGCAGGGTGTGACGGAATGGGGGTGTTATCCGTCTGCGGGTGTGCTCCAATCTGACCCCCTCTTGATGGCGTCAGGCCCGACTACCGAGTGTCACGGCACTCGGCGTCTCGAGCGGCCTGAGATGACCCTGGCGTTACTTGGCGAGATGGTGCTGCCGAATTAAGTTGACCCGTTCTGCGTAGTGGGGAGCTAGGAGACCGCAGAGTGTCTCCTGCACTGTGATTTTAGCTATGAAATGACGACACCAAACGGGGCTGTATGCTTCAAGTCAAACGCAGTTGAACTGACTTTTTACTCAACTGGGACACGAATTTAAACATCTCACACACAAAGGAGACATGCCCAGGCTTGAATGGGAACTCAATTTGCATACAATGGCATGCTTGCATCATCAGATTACACACAGAGCTAATGTACACAGAAATTAGCATACAATTGAATTTCAACACAGCCTTTCACTCCTAGCAACCAAGGGGAAATATAATACCTTTAAATGCATCACACAATTACACATCTGAATC
This sequence comes from Leptobrachium leishanense, assembly GCA_009667805.1. Classification (NCBI taxonomy): domain Eukaryota; kingdom Metazoa; phylum Chordata; class Amphibia; order Anura; family Megophryidae; genus Leptobrachium; species Leptobrachium leishanense. The sequence continues at coordinate 1,640,960 of CM019069.1, read as the reverse complement.
CACACTCATACAATACAGGATACATGGTAATACATCACACCAATAAAACCACATCTAGAAAAGGTATAACTGTTCATTTCAACACGCAAAACCGAAAGAGTCTCAAATAAAGAAAAAGGTCTCTTGAAATGTCCCAGGCTGTTAGTTCTGCGGCTCGCTGGTCAGAGCCCCTATGTCCGTTCCATGACATTCCTCCCCCCTTCAAACGAGTCCGACGGACCCGGTTGGACCCACACGGTCAAATAGGGGAAGTCGGGGAGCTTGGATCTCCGGGTTCCCGGGCCGATTGACGGGATAGACCGTCGACATTCCCGTTCTGTGGCCCGGGCCGGTATTGGATAGAAAAGTTAAAAGGTTGGAGGGCCAGGCTCCACCGCAACAGGCGGCGTTCTCCCCCGCCACCCGGTTGAGCCACACCAGGGGGTTGTGATCCGTCATTACGGTGAAGGACCGCCCGTACACATACGGCTGGAACTTTCGCAGGGCCCAAACCAAGGCCAGACATTCTTTCTCGACCGCTGCGTATCCCACCCCCGGGGTAGGAGTTTGCGGCTGATGTAAGCCACCGGATGATCCCCCCTGTCGTCCCCCACTTGGCTTAGTACGGCTCCCAGTCCGAACATCGATGCTTGGGTTAGGCCGAGTCTTTCAGTTGTTGGAAGGCGGTTTCGCACTCCGGGGACCACAGGACTTGGCGGGGCAGGGTTTCTTTAGTCAGGTCGGTCAGGGGTTTTGGAGGACGCTATAGTTGGGAACGAATTTCCGGTAGTACCCTGCCGTGCCCAAGAAAGCGAGGACCTGAGTCTTGGTGATGGGGGTGGGCCACTCCAGAATGGCTTCTATCTTGGCCGGTTCTGGACGCTGGGTTCCCCGACCCACCCGGTGGCCGAGGTACTGTACCTCGGACATCCCTATCCTACACTTCGCGGGTTTAAGGGTCAGGTTGGCGTCCCTTATCCGAGCGAATACCACCCCAGATGGTGAAGGTGTTCCTCCCAAGTCTGGCTGTAGATGGCGATGTCGTCCAGTACGCGGCAAGCGAATTCCTGGAGGCCATCGAGGAGGCGATCGATCAACCGCTGAAAAGTGGCCGGGGCGTTCTTCATCCCGAACGGCATGACCCGAAACTGGTACAGGCCGAACGGGGTCATGAAGGCCGACTTCGGGGTCGCCTCCTCTGCAAGGGGAATCTGCCAGTACCCCTTGCACAGATCTACCGTGGTCAAGAAATGGCCCTGGGAGATCTGATCCAACAGCTCGTCGACTCGGGGCATGGGGTAAGCAGCGGTGACAGAGCAGTCATTGAGCCTCCGGTAGTCGACACAAAACTTTTTGGGGACCAGGACGACGGGCGAGGCCCATGGACTGGCAGAGGGCTCGATAACTCCCAGCTCCAGCATCTCCCGGATTTCAGCCCGCATGGATTCGCGTACTGCCTCCGGGAGTCTGTATGCCGGTTGCCGAAGGGGACGCTGGCCGGGGGTTTCCACCTGGGCCCGGCTGGTGTAGCCAGGGAGTGCGGAGAAGAGCTCCTGGTGCTCTTGGAGCAGCTGCCTAGCCTGCTCTCCTGCTTATGGGGACCCAACCCTTCCCCTAGCTGCACTTGTTCCACCCCTGAGGGCGACCGTCTATCCCGGGGAGGTCTACCAGGGGGAACTGTTCTGCCTCCTCGGTCGCAGGAGCGCAGATGGCAGATACCGTCTCGGGGCGCTCGTGGTATGCCTTCAGCATATTGACATGGAACGTCCGCTGGATCCTGGTGTCGGTACAGCTGACAACCACGTAGGTGGTCTCTCCCACTTGGGTGACCACCCGATAGGGGCCCTGCCAGGACGCCTGCAGCTTGTTCTGCCGCTGTGGTTTCAACACCAGGACCTTCTGCCCCACGAGAAACGAGCGGCTGCGGGCAGAGCGGTCGTACCATGCCTTCTGCTGGGCCTGGGCTGCCTGCATGTTCCCCTGAACCATCGCCGTGAGTTCGGTCAAGCGCTCTCGGAGCTCCAGGACGTAACTCACGGTGGGGAGCCCTTCGGCTTCCTGTCCCCCTCCCACTGCACCCGGACTAAGTCTAGGGGGCTCGCACCCGTCGCCCGTACAGGAGTTCGAAGGGGAGAACCCGGTCGACTCTTGGGGGACCTCCCGGTAGGCAAATAACAGATGGGGTAGGTATTTCTCCAGTCTTTACTCTCTTGGGTGTAAGCGCGGATGAGCTGTTTCAGGGTCCCATTAAACCGCTCGCACAGCCCGTTCGTCTGCGGGTGGTATGGGGCGCTGTGAAGCGCCTTAACCCCGCACAGACGCCAGAGCTGTTGGGTTAGCTCAGCGGTGAATTGGGAGCCCTGATCAGACAAGATTTCCTGAGGAAATCATACCCTAGAGAACACCTGTAGGAGGCCATCGGCGACGGTGTCTGCCTGAATGTTAGACAGGGCCACCGCCTCGGGGTATCGGGTGGCGTAGTCCACCACGGTGAGAATATATCTCTTCCCTGTGGCGCTGGGGCGGGGTAAGGGACCAATTATGTCTACCGCCACCCGACTAAAGGGTTCTTGAATGATGGGCATGGGGTGAAGGGGGGCTTTCGGGTGGTCCCCTGTTTTCCCCGTTTCCTGGCAGGTCGGGCAGGTGCGGCAGTACTCCCGGACATCCTCACTAAGGCGAGGCCAGAAGAATGCTCGGGTTAACCGGTGTCGGGTCTTGGCCATTTCTAGATGGCCGGCGAGGGGAATGTCATGGGCCAGTCTCAGGAGTTCCTTTCTGGGGGCCTGCGGTACTACTAGCTGTTTGTGGGGAGCCCGTGGTTTCTGAGCGTCTCCCCTATTGGTGTACCGATACAGTAGCCCATCTTCCCACTCAATGCTGTCGTCCCGTCCGTCGCCGGGACCCTGGCCGGCCCGGTCGCGGTACCTTTCTATGGTGGGGTCAGTCTGGGTCTGGTGCTGGAGGGTGGCTGGAGAGCTCCACGTGAGGGGGTGGTCCGGGGGAGGAGGTGTGGGTTCGTCCGGTCGGGGGGGAGGTCTGGGAGGCTTGGGAGGTCGGAGAGGTCTGGTTGGTCTCACCTGGGTCCCGACCGGAGTGCCTTGGTCGATCCGGTGGCTTTGTTGCTGGGTGGTCACTGGGGCGGCCGCGTCCGTGGCGTAGGCTGATACCAAGCGTCCCAGGTCGTTCCCCAGGAGGATTTCTGCCGGTAGTTGGTCGAGTAACCCCACCCGCACGGATCCCTCCCCCGACCCCCAATCCAAATGGACTCGGGCGGTAGCGAGTCGGAGCACCTTGCCTCCGGCTACGCGAACAGCGACGGTGCGGTCCTTTCGGGGAATCAGGTGAGGCCGGACAAGCGTGATGGTAGCGCCGGAGTCGCGGAGACCTTCGGCGGCCCACCCGTTAATCCATACCGCCTGTCTGTGGTGTTGGCGGTTGTCGGCGGATGCAGCCTGCACGGGATCGGCCTCATGCAGCATCCCCCATTCCTCCTGTGGGTCCCAATATGGGGATTCCTCCTGGTAACAAAGAGCCGCGGGTGGGGCTCGGATGGGGCCCCGCAGAAGGGGCGGCTGGTTGGGGCAGTTCTGGCGGTAGTGGCCCATCTGGCCGCACCCATAACAACGGATGGTAGCCGTGGAAGGGGCCTGGTTTGGGACCCGGGGTGCGGGCCAGCGTGCTGTTGGCTCTGGCCGGGGAGGGGGGGTGTGGCACGGGGAGGTGGTAGGGTGGAGGTCGTTCCCCCCCGTGGGACGTGCGCGTGTCCGTATACTCATCGGCCCAGGTGGCCGCTTGCTGCACCGTCTGGGGCTTCTTGTCCCTCACCCACTCCCGCACGGCCGGGGCGGTGTGGTCGAAAAACTGCTCGGGAAGGAACAGCTGAGTGACTTCTTCGAGGGTTCGAGCCTTGCTTCCGGCGAACCAGGTCTTCATGTCCCGTTGCAGCCGGTGCGCCCACTCCACATGGGTAGTACCGTGGGGCCGCCGGGAATTTCGGAATTTCATCCGGCTGGCTTCGGGGGTGATGGCAAAACAGGCCAGCAGGGTTTGTTTCACCTGTTCGTAGTCCCGGGCTTCTTCGTCTGGGACAGTCCTGTAGGCCTCCGCAGCCCGCTCTGTTAGTTTACACGCCAGGATCCCAACCCAAGCGGCCCGTTGAACCTTGTGTAGTTGGCACGAGCGTTCAAAGTCCTGGAGGAAACTTTCTATTTCCTCCTCTGCCTCGTTGAAGCTCTTGAAGGCCTGGAAGGGCACCTTCCGTGCCGTTGGTCTTTCCCAGTTGGGGTTTCCTCCCTGTTGGTACTGGATTTCCGCCAGCCGTATCTCATGTTGGCGCACCCGCTCCTGCTCTTCTTCATGGGTGATGTCCCGGACGAAGTTCTGGAAGGTGGCTTCTGTCGGCGCGGCTCCGCAAGCCGCTGCCCGCTGCTGTACCTTCCTCTGTAAGGAGTTTTCAGGGCTGGACGCCTGAGCTACGATCGGTGGTGAGGTTGCGGGCAGGTCCCTGGTCTGCTGATCCAGGGCCGCCAATTCTTTCTTCGACCAGGGAATCCTTGCTCTTTGAGCCCACGGTTCCTCCACGGTCCTCCAGCATGCCCCGCAGTGTGTCCCGTTTATAATTGGCATATGCTGCCATGATGAGGGTCTTCTGGGGGTGCAGAGAGCTATCCTCACCGCTTGCCACCAGTGTGACGGAATGGGGGTGTTATCCGTCTGCGGGTGTGCTCCAATCTGACCCCCTCTTGATGGCGTCAGGCCCGAC